>OY735242.1:5349453-5366953 GCA_963457665.1 Thysanoteuthis rhombus
CACTCATCTCCTATGAATGCACATAGGGCGGAAACCTGTCCGGTCTCTCCTAATCCATCAAAACGGGTTGAGGGTCTATGGTGGTGGGTGCAGATCAGGGTGTGGTGGGGAGTATGGAATTGGTGGGAAGAGAGGAATTGAAGATGTCGATGAATATTCGTAAGAAGCAAAGAAAGAGAAATTGATGAGAATGCAACAATAATAATAACTCGCTATCATAGTGAATAATTGAACGACCGTAGCGTCTAAGTTTGGAGTCATGTAAGAAAAATTCCATCGAAGAAAAAATGTGGTCTGGATAAATTCTATTTATCACAGGCGCTTTCAACCGGAAAACAGCTAAAATTGAGTCAAAGAAATTCTAGATACATCTAGATTCTACCTTATCTAGATTGTATTTCCACTGGAAAATATCTAAATTAGAATAAAAAAGACATCTAGATACATCTAGAATCTGGATAATCTAGATGCTATTTCAACTGGGAAACATTCAAGAAGTGAGTAAAAACATCGAGAAATATCTAGATTCTTGAGAATAAAATAAATAAAATAAATCCATCGAAAAGGTCAAAAAAGCTTTTTTCCCCAAAATCCCAAAAGACATCTTTAGAAGGGGTTTAGCCAATTTTTCTGTATACAAAACGGTATGGCCAGAACAACTGGAACTCACAAACACAGGCACCTGCAAAAAGGGAGAGAACCATTCACCACTTTTGGTGGCTACGGTCGTTCAATGGAGATAAAGGATAATTAGGAGAAAATGGGAAGCAGGATTGGAAGGAAGGAAGGGAAGATAGAAAAAAGAAGAAGGGTCAAAGAATGTTGAAAAGAGAATATGGAAACATTGAAAGGATCGGGGGTGGGTGTAAAATGCAAAGATCGAAGAGAACAGAAGGGAGAAGTTGACAATTTAGAATATATATGTTTATTTCTTCCCGGGAAAAAAAATACAATCTCATTCAAGTACATTGTTGAGGAGAGCTTCCTTCTACTTCATAAGTCTCTGGTACGTCCCCAATTTGGAGTTTGCTTCTTGCATATGTTTTCCTCTCATGAAATTCAACTCAGATGCCATAGAGTGAGTAGAAGGAAAAGCCATCAAGACCATTCTGAGACTGGGAAGTATATCTTACGCTGAAAGATTAAAACAATTTAATCTAAAGACTATGATATGCAGGAGAAAACGTGCTGACCTATTGGAGGTCTATAGAATCCGGAATAATATAGATATAGTGGATATTGACGTTCCATGCTCCAAAAGAACAAAGAAGAAAAATGTTGACTTCATCTATCTACATTGAAACGGACAAAGCCATAAATTACAAATTCAGACCTTCACCTGTGTTCGAAAAAACTTCTCCTTGGCAAGTGTAGCAAACGTATGGAACAGCCTTAATGAAAAGACGATCACATCCGAGAATATCAATATTTTTTCTTCATGTAACCTCTATTCTGATATCGGTCATTCCAAAATTAACTACCAATTTTCTTATTAGTTTAAACCCACCCTAACTAAACTGAAGCTGGATTAATGACGCAATTAACTGCTGTCAAAAGTAGACTATTTCAAATACACTATATGTTTATGTAGAAAAGGTAGCAGCAGAAGCAAATAACCCGTGTTTGAAAACGATTTTTGACTGAAGCAGACGGTTAGCACAATAAATATATTGTAAGTAAGACTGAGCAGCTGGCAATTATGTCTGAAAAGGCTGAATAACTGGAATGAAAAACAGTCTGGTTAGTTACTCAATAGAAACACCTTATGGCAGCTTGCCGTGTTGGGGATGATTAATTAAAAAATTGGGAAAATCGGTGATCAATGAAAGTTATTTCTCTCACATTTCATTGAACAGTGATCACTAAAAGTCCAAATTGAAGAAAAAGAACAAAAAAACAAAAAAAAAAAACAAAAACAAACGTGAATGCTTCCGGACACAAACTAAGAGACCAAACCCAGCATCAACTTGTATTGAAAATTGAACAATAGAAAAAAGGGAGAATGAAAGACAGAAAATTGTTTTCAAATACGAAAAAAATAGTTTCCATGTAAAAAGGGTTTAGTTAGCCATTATAAGCAGTCACGTGAACAACGTCTTTTGGTATCACTGATTAAATACTGAAAGGTAGACATTGCATACATGCTTGAAAAATTCGGCGTTTTTTCAACTGAGTTTTTTTAAAGTTAAATTCTCATTATCATCATCAGACTTAAATCGTCCGTCGAAGGACATAGACCTTCCCCAGGATTAGCTGCACCTCTCAATCGTGGGCGTCGTGGAGCCAATACTTTCTTAATTTGTCCAGTTCGTCTCTCTCCATCTTGTATTCTGCCGGCCTCGGTTGCGCATATGATCTCTTGGGATCCACGTTGTGAGTCGTGTTGTTTATTGGTTGTCTGCCATTCTTGCGATATGACCAGCCCACTGCCATTTCAGTTTTCCAATAGATTCTTTGATGTCTCGGACTTCCATTTTCTTCCTGATATACTATGCTGTCTTGTGATCTGTCCATGTGAGGTTGAGTATGATTCTCTCATGTGCACATTGCATGCTTCTCAATTTGCTAGTTTGTCTCTTGGTTAGGTTCCATGTTTCATCTCCATAAGTGACTATCGGGAGAATGCATTGGTTGTATACCCTTATTTTTAGGATCAATAGGATATTCTTACATAGATGCTACTTTTGGGGGGGGGGGTTAATATATGAATAAAAAAGAAAGAGCAAAAATGGAGTGGGGGAGGGAATTACAAAAGAAAGATAAAAAGGTTGGAGAAAGTTATAGAAGAAACTGAGATAGATAGATAGATAGATAGATAGATAGATAGATAGATAGATAGATAGATAGATAGATAGATAGATAATGAGCAGACTGGGATAGAGAGAAAAATAGATAGATATATAGATAGATTGATATGAACGGACTGTGAAAGATAGATAGATAGATAGATAGATAGATAGATAGATATTTTAGTTGTATTCAATCACTGACCACACCCAACACGGCATGCCGGCAAAAGATGTTATTCATATGACTGTATGATATATATATATATATATATATATATATATATATATATATATATATATATATGTGTATATGTGTGTGTGTGTGTGTGTGTGTGTGTGTGTGTGTGTGTGTGTGTGTGTGTGTGTGTGTGTGTATAGATAGATAAATAGATAGATAGATAAATAGATAGATAGATAGATAGATATGAATAGACTAAATTAGATAGATAGATGGATAGATAGATAGATAGGAATAGACTGCAATTGACATAATCGATTTAGAGAGTATGACGGAAGTCAGCCCTTTATCTAGGAACATTTTGATGCCCTGTCAAAATTGTCTGGCGTAGAAAATGGAGGGATTCTTTCGCATCGAATCTATATTTGATGAAAGTACGCAACATGGGGATTTGATACAAGGCAATATGGAGGATGGAAGTATTCATGTGGGGGGGGGAGGAAGAAAGAAACAAAGGAAGGGAGGCAGGGAGGGAAGAAGAAAGGAAGGAAGAAAGGAAGGACGAAAGGGAGGAAGAAAGGGAGGAAGAAAGTAAGGAACGAAGAAACGGAGGAAGGAAGAATGAAAGAACGGAAGGAAGAAAGGGAGGAAGGAAGAAAGGAAGAGATAAACAAAGACGGAAAGAGAAAAACAGAGAAAGAGAAAACAAGAAAAAGAACGACGGTAAGAGAAATTTAGAAAAAAAGAAAAAAAGAAAGATAGAATGAAAAAGGAAGGACGAAAGTAAGGGAAAAGGGAGAGAAAGTTCTCAAGGAAGGAATAGAAAGACAGAAAGAAAGATAGGAACATTGAAAAAACAAAGACAGAAAGAGAAAACAAGAAAAAGAAGGAAGGTAAGAGAGAAAAAGAATTAGAAAGAAAAAAACAAAAGAACGAAAGAAAGAAATTGGGAAGAACAAAAGTAAGAAAAAAAAAGAAGTTCGGAAGGAAGGAATAGAAAGAAAGAAAAGCAGAAAAAGAAAGGGTGTTGGCTAATAAGGTGACAGTGACAAATAAAGTAAGAAAGGAGGTGGGCTGATAAGATGACAGAAAGAAAGAATGAAAGAGAGAAATACGTCTATATTCAAAGAAGATTGTTATATACCAACTTGTGCCTCTTAGAATGTTATTTTCCGAGTTAGGGGGAAAGCAGTTATTCAAGAATGTGTGTACATTTAGATGCGTTTGAGTGAGACAGGGGGTGGTGATGGGAAGTAAGTAAAAGTGTGTGTGTCTGTGAGTGTGTATGTATGCGATCGTGCTAATATACATGTGCACATTCGTGTGTGTGTGTGTGTGACCGAGTGGGTGTGTTCTTGACTCTGTGTGCATGTGTGTGTAATGAATGACGTGGCCGCTTGACAGGTTTATGGATTATACCAGTTGGAATGTTGAGGAATTCAACATTCCAATATTCTTACATTCTGACATTCCAACAATCCGATTATGTCACGATTGAAATTCAAAAGGGAGGGGGGAAGGAGTGAGGAGAAAAAAGGGAAAGAAAAAAAGAAGGAAAGAAACAAAGAAAGAAGGAAGAAAGAAAGGGAGATGAAGGAAAAGAAAAACCACGAATAAAGGCGAGGAAGAGAGGAAGGGGGAAAGATGTTTTAAGAAGAAAAAATACGTAGACAGGTTTGGTTGGTCACTCAATAGATGTGAACAGGGTCCTTTGGCTACATGCCGTGTTGGGGGTGATCAATTGAAAAATTGGAAAAAGGGGTGGATAAATAAACTACTTCACTCACCTTTTGTTGGACAGTGATCACTAATAAAAGTCTGAATTTTCAAAAAACATAAATGCAAAACTGAACGAACTTCATACTCACAGACACTAAAACTGATAGGGTTCGTGCTTCTGCTCAGTAACTGTGTATTTGATGGTTTTATACCAGAATACAGCAAAAATGTTACCCGTAAATTTTGACGGGTACTGTGCTAGTATTATATTTTCCGGCTTCCAAATTGGAAAAGGCATGAACTGTAAAAGCATTTTACTGAAAACTACAATGCAGTATACCAGTAATTACCGAGGGGCAAATTGGTAAACCAGAACTATTGCTCAAAAATTTCGAGAAAATTATAGAAATCTCATTTTACGTTTTACACAAGGAGTTAACTAAAATGTCCAAGCAATCATCTTGTATTAGGTACTCAGATTTGCAATGCAAATACTGAATAAAATTATCGCAAGGAAAAGATACGAAACATAATTTCATCAATCAAGAAGCACTTGACCAAGGTGACGGTTGGAAAGTGAACAAAATATATTTCTTTGTGTCTCTTTAAATAGTAGACGCATGGACATAGCAGAGAACAGGTTTTTCACAACGATTTTCGCCAACGGCGTTAGAAATTTGTTTGTTTGTGGTTTTTTTTTTTAACTTTCTTGTGCTCAAGCAAACTTATTATAAGACCTATCCGGCTGCAATTTTGTAGGAAAATGTCTCCAGGTTTAACATTTGATTTGCATGGTCCTCACCACTCAGAAGGTAGTGGAATTCGTACAAAGATTAAACCATTCACCAGACACACGCGTAGACACAGACAAACAGACTCATTTATGAATATTATGAAGTACTAAAGTATATATATATATATATATATATACTCTTGGATGCCGTGAACTACGCATCACCTAATTGAAACAAAGGTGTATCCGAGGTCAGCAGATTTCAAATAACGCGCAGCACACATCTTTGGGTCGAATTTTGCAAAAAATTGTCGATTTGGGGGCGAGGTCTATGTTCGTGCAAAATAAGTTAGTCAAAAATATTTTTTCTCTTATATATTTTTTTATACGTACACACGTGAAGTGGGGGGGCAATGTTTGTTTTCAATTATGGTCGCTAATTCGTAGGTTTCGAAGACATGTTTGTTCGATAGCCGAGTGGTTAGAGCCTTGGAAATTAGTTTTAATGGACCAAGTTCAAACTCCACCAGAGAATTCTTTTTCAATCTTATATACTTTCAAACCTCACAGATATTCGTACGTTTAGGTCTTTTTTTTTAAAATGTAGGTTTTAGAGGGGGTCCCATTTAAAATGTAGTTATAATGCTGAAATGGGTCCTCGCTTTATATTCGTCATTGGAAAACTGTGAAAGGAGATTTCTTTTCCTTTCAATGTTGATTTAATATGGTCTGTATCTTTATTATATAAAGTATTAAGGCATTTGTTTGTCTATAAAAAAGATTAAACTACGCATCACAGAGGAAGAATGGTGGCATATCCAGAATCCACAGCTCACAGTTTACCTACAGTTACATATCGAGATTGAATTTTACAAAAAAAAAAATGTTCGTCGATTACTATGGGATCGGCACTTGCGCTTACATGGGGCAAAATAATTTTATCGCTAGAGAAATCAATGAGAGCAACAGTACACCAGTGTTTGGAAAAGAGGTAAATACAATTGGTAAATCGAGTTCAAAATAGGAATTTTTTTTCAATTCTTATTTTTAATTTCATTTGCTTTCAATTTATCGGACCTTCAAACCTTCTTGAAATTTATCAGGTTTGATGGAGGAAATATTTAATGGTTTCATGAAGGGGAGGTCTATTTACAATGTACATGTAATGCTAAACTGCAACCTTAATTTCCATTCGTCATAAGAAACCGTGCATGTGAATTTATCTTCCTCTCAGCACGTATGCCAGTTTGACTGTATTTTTCCAGGCAAAGTTGGGTGACCCAGATACACTATATATATATATATATATATATATATATATATATATATATATATAGTCAAGAAAACTTTATAGCTTTAAACACTAAACATTCAAATTTTGTATTTTGTCACTTCAGTTACTCATTTCCCAATATCTGTCAATGCAATTTATAATGTATAATTAATGTATAGATTTTCTCTTGTTGGAATCATCAGTTGTTCACCATGTAATGGTTTCGGGGATTTTAAAAACAAAACAGATACATTAACACAGCACCCTAGCAGTGTTAATCAAACACCACCTCCCTTTCAACTATGATCTTAATATATAGCTTATGTTATACATTTAATTTGTTATTTTATCTAGGATATTATGAGTATTGTATATTTATATCATTTTATACTACATATTTATTTTTTGAAACAGGGCTTACTTACGTAGGTTACCCAAAAAGCGAATTTAACGATGAAGGACCAGTAAATATAGCAACAGACATGACTCACTGTTCGTGACATTTCTATTGAATGTTCACCCATGTGACTATTAAATCCGTCGTGTCGGTTTTAATCTCAGACTGCATGCAAACCATCTTATGATATCATCTTCAAGAAGACTGATTAAAGAGAAAAGCTTCTTCAAGTTCAAGCGAAAAATTTGACATTTTTCCACTAACCTTTAAGTCGATTTTTCCATGTCGTATACTATCAAGCTTCCATCGATTGCTTTTAGTGATTAGATGAAGTATCCTTATATATATATATATATAGTTGAAACGAAATGAAACCAGTTTTTTAGTTGGTTGTAATATATATATATGTGTGGAGGTGCTTTATATTTGAAACTAAATTTGAAATGACCCACGTTATTACACGGAGAATGTGTCATTTGGCATAGACAACGTGAATAGAACAAAACAATTAAAGAAATAGGCTGCTGCATTTCTTCGATTGTTCATTCTATTCACGCTGTCTTGGCCGAATGTCACGTGTATGTGCGTGCGTATATGAGCGGGCATGTGTGCGTACAAGCTCAGTTACCTAAAATGATCTGCAGACGAATCATTATTTCAAGGATTCGAAATTAATAATGTTTCCGTTCTTACTGGTTTTACCGTAGCGTTTAGACCGATACATTCTTCACCCCTCTTCAATGTATGAAACTTCAAGATGAATCCTGAGTTGTTCGCTCAGATGAATATTTTTCACTCTTCTTGGTTCGATCACGACTGATCTGTCGATGCGCTCTTCGGCCTATCGCATCGTCTCGAATCCTAAGATGAGTCATCTTCAATATTCATTCGAACAATTCGTGGGAGAATTTTAAAGCAACATCTAAACCAAGGTTCGGCAAACTACGGCCCGCGGGCCAAATCCTGCCTCATGACTTAACTCATCCAGACCGCCAACTCCATTATTGAATATATTTCGATGAATACTGAAATAACTTTGTATTTCTCAAAATATCTTTGGTCAGCGAGCAACAAAATTCAGAATTGAAAAACAGAGAAAAAGTCTTATTTATTAATGGTCTTAAATAAATCAACGTTTATGGTTGAAAATTCATTTTTTTTTCGCCTTGTTGCGCAAGACATGAAAAAAGCATTTATTTTCCAGTTTACCATCCAAAAAAGTTTGCTTACCTCTGGTCTAAGTAGTAAGTTTTCAAATTTCCTGATAAGTAATTAACAAGAAGTTCAACAAAGAGTCCACCATCCCTACGTCCATATCCATTTTCGAAGTGCATGTAAATAAAATTGTTGTATTACTAGTTGTGGTAGCAGTAGCTGGAGGAAGATGGTTCGCTCAAAAATCTGGTTATCAAAAAAGAACAATTAGTAAGATGAATTCAAAGTAAATGTACAATCGTTATCAATGATTTGCTCTGGAATCTTAGTTTAGGGTTATTTCATTTGATAAGTGGGTTTGAAATGAGTGTAACATTATTAGCTATAAAGTTAGTTGGAAATTGAAAAAAATTAGTCGATTTTGGCAATTTTTGAAGACTGTTTTAGCTGATAAGTGATATTTGGCAACACTGTAAAAAGTTTAATACGTCATCTATTGATAAGAAAAGATTTTCTTTTAATAGCGTCACACATTTCCCCCCCCCTCTCTCTCTCTCTCTCTCTCTCTCTCTCTCTCTCTCTCTCTCTGTGTTGTTCACATAAACGGGACCGACCTACAGGCCGACCGAAAAGCGTCTAATAGCGTACATCTAACTTGGTGAACTTCCAACTTAGGGAACTTTTGGTGTGTTTCGTCATTCCACACCAACGAAAACAATAAAAACTAGAAAACACTCAGAGAGTGCAAATCCCTTCTACGTTATTACCACTAAAAACTGAATGAAAATCGGTTCACATATTATGATAGGGGGAGAGTAACTGCAAAGATGATTCCAGGATCCACCCCCAAAATTTAATCAGTTCCTCCTTGCCCCATGGCCCATCACTCCACAAAAAGTCATTGGAATTCATTGGAGATATTGAGTGGACAAACATGAGTGACTACATAAAGTAATCGAAAAATATCTCTCAATTGAACAAAACATCTGGATCCGCCCCCACATTCAAAATATTCTCCTTTATGGCATCTATGAAACTGCATTGAAATGTATTTTTAACTTTTGTCTATATAGTGCGGACAGACAAATGAGTGAGTTCGTATAACTCTGCTAACTTCGTTGGCGGCGGTAGAAGAAGAAGAAATTACTACAATTTGCGGAAAATAGATGTTGTGCCAAGTACGAGCCTCTTCGTCATCTTTTTGGCTGTCGACTCCCCTATCCGAAGAAAAGATGTAAAAAAAAATATTTATCCTTTTTCCATGAGTAATCTCGTGAGACTTGGAAGTCAACGTGACTGATGTGGGATTATTGATCAAGACGATTGCGTGAGTTTTGAGATTTGGGTTTCCAGATTGAAATGGTGGATTGCTTCAAGATTACATTTGGGGTACAGGGCCGGCTTTAAGCCAATGGAGGACTCCTCTTTTTTTTACTTCGAGTGCATTGCATTGTTGGACTTGTCCTTGAACCGCTGATTTAAACACGTCGTGTTAGAAGGAAATCCAAAACAAAACAAGGAGAAAAATTCCGTCCTTTATTAGATAAGTAGTAAAAATTTTAGTAAAATCCAATAAATAGTTGATATTCTGTAATTCAAAAAACTCTAGGTGTGTTTGCGCGTTAAGGTTTTCACAAGTTATAATTCTTCTGATTTTTTCCAATCTTTGTTCTTGCTAATGAGATGAAGGTTCTGACGATAAAATTAAATTCCATATTATTTCAGAGTTGTTCTCTTTTTTTTTGTTGTTGTTGATGAGGTGGTTCTAATACTATAACGTATTGTTCTCAAGCCGATGAAGAGGTGAAATGACTGTAATGAATGACAACTTTAAAATCGTTTAGAATCTAATTTTATCGTCAGAATTTATCTCATTAGTAAGAACAAATATTGGAAAAAATCCGGGAAAGAATTATGTACACTCGGATTTTTATAAAACAGAAGATATCTAGAAAGAAAACAGCTTGGTTGAATTTGCTGAAAATGTAAATAAACAAGCCGTCTTTTATTTATAATTTTGCATTATAAAATTTGCCAAAACTTTAACCCATTATCACACATAAGTTTTTTTTTTTGAATTACAAAATGTCAACTATTTAGATTTTAGTAAAATTCTTACTTCTTATCTGACAAAGGATGACATTTTTTTTTTTCGATTTACTAATAACACTACGTGTTTAAATCGGCGATTTAACAAGTCCCACAATAAAATGAAAGCAAAATAAAAAAGGGGACCCCACACTGGACCAATTGCCCTCAATTGGGCCCAACGCTCAAAGGGGTCCTGCGCTAGTGTAATCTATTCTAGTCTTATCTAATCCACACAACAGCACATTGCAACATACACCGAATACCACTTTGCAGATTTTATGGAGAACAACAGCGATTTTGATTTTCTTCCGAATTCTTATAAAGTTAGTAGTGTTTGTTCATACTGTTTATTATAAGCAGTCAATTAAAAATGTCCAAAAACATAAGTTTCTTTCAGTTTTCACTCCACTCTGCCTATGTATGAAAGTTTGAAAGTATGTACCTTGAACGCCTACATGCGGCACCCATCGAGCTATAAGGCTAAACGTATGCACTGGACTCCTTCTAGACACACACACACATATATACATAGATAGATAGACACTCCACGAGATGAGAATCTGTCGCCTCTCCCAACATTCGGCAAGTTGATCGGACCATTTGTGGGGCTATGGTGATTTAAATTGTTTCCATTGCTTTGTATGACCTTTGGTTCCTGGTTACACGCTTTGGCTCGAAAAACAAAACAAAAGCGAATCTCTGGTCTGCCTCTAAAAAACTGTTTGCCGAATCCTTGTATGAAACTTCAAACGTTCTCAATTGAGTCCATATCCAGGGATAAATAAAGTCAGAAAATGATTTCCAAGTCATTTTTTTGCAGAATTACAAGATGTATTATCCTGTTGGAACAAAGCATTTCAATCAGAGTAGAATCTCTGGGGTAGTATGAAGCAATCCACAATGCAGAATATCCTGGTACTTTGAAGCATTTAATTTTGTTTTGGACACCAGCTGTGACACATCCTTGGTGAAAAAAAGCGCCCCATCCCAAAACTCCCCCCTCCGCTATGTCTGAGAATTCAAGACTGACAATGCGGATAATAATTTTCACAGTACCTTCAGAGAGACTTTCAGGAACATTGCAGACCAATCTAAACCTGCTTTCACCACGAAGGATTGCTTAGGGAAACCAGCCGTGGTATTTGGATGACTGGAGAAAGTGGTGCCAGAGTTTGCGATTGTTGGGCCACAAGGAGAGCTTTTGGGATACCTTATGGATAAAAATCCTTGTCCAGACAAGCTTTTGTCCATCT
The DNA here is from genome assembly GCA_963457665.1 of Thysanoteuthis rhombus. Classification (NCBI taxonomy): domain Eukaryota; kingdom Metazoa; phylum Mollusca; class Cephalopoda; order Oegopsida; family Thysanoteuthidae; genus Thysanoteuthis; species Thysanoteuthis major. The sequence goes on from OY735242.1 coordinate 5,361,042, forward strand.
TGATCAAAACTTTCTAAACTGTGAGTCGCGACACTTTGGTATGTCGTTAGGTGAATTGCCAAATGAAGTTTCATTTTGTAAATCTTGCAAAAAAAGTTATTTCCTTATGTCAGTTGAGCAGCATGAATGACATTATATATTTGACTGAAATGACGAAATTCCAGTAATGTGTCGTAAAAAATCTTTTTGAAACGTATGTCGTAAATGCAAGAAGTTTGGAAAACTCTGACTTAGACGTTTACAACTGTTTTTAGACAGTTTTGAATTCCATGGCCAGTTGAGTGAGAGTTTTCTCTAGCTTACAAACTATCTTTTGACGCATCTGTCATTTCAACAGTGTGGGGGATTTGGATTGCGAAGAACCTTGTTTTCTGTTTACTGCTCCCTTTTTTTTCTTTCGAATCTGTTTCCAATTCTTTTCTAAGCAAAAAAGAGAAAGGAGGATTTTCTCTGTTCATAGAAGCTCTAACATGATGTGATAAGTCTCGTTAGCTCGGCGAAGAATGCGACTTATAAAGGCCGTGTCAGCATGAGACTTGGTACTTCTTAGGAAGCATCTCTTGATTGAAATACGAGAGAGACACCGTAAATTAGCATTATACAATGGTGGGCACAGTTAACTAAAACGTTGTACTAATAAACCGCTAAAAATCTAGCGGAAGCACAGCTAACCGCTAACTCTTATTATATGAATTTAACCTAAGTTCATTTTTTACTCTGCTCAAAATCTGTTTAAAACAGATAAAGGGAACTGAAATTTTAATATGACGCTCACCACTTAATTTAAAACCTATGAATAATCAAATAGTGGATGAACATCATCATCACCATCACCGTCGGTCTCACCAAGAATTGTCAGACTTATTGATCGTTGGCTTCGCCGAGTCAGTATTTTTTGAACTTGTCTAAAGCGTCACGCCATCAAATTTTTTCCAGCCACAATTTCGTATATGATCTCTGGGGATCCACGCTGTGAGTCGTGATTTCAAGTGGTTGTCTGACAATCTTGCTACATGGCCTGCCCATGGTCATTTTTTTCTAATGGGTTTTAGATCTCTGACTTTTTCTGAAAATTGTTTTTTTTGTTGTCGTTTTTTTTTAAATTATCAACTAAACTAAGCCTAGTGATCATCGACCGTACTTTCCGGCGTATAATACGCAGTACTATATGACGCACCTTAATTCTCGAAAAAATTTTTTAAAACACCCCACTTTTTCCCTGGATCTTCATCGTCCTCCACACCATCGGGCTATTTTATGTTGTTGTCATCTATTCAAATCTATATCAACCTCCACAGTGGATGACTATTTACATTGTTTGCAAAGGAGAGTAACGTTATTAAATAACTGATAAAGCGTTCGCCTTCCTTGAGAGAGCTTAGAAAAAAGCACATCTGATACAGGGATGCTAATTTAGATGCGATTTTTCAATTTTTCGATTCTGGAAGACAATCTCAAATTCGAAAATTAAAAAAAAAAATCTCAATTGGCAACACTGGACTTTAAAATACGAAAAAAAAATTTATCATATTGTCAACACTGGATTAAAAAATTTGGATAAACAAAAGAAAAAAAAATCTAAATTAGCAACCCTGGTCTTAAAATACGGCTTAACCCTGGTCTAAAATACGTATTTTATGAAATTACTTTCATTCGATATCTGTTAAACCTGTGTTTGGACTTCTATTGTATTTCTCGCTCGGTTCCTCATTTGACTGAAATGTTATAATTGTCTAGTTAATCCATATGAAGAGAAAATTCACAGATATATGTGAATTATTATGAAGATTATTTTTTTCAGTCAATAGATCTCCACTAATCGTCCAACCACGACCAACGAGCCAAGTGGACTACAGATTCTTCTCTTTGCTCGCCTTAGTTTGTGGGTCCGTGTGTTCGTACCTAGGTGTGTCCAAGTGTACCAGTCACATTTTGAGGTCTACAACTTTGACACTATGCATGAAGTACACCACTAGGCACCATCTAAAATCCTTTTTTTCTTTTTTTCTCTGTAGTCATCTTGGACCAACAACACTCAAATCCTGAGCTTCTATTTTTAGGTATAAGATCTATTTTTCAAGATAATTTTTGATAAAAGATCTATTGTTTTTAGATAATAATTTAGATGATTCTAGATATTTTGCATAGATAACCAGTTCTCGTTAACACACAGTCTGTGGTGATTCATTTATGCGAGATGCTGATGTATCTGATTCAAATTTAGTGCTCCATTTCGGTTTGTGATGAATTTGTCACAATTAGTGAGGATTTCAAGCTGAAATGAGGTTAGTTTTCAGTGGAGTACCCTCTAAATTGAGATGCAGCTAATGCACCGAAGCGTCTTACAAGCCTTGAAATAAGATATCTAGAGAAGCTGGTCGAGGCTCAATGGTGAGGAGATTAAAAACGTGGGTAAGCTCGCATGGAGATATTAACTAATTTGACGACATCCACCTGCTCAGGGCAAGAGCATTTATGGCCGGGGGCCAAAAGTGAGAAAACCTGCACTGGGGTCCTCCTCATCTTCAGGCACGTTCTGTTCTGAACGACTCAAACCAGGAGAGAAAATGAATGGGGAAAATGAGTTTTAAAAATCATATTATCTCTCGTTATCATGGCTGGTAACTAAAGGTTGGGAATAGGGACTGTAAATGACAGTTGAGGAGGAGGCGTGAAGAAGAAGATGAAGAAGAGGAGGAGGAAGGAGAAGCAACAAAGGAAGGCTGGAAGAAGAAGATGAATGAAAGAATGGGGAGGGAAAAGGAAAAAAAGAAAGGCTTAAAGAAAATTGGGGTAGAAGAAGCAAAAGAAGAAAAGATAGAAGACGATGATGAAGAAGAAGAAGAAGAAGAAGAAGAAGAAGAAGAAGAAGAAGAAGAAGAAGAAGAAGAAGAAGAAGAAATAAAGGAAGGCTGGAAGAAGATGAATAAAAGAATGGGGAAGAAAAGCCAAAAAAGAAAGGCTGGAAGAAGAGGAAGAAGAAGAATATGGAAGAAGAAGCAAAAATAAAGAATGGAAGAAGAAAAAGAATGGGGAAGATGAAGCAAAAAAAGAAGGCTGGAGAAAAAAGGAGAAGAAGAAATGAAAAAATATGACAGTATCGGGAAAGACTGAATGAAAGAGAGAAAAGTCAGAATGAAGACGGACAAGAAGTAAAAAGGTAGAATGAAGAAAAAGAAGAAAGTAAATAATGAGAAGAAGAAGAACAAGAAGAAGAAAAAGAAGAACAAGAAAAAGAAGAACAAGAACAAGAATAAGAACAAGAAGAACAAGAAGAAGAAGAAATGAAAAAGTAATGGATAGACTGAAAAAAAATCAAATTATTCCTCGTCATCATGGCCGCCAATATTTGAGCGGCGACATTGTCACGTGAGAATAAAATCGTCTGCATCAAATTCGTTCCACGTTTTGCTCGGAGGTGGAGGGTGGGAAAAGGGGAAATATGAATGGAAAATAAATGGGGGGGGAAGGGTTGGGGGAATGCGAGAGGGACGACGAATGGGGAGGAGAAAATGAGAAAGAGAGAAGAACAGTGAAAGAGGTTGTGGGAGAGAACAAGGGAGAGGAGGGAAAAAATGAAATTATTGGAGTTGGTGGGGGAGGAGAATACTGAAGATTCTGAAAGTTGAGGTTAGGGTGATTATAAGGCTTGAGAAGAAGAAGAAGAAGAAGAAGAAGAAGAAGAAGAAGAAGAAGAAGAAGAAGGAAGTCAGAGCAGAGAAGAAAAAGAATTAAAACGAAAGACAAATTGAAGAAGAAGATGAAAGTCAGAGCAGAGAAGAAAAAGAACAAAAAACGAAAGACAAATTAAAGAAGAAGAAGAAGGAAGTCAGAGCAGAGAAGAAAAAGAACTGAAAAGAAATGACAAATTGAAGAAGAAGAAGAAGAAGAAGAAGAAGAAGAAGAAGAAGAAGAAGAAGAAGAAGAAGAAGAAGAAGAAGAAGAAGAGGAGGGGAGGAAGAAGAAGAATAAAGAAAACACTGAAAAATATGACAAGAAGGAGACAAACGCTGGATAGAGAATAAAGAAGAATAATTGAAAAATATGACAGGATAAAGAAAAGGAGGAAGAAGAAAAACAAAAGAGAGAAGACAAAAGAGTGAATGAAATAGACAGATTGAAGGAGAAGAAAGAGAAAGATAGAATAGAGAAGAAAAGGGAGTCAAGAAAGAAAGACAGATTGAAGAAGAAGAAAGTCAGAATAGAGAAGAAAAAGAACTAAAAAGGAAGATAAATTGAAGAAGGAGACGAAGAGGACGACGAAGAAGAAGAATGAAAAAATATGATAAGACGAATTCTTGATGAACATTGAAGTTGAAGAATAAAAAAATATGACAGGATGAAGAAGAAAAGGGAGAAGAATGAAAAAATATGACAGGATGTAGAAAGTAAAGAAGAAGAAGAAGAAGAAGAAGAAGAAGAAGAAGAAGAAGAAGAAGAAGAAGAAGAAGAAGAAGAAGAAGAAGAAGAAGAAGAAGGACAGACTGAAGTATCAGAAATTCTGTAACAATAACAACAAAACCAAAGACGTTGAGCAATGGTGAAAGACAATTAGAAGATACAGATTTTTTTTAAAAAATGTAATTATAAGCTGGATGACAGAAAAAGATGTTCTCGTCGGAAAGAATAAAAATGATAAAGAATTCAAAAAATGAAAAAAGGAGAACACAGTGAATAAAACCAAGAATGAGTTGACAAATGAAAGAGTGAAATTAATGAAAGACTAATAAAATGAAAGAAAGAAGGGGAGGAGAAACCGAAGGAAGAAGGAAAAAGAAAAGAAAGAATAAATGAAAAAAAAAACGTAGCGAAAAAAAACCAAGAAAGAATGAATAAAATAAAAAGACATGTACAGAAAGAAAGAAAGAAAGAAAAATGAAGAAAGTAAAGGTAAAGGAAACTGACACCAACAAAAGAAATAAGGAAAGAAAATAATGAAAAGGAGAAAGAAAGGATAAAGGGATAAAAAAAATGTGAAGAAAAGAAAGAAAAGGGGAGAAAAATTAATGATGAAAAGGAAAGAGTAACCAAAGAAAGAATGAAAGGAAAAGGAACAAAAGAAAGAAAGAAAGAAAGGAAGAAAGGAAGAAAGAAAGAAAGGAAGAAAGAAAGGAAAAAAGAAGGGAGAAAGGGGTGAGAAAGAAAGATCAAAATGAATAGAAAGAATCGTGCAGAGAATTGGGAGGAACAGAAAGAAAAGAAATTGTTCCTAAAAAAATGGAAGTCGTTCCCTTTGGAGTGAGCGCAGCTATGCCAATTTGAATAGAGAGTTGCAATAAGAGTAACTCCAACACAAGAGAGGAATCAATGGGTAAAAGGAGGAAGATATACAAAAAAGGAGATGTAATAAAAAAACAGATTTTTTCCAATCGACTCTAGAGGGAAATGAGAACGGAGAGGAGTGAAGGTGAAAGTGAAAGTAGAAAAGTCGGAGTGGTGGAAAGGTGGTGGTGTAAGGCCTTTATGGAGAGAAGCAAGAGCACAATGACAGAGAAGGGAGTAAGGATGGTGATGGGTAGTAGGAAATGTGAAGTGGTGGTGGGAGGAAAAAGAGAATGGATGTAGGAGTGAGGGGTGGTCGGGGGATTGAGGAAGGGGAGATTCTCCTGATAGAGGAACATGTTTATACAATGTAGACATTTCGTATTTTATGCCTTCGGTTTTATTGTTAGATGAAGTTAATTAACTGAAATTTATCTAATAAAAGGGAAACTCTGATTACTCTTACCGAGAAAGGAGAGAAGAGAGGAGATAGTGATTCCGAGAAACATTACTTATATTTCATCAAAAGTAAACGCACTAAACGGTGAAACATCAATGTGAGTGCAAAATCTGTGTTGAAAGCATCATGCTAATATAAACCATTATCTATACTATAATTCTCCTTGTCACGATTTACGACTGTTCCACTC
>OY735242.1:5371953-5594453 GCA_963457665.1 Thysanoteuthis rhombus
AACCTGGAGAAATAAGTCAGATAATACGGCCGATCATTTGATAGCACCGTCTCATCCTAGCCAGCGACTTTTCAAATTAACATCAAGCCTATTTCGCGAAATACGACCGTAATGTCACTTGTCATTGCCTTGTTTGAAAAAAAATATATCGGTGTGTCCGAGTCGTGGCCACCTAACATTTGCGAGAGGATCTAAATAATTCCCATGGGTCTCATTGCATTTAAAGAAATACGGCCTTCTGATACCATCAGTCAAAATTACTTTCGGGGCAGATCGGGCTTTATTTTTGAGGACACCCTTGCATTACGCCGAATCAGCGAAATTGCCTAACGGGCGAAATCCACTTATTTGATTGCATAAACTTTTGAAGGTAAAAAAATAGTTATTTTATATACTTGTTTTATTTAAGTACAATTTTGATCAAATTAAAACATCTATTTTTCGAAAAAATTATTTCGGTAATTTGGCAATTTTGCCAACGATATATATATATATATATATATATATATATATATATATATATATATATATATATATATATATATATATGGGGGGTGTTCTGTTTTCGGGTGTGTCTATTTCAAGGCTAATAATGGATATAACAGATTTTCTACTGACAATGCTGAGACGAGTGGAAATAAATTACAATAAATTTCCTATGTACTCAGTCACCCACTCATATGGCCAACCATTGTGACTTGTCAGTGACAGGAGGATGATCAAGATAAGTGGTAATGGGACAGAGTGCAGGGAGAATGGGTTTCATGCTTTTATTCGACGTTTTCTGAGATGAACTAACAAATCGCAAGCAATGAATACTTAACCGATTGAACCAAGCTTGGTACAAGGCCATATTAACGAGCAAAAACACCGTAAAAAAATTATGGGTTTGCAGAACATCATGGATCAAAGTAAATCAGTAATTAAATCTTGGATAGATAAATCGATTAAGGAGTTATCAGTTGGATTATATAAAGGAATTCAGGGAAAGTAAAATGTCTCTCTGTAATGGTAAGATTGTAAAAAAATTGTATCATACATTTTTATAACTTGGATGAATGGTTTAATGTGGAATACGTATTCAAATTGTAAATTGTCTATGGAGATTCCCACAGAGACTGTTGTATTTAATAAATAGATGGACAAATCAATAAATAGACAAATAAAAGCTTGAAAGAATTAATTTAAATATGGAAGCCATTACCGAAGGGGAGATAACTCCTGTGTCCAAAATCGCCATGACTCAACGATGATGTCAGTCCTTAAATACCGAAAATGATGATTTTTTTTTTATAACGAGTTTGTTTGTTTATTTGTTGTTGATTTTTTTTTTGTATCTTTTTAAATTTTGTTTCTTTTTTTTCTCTCCCCCAAAGAGAAAATAGATAAATAAATAAATATCAAAGTTCAAACATCAAAAATATCCTCAAGGGATTCAGACAAGAAATATGAAAAAAAAAAAAAATCAGTGTTTTATTTACTTATCTTATTTTTATTTATCTATTTATCATTCTCGCATTCTGGTGATTTTAAATAGATATTCCAATCGAATGATCGGAGAGCATAATTTCTAATTATTCAAACTTTTTGCACGAACTCAGTCACGGATCCAGGTACGGGTTGGGGTCCAGTGGTCCAGACCAGCCTCTGCTCGGGTGAAGCAAAATCAAAATTTGATTTCAAAAATGAAAAAAAAAAAAAAAATCTTATGATTAAAACACTCCGCTCAGATTATGTAGTGGTCAACTCGCCTGCTTCTACACGCGGGTTCAATTCACGGGCGAGGAGCGAAGAAAAAAAACTCTACATGGGATAAATTTCAATCACCAGCTAATTGAATGTACTCTAAGCTACGTGATTAGGTTGGAAAGTATGTATCGCCCCCAACCATTCCCGAACGAAAACGAGCTTGTCTTTGGCAGTGGGGGTTAGGTGACTATGTGTCTTTTCCCGCTGCGGCTGTTATCAGTCGTGTAAAGAAGTAAAACACCCTAGTAATCATAGATTAACCTTTGAAACAAAACAATAAAATCACGTATTTATTTGTAGAGATAAATTTTTTCCATTTACCGCCCACCCTGCTCGAAATCTAGGACCTGACAAACCTTAGCAGTTTCTCTGGATAGGGTACTTTTTACCCTAAAATTCCCCGTCACTTCTCGATACAAGCTCTCAAGTATAAACAAACTCCCTGTCGTTCCCCGCCTCATGTTTATTTAACATTTGGGAACCAGTATCGAGTAGTGTCAAGGATAGTTTTTTTGCTTTAAAATATTTCATTACCATGTGACAGGGATAGTTTTTGCATCGAAATATTTCATTAACACGTGTCAGGGAGAGTTTTGGCGTCGAAATATTTCATTAACATGTGTCAGGAGGAAATTTTACTTCAAAATATTTTTACTGTCACGTTAATATTCGTATCCAGTAAAATTATTGTCTTCTTTTTCAGAAAGCAAAGCTGAAATTTAAAAGTTTCAATGATTCATTACTTTGTTTCCCTGAAGGTTTTTTTTTCTGGATTAAACGTGAAATGTAACCAGAGGCTGGTTTCCTTGTGATGAATTTACCAGCCTTTTTTTTTAGTGGAAAAGCTGGGCAAAATGGACCACTACTCTAGGATAATGAATATCCAGGACATCCTCAAAAGAAGAAATCAAGCAAAGAATCACTCTAGGGTGGCAAGCCTTCGGTAGAGCAAGCTCAAGCTTCAAGAACAAGAAAATCCTAATCGTTCTATAAAGAAGAGTATACAACCAATGCATGTTCCCGATAGGTCACATGTGGAGCTAAAACATGGAACTTGACTAGGAAACTGATCCACAAACTGAGACCCATGCAACGTGCACATGAGAGAATCATGCTCAACATCACATGGAGAGATCACAAGACAATACAATATATTAAGGGGGAAACGGGAGTCTGAGACATTATAGAAACAATTTGGAAACTCAAATGGCAATGGGCTGGCCATGTTGCAAGAATGGCAGACAACCAATGGACATCGCGACTCACAATATGGATCCCCAGAGATCAAATGCGGAATCGGGGCCGACAGAATACAATATGGAGAGACGAACTAGATTGGTTCAGGAAGTATTGGCTCCGTGATAGCTGCAATAGAGAGAGTTGGTGAATCCTAGGGAAGGCCTATGTCCAACGACAGACAATAAAATGACGATGATGTTGATGATGATGATATAACTAGTGGCTGTCACCAAAATACTGAATCTCGATAGCGGTTCACTAAAAATCTAGGAATAATTTTTTTTTCTCTTTCTTTGTTCTCCAAAGAGGGTTGCTGGAGAAAAAGCGTTACTGGTATAACTAAGGTTGATGACTATGAGACCACGTAACTAGCGTTAATGCCTACAGGCCCACAATTGTCAGAAGACGTTAATCAAACTGGTGTTAAAACAGAACGAGAACTTAACGACATGATTTAGATAATGAAAACGAAGTTTGGTGGAAAAAAAAGACACAAAGAGCACTATTACAGAAAGAAAAAAAGTTGTCAGTAGATGAGAATCAAACCGATGTAAGAGCAGAAGGAAAACTGAAAGACAGGATTTAGGTAATAAAAGCTAAGCCAGAAAAAAATACGTAAAGAAAATTATTTCTATTAATATTCGGACCATCCTCATCTTGGTTGTTTTTCACACAACGTTTCGGCCATTGTACTCCATGGCCTTCATCAGGTATAATCAGGTAGGCGTGAGAAAGTAGCGAACCGAACTCTCTATTTAACCGACGGGGGTATATTGACCACACTCCCCTCTTAGCATTAGTATTATTATTATTGTCTCAGACTGGGATTGAACCTAGAACCATCAGATTACTTGCAGTCGTTTTGTCTGATTCTGTAACCACTAAGCTATGTGTCTATGTGACAATAATAATACTACTAATGCTAAGATGGAAGTGTGGTCAATATACCCCCGTCGGTTAAATAGAGGTTTCGGTTCGTTACTTCCCCACACCTACCAGATGATACCTGATGAAGACCGTAGAGTACAAAGGCCGAAACGTTGTCTGAAAAACAACCAAGATGAGGATGGTCCGAATGATAATAGAAATAATAATAGTACCTCATCTCAAAAATTCAGAGATGTAAAGAAAGTTATAAGGCGAAAAGAATCACCGTGAATCATAAACATTGTCTCGTGTGCAATTTACATTAAGCCCTGATTTTCATCGTTCACATAGGCCAGATGAAGCAAGTGTTGTGCCTGTAGCATAAAGGGGCTCTACATTATCAAAATTTTATTGAAAATATGAGAAGGGCGCTGAGATAAGTGGGCGAGCTCTTAAGGGCATGTACTTTGAAGTGGAACAAACCGTCCTTGCCCACGAATATAAGAGTTGAACAAAAAGCAAAAAATTCCACATACACAAAAAAATTAAATTTCCAAAAAGAAAAAAAACTGATTTTAGATGTTTAGTGGGGTACGATCTGACACAAGATCTCAGAAGGTAATAAAAAATCATTTCTCTCTTAAATTTCCAAAAATCGGTTAATGGTAGAGTCACTTCGATATCGTAAGATTTTTAGGCCAAAGAGTGTATCCGGTAGTGCTGACACAAGATTATTAAAAAGTGAAAAGGAAACCCCCCAAATTCCATTATGTAAATAAATAAATCAAACAAATGTAAGTTAGAGTAATAAACTTCAAGTGTTCCTCTACAAAGCTGTGCATATTGAGTGCCAATATTTGAAAAGGTTTGCCTTGATACATTTTGGGAACTGTCCATTTCTCTTATAAACACCCTGTTTAATATATAAGGGGTAGCTTGGATAAGGGTGTGAATAGTGGAAGGAATTCTGAGATACGTGTGTGAAGTCCCAATGCGAGTGCTTTGAGGGAAACTAATGCATCGTTGCCCATGAAGGGTTATTTATATTTTATTTATATCGGATGCATTTATACTTTCTGTACAAAACTTGCAGATGAAGAATAAGAACCATGAGTTCAACGATGCGTCCACCATTCGTAGTAGTGATAGTAGTATGAGGAGAAGGAGGAAGAACAAATGAGTCAACTTTGAGCCAAATGATTATCATACTTCAAAAATTTGTTCAATACAAATCATAATAGAGCATTTTTTGACGTTTATTTTGGGGCCATTTTGAGCTTCTTTTTTTCTTTAAATACGATAAAAGCGGACCTCGTACATTGTATCATGGCATCATTAGCTGCCGATTAGAAATGATCAGAGTAGATGTTTTTTAACTTCCCATTTCCGTTGTTTAAAGTAACTGGGAACGGATGATAGATCGACGGAAAAGCGTCTCATAGAGAAGTGTGGACACATGTAAAAACAGAGAAATGAAGACGAGAGAAAGCGTGTTTTCAAGAAGGCCAACTTGGAAGCGGAACAGTCGAATCTCGAAGATGACTCAAGTCAAGTGATATAACATTTGGCGGGGTGGGGGATTTTGTGGAGTTTTAGGAGTTGGTGGAGGATTTAATCCCCAAATCCTTTTTAAGGGGTTTCTCTTTCCCCGAACCCATCTTCTTGTAGCTGGGGATTTGGGGTGATTATCGGGAGAGATCGAGGAAGTGTGTGTGGTTCAGCAGTCAGCAGAACGGATAATGTGATCGATGAGACTGTTTGTGTTCACTTCGCACTAATGCCCTTGGGAGAGCCATGCATCCTCCCCGTTCCTACTAGTCATGGGTCAGCGTGGTAGGGGAAGGTAAGGAGGTATTACACTCTTACTTGGGTAAAGGCCAACAACGGACCTTGAGGTATCGAGCTATAACGGAAAGAATCGTGGCGCTAAATACGGACTATGAGGCATGCAACCTTTTTAAGATGTCTTTTGTTCTGCTTGGGCAATTTTTGAATAGTTGAGTTTTCTAGGGAAACCCTTAAAAAAATACAACATTTCCATTCACACATATATATATATGTTTACATATGTATGTAACTTTCGGATTTTGGCCTTGTTTCTGGAATCATCCGAAATAACCCAAATTGAAAATACATACTCGAATGGAAAAGTAAGAATGAAGCTTACGGAGGAAAGAAAGATAAACGGACGACTACTGGCTGAACGGCATTCATGTAAATAACAATTTTTTTAATTAAAAAGGTGAAGTGTTGTTAGATCTTTTGGTTAGATTCCAGGTTTCAGCTCCATAATCGACTATCGAAGGGACACATTGGTTATATAACCTTCTCTTTAGTAATAATGGGATCTTCTTGTTCTTGAAAGTTGGGCTTGCTCCACTGAAAGCTTGCAAACTTGATGTGATTCTTTTCCAGACTTCTTTTTTCTTTTTAGTATTACATACACATTTGATGCCTGGGTAGATGTAGCGATCTAAGTATACGTTAGAACTACCTCCAAATTGTTCCGTTTGGAATTTGCAAACACGTATTTCGAACCTAGTTCGTGTCTTCTATGTATTTCATGTCTATCCCGCTTCTGCAAGAGATTTGCCAATCTCGTAGTTTTATCACGAGATCTTGCGAGATCTCAACCTTTTTAGCAATAGATAAAAAAAAAAAAGAATGATTACGTATATCAGGAAAATTATGTAAAAGTTCAGATCATTGACTACTGGAATGTTTTCATTCAATTTATTTCTTCTTCTACAGTACATCACCCCTTTGATGATCTAACAGCTTGCTAACTACAGCGAAGACTGGACTATTACATTACGAAGGGTTAACGATGATCACACCAGTGGGCCAATTCCTCCAACTCTAATTAAGGAACACTAGACTGACAGTAATTCCCTACCTTCGGTGTAAGGCTGCCTGGTGTGAATAACGTGCCAAGCCAGCTGGGGACACCAGACATGGTGGCGACCCCGCCTTTTTTGCACGTAATGCATGTGCCGAGGGACTTGAAGGGGTGCCACTGTCCACACCTGGCTGGATGCCATTATGCGGGGGCGGCTGGGAATCTGTTCTGAAGACTTTGATAAAGCTTGGGGGATTAATTGCTCCGTCTCACTAGAATTCAAAACGTCCTGTCAATAAGAACGCCAGTTTCCTGGGGTCAGAGAGGAAACTAAAAAAAGAAAAACGAATATATATATATATATATATATATATATATATATTAGTGCAAATATAAATAACAAGTGAAAGTAATTCCGAAGAGCATATTTGTAGTGTATTCTGTCTTTTTAAATATCTCGTGTCCCGGTTGCGTGGCATTAATGCAACTTGGCAACCAATCAAAGTTGACTTCACTGTGTATGTATAAACGTACACTCATCCGTCGGCAGTGGGCTTGTGTGCTGTGAAACCGTCGCTTTCACAAAGACAGAGCGAACAATTTATCACGTCTTTTGGGGAGGGGGCGCCAATATCGCATCACCACGATTTGTCAGACCCACTCCCTGAGTTCAGATTAGGCTCACTAACACTTCTGTTTTTTTATCGTTTTTGTTTTTTGTTGTTTTTGTTTTTTGTTTTTTTCTCTACAGAGATTTCAAAGATTAAGGTGAGCGCTAAGAGACAGCTGATACCGAGAGAAGACTGAACAGACTTGCGAGAAGAAAGTGTACTGTGATAAGCTTGTGAGGTCCCAAGGTAAGTACTTTGAAGTGGACTGAGACGCCATCGCCATAGGTAGGGTGTGTTTTCTTCTTTTTTTTTCTTTTTTTTTTTTTTTTTTTGCAAATATTAAATGGCTGGATACTCTTCGGACAGACTTGAAAGATATGAACAAATTGGAGTAGACAGGTCCGTTAGTCACTCAATAGCAACCGTCATGTGACTAGTGCTTTTTGGAAACATGTCGTGTTAGGGATGAGCAATTAAAAATTTGTATAAAAGGGTGATCAATAAATAATTTTCTGCCTTCGTCTTTTGTTTGCAACTGATCATTGAAAAAATTTAAAGTTAAAAAAAAAAACAAGCGTTACACGAACTAAGAAATCAGTTTAGTATAAATCTATCCAGAAAGTCTACACCCCCCTACACACACTAGAAGGATTTTATCCAGATGTAATAAGGAGTAAATGTTTCAATTTTCAGCTCTATAGATCTATTGCTAAAGCCTGTACGCATGACATTATATATATATATATATATATATATATATATATATATATATATATATATATATAGCCAGCAAACTGAAGAAAACTATTCTGACAGCTTCGATTGTCGGTTTCTTATATAGATCATGAATTGAGATAAGAGATCGGGTTCACATTGACAGATATCAACTGACTGTGAGGGACTTGGGAAACATGAAAAGGGATCTGGATGGGTGGGGAATATTAAAGCAGGTAAAAAAAAACGTAATTCACGACAAGGCTGGGTTGACGCGGGTTGGGGAGGGTGCTTAGTGGGTCGGGATAAAGATGGGGGGGTCCGATTTGATTGAAATCTTAGATGCTTGTCTCGGTGCTCATCAACTTGTAAACATCCCTGTTTCCGCTCCTCGATTCCAACGGCAGGTGCTCCGTACCCGACCCCGTCTTCGCCCCCCCCCCAACCAACCCTGCTGGGAAGATAGACGTGCAAGGAAATAAAAAGACCGTAACGAACGCTGGCGTAAAAATAAGACGCTAGGCGATCGCAGGCACGAACAACAGTTGTCGTCGTCCCGCGCCATTCAACCAAGTTGATTATCTACGGAGCAAAAATAAACTGGGAAGAGTGCTTACCGCCGTCAACGCCATTGTCAGGGGAAGTAACTCTGCATTAGATAAAAATATGCTCTAAAATCATGGTCCTTTTTCTTATGTTTTGAGTGAGTACATTTATTTGTATCCCCACGACTGCAAATTTCTTTCGACCCAAGATGGTACCGTTATCATATTTCGAATGATCCTGTTAACTGAGCACATGATGGAAGTTTTGAAAACATTTTCTCAAAAAATTTGGTTAGACAGGGGTTATGTGGAGGCCAACAGTCTTGCTTGCTTCATTTAGTTGATGTAGTATTATTTGGAGGTCATAAAGGTTCTTAGCGAAGAGGACGATATCGTTAGCAAAATTGAGGTTACTTAGGTATCCTCTGTCTGTCCTGACTCCTGTGTGTTCCCATTCTAGGTTTCGGAGTATCACTTCAAGGTGGTCTGTGAAGAGTTTGGGTGAGCAGGTAATTCCTAGTCTCACCCCTTTTTCCAGTTGAAAAGGCTCAGAGCCTTTATGTAGCCTGATGAAGGAACTGCTGTGTCATTAGGCATGTTGCAGCACTTTGACATATACGGGGACTACACCTTATTGTACTATTGCGTCAATGACTTTAAGGATTTCCACTAAATCGAAGGCTTTTTTGAAGTCAACAAATGCTACAGCTAGAGGCATTCTATATTCTGCTGTTTTCTCTTTTAGTTGGTTTACTGAATGGAAATAGTTGATGGTTGAGTAGCTTCTACTGAAGCCCGCTTGTTCCCCTGGTTGGTTTTCATCAAGCGTTTTGGTGATTTGGTTGGTGATCACTTTGGCAAAGAGCTTGTAGACACAAACTCTGCCTCTGATATGATTCGTGTCAAAAAAAAAAAAAAAAAAAAATGATTAGTATTTTCAATTGAAAGTGAAAGTACCCCCCAAATATATAGTTAATTCCCAAAACTTTTGAACAATTGTTCAAACTATAAACTACCAGAAAAACTATATGATGCAGGAAACTGGGATGTGTAAGAATGATTACACACACATATATATATATATATATTATATATATATATAGATAGAGATAGAGATAGATAGAGATAGAGATAGATAGATAGAGATAGATATAGATAGATAGATATAGATAGATAGAGAGAGATAGATAGATAGAGAGAGATAGATAGATAGAGAGAGATAGATAGATAGAGAGAGATAGATAGAGAGAGATAGATAGAGATAGATAGATAGATAGAGAGAGATAGATAGAGAGAGAGAGATAGATAGAGAGAGATAGATAGAGAGAGATAGATAGAGAGAGATATAGATAGAGATAGATATAGATAGAGATAGATATAGATAGAGATAGATATAGATAGAGATAGATATAGAGATAGATATAGATAGAGATAGATATAGATAGATATAGATAGAGATAGATAGATATAGATAGAGATAGATAGATATAGATAGAGATAGATAGATAGATATAGATAGATAGATAGATAGATTTTAAAAAATGCAATCACTTGGTTTCTGTTGATTTTTGACCCCTAGTCTTTTTATAAAAAAATGATCACCTCATCAATACCTTTCCAAATAAGCATTTTTTTTGTCCGCAGATGCCTGGAGCAGA
The DNA here is from genome assembly GCA_963457665.1 of Thysanoteuthis rhombus. Classification (NCBI taxonomy): domain Eukaryota; kingdom Metazoa; phylum Mollusca; class Cephalopoda; order Oegopsida; family Thysanoteuthidae; genus Thysanoteuthis; species Thysanoteuthis major. The sequence continues at coordinate 5,382,176 of OY735242.1, forward strand.
AATAATGCCAAACATGGTCTCAACTTATCTCAGTATACTAGTAGAATCAATAGAAATTAAAAGAAACGTTTCACACAGAAGATGCACACAGGAGCAAAATACGAGGGATTTTTGCCCTCGCAATCAATCTTCATCTGCTCATACCAATCACTATTAAATCTTGGTGTGTTCATATCCAAGTCTGTAGTACAAGTGGAAAATGTAGAATTATATCAAGAGTAAAAGAAGATTATATACATGTTCTTACAACTCTGGAATGGAGCACTCTGGTGGATGGAGAATTGTGCGTAAGTAAAAATATTGCTTAATTCGGTCCTACTGACCACCCAGTTCTGCCTTGGGGTAAAATGCCAGCCTCTGAGCCTGGAGCGAAGGTTTCGATCCTACCTCATGGTACTGGATGGGATATTGGATAGTCTATAGCCTCACTGAAGAGTTGTAATACAGCAAAGCAGCAGTCGGTGGATGACTCAATCATCAATTATATATATATATACACATACATACATACACACACACAAATATACAATAATTTACACATCTAGTGTTACCTAGGAAAATAAACTTTGAACATAACATTTGAAAGCAAATGATATTTTTATAAATATAAGTCCGGTCCACACACATTCCTGGGCAAAAGGGAGATAACTCAATTCCTTCCTTAGGTGAAATTTTGTGTTGTCATTGACCTGTATGAACCTTGGAGATAAGTACCTGCTAGCTTACGTTGATCTAGGGGTATTTTGGCCTTATAGACAAATTTGCAGCCCCTATAGTGCAGCCATTTGGCCTGCTATAAAAAATAGTGGAAAGCAATCAAACATTCATTGTCTTTACAGTATTAGATAGACACACACACACACACATCTGATAGAAGGAACAAGAAAAGAGATATTAGAACAAGTAAAGTATTTATTGAACAAAAAATAAATCTTGTTGGATCATTCTCATTTACACAGGGACGATGTTGCATCTACGGAAGAAAAAATAAGAAAAGATGATTAAAATCACAAAATCTTTAAGCAAAATCTGCAGAGGAAAAAAAAAAAAAATTTTGCAGTTTTTGTAGAAAAATTTCACATAATTTCATAATCCTTTAGAAAATTAACTATGAATGTACAAATAAATAATTGCAGCTATTGAGAAACAAATAGAGTGGATGTGGACAGTGAATGAACAATGTGAGAATTTGAACAAAGGCAGTTTTCTGGACCTTCACCTCACCAGTGGGCTGTTTAGCCCAGTGGTAGGAACATCGGTAACATTAAAGCAGCAACCTATCAGTCGCTGGTTCAATTCCTGCAGCAGCCCATTTTCTTTAATTGTTTATTCTATTTGCACTGTCTAGGCGAAATGATATATTCATGCTCATATTAACAGGGGGTCATTTTTAACAGAGTTTCAAAGTAATATAATGCATTCAAAATTATATCTGTGGGATTATATATCCATTGCTTGATGATATGTATACATACGACTAAGGTCATGCAAAAGTGAACCCTAATACTGGGGAACAGATTCAAGTGAGAATAAAATACTCTCAGAGAGGAAACATACCACAAGGAGCTGAAGAATCATTACAGTACCTCAATATGACCTAGACAGCCATTGTTGTTTTGGTGCTCATCTCAAGCAAGCTAGCCAAAATTCAACACCAAAAACATAGCACCAATGCATAGGAAGGTGGGGGGGGGGGGGAGTCCCCTTTCATTCTTAGCCCCTTGAAGCAGAGGGGAAAAAGTTTCCATTCACTTTTGAGCGCCTTGAAGAAAGAAAAAGTTTTTCTCCACTCAACTCCTTGAAAATTATTTTTTCAAGCTAAAGCAGTTTTCAGACACTTCAGTCACACAGCAAAGTCACATGATTGCCTGCCTTCCTGAATTAGAAATTAGGCTCATATGTGTGGCAGACTAAGCGGTGAAAAAAACTGATTTTGATCATTCATAATAAACTTGTGGAAGATTTGTTCAGACCAGGTTTTTGAAATCAAAATGTCAATTTCAGAAACCTGAATGTTTCTTCTTTTCTAGATTTTGGGGTTGGGATGACATAAGACACAATAACTGAAATTGAAAATGAAGGAGGTGACTCGTCCCGAGGTGAGGTAAGTTAGACCTTGTGTCAATAGGTCAGCTAAGAGCTAAACTGAGAGTTATATTACAATAGTTATGACATTTACTGATACTACAAACTGAGACAAGATATTGATGCTTAGTTTAAGCCATAGATGGACCCTCTAAATCTATTAAAAGATTCTCCATACTACTTTGAGTGAAAAAAGGGGCCGACCAGCCCGTCTCCCCGATAAAATAATAAGATGTATACATATTGAACGGATAGTTAGGGGCTAGTTTAGCATTATATTTACATTGTAAATAGAATCTACTCTAAAATCTTTTTAAAACTTTTTTCTCAAAACTTTACTTTAAAAATCTTCCTCTAGGTCCATTGAGTATGCAACCAAAGGAGGTTTCTAATGTGTGACATCTCTCATTTATATATATGGATATACAAAGAGAGAAAGAGGTACTTACTTGACCAAGGATCCATCCTTTGGTCTTGAAAAGGTATTCTTTGCCCAGTTAGGTGGGTGGGGGGCAGCTCCCCATTAAAAAAAAAAAAAAAAAAAAAAAAAAGAAAAGGAAGGGTTGGGCTTATCCTGACGGCTTCATGACATCCTTTGGGGGAATGGGCAGTTTTTGTTATTGCTCCCATGTATGAGTGTGGGCCCCCTGACATCAAGCTTGATCTTGTGTTACAGTCTACCCTCATGAGGAGTGATTTCAGACTGTGGACAAGATTAAGGTGAACATGACAGGGCAGCTGATGGTGATTGCAAATTATCTCAAAGCAGAGGTGTGGGCAGCTCTTTGAGATGCTTCCTCTTTCCTCCAATACTGTTCTCTCTCTCCTTCTTCGAGAGAGAGAGACAAAGAAAGGACGGAACAGAATTGGAGGAGAAAAGGAGCATCTCAAAGAACTGCCCATTCCTTTTCTTTGAGGTATAAGCCCCCCAAACTTGGCTGGTACGGGCGATTCTCTGGACTGATTATTCCATGATGGCCTCCCAAATGACAAAGCCAAAGTCACTCACCCTAACAAACCCCGACCGCTCCATTTGTTGGGAATCAACTTCAGCCGAATCTCTCTACCGTCTCGAAGAACACTCACAGAAATCGATTTCTGAAAAAAAAAAAAAAAAAAAAAAAAAGAAAAATTTTCAATTCAGAAAATGGCATTATATTAGGCAGCAGTAAAGTGTGCGTTTCATGGGGGTGGGTACTGTTCTTTCCGAGAATACTAAGGTGTATTTTTCATACAGACCAACAGTGTAGGCAGGAAACTGACCCAAGAGGAGAGTAAATGCTAAAAAGTGGTTTGGGGTGTGCTTGTACCAGAGGCGGAAACAACACAGATGAGTGAATTACCCATATCTCTGAGTAACGACTCGTATGGTGACTTGGAGAGAGAATTTGATGCATATTATACTTAATCATAAATTGCATTCTATTATATCGAAACATTTATTTTAAATGATCTCCCAATATCATACGGTGAATGTATCATATAATAATGAGAATTTTGTCCTAAAGTAATTATTTGGGCCTTTACATTACTGGTGACTGTTTCACTCAATGGTAAGAGCATCGCTATGTTCAAGCCACTATCCTATCGGTCACAGGCTTGATTCCTGCTGTAACCCTATTTTCTTCAATTGTTCATTTCATTTACATTGTCTAAAGGTGAGTGATACATTCACCGTGTAATAATGGAAGATCATTTCAAGTAAGAGCTTCTATATAATATAAGGCAATTTATAATCATTCTGTTGAATCATAATCCCTAATAACAATTGTCGCATTGGAAGAAACAAATAGGTTAGATATAGACCGTGAATAAACAAAATGAGAATTTGGAGTTAAAGCAGTTATTTGGGTCTTTGCATTACTTGCGTCTGTTTAGCTCAATAGTAAGAGCAATGCTACGTTGAAGCAGCTACCCTATTGGTTGCAGGTTCAATTCCAGTTGCAGCCCCATTTTCTTTAATTGTTTATTTTATTTAAAGTATCTAGGGAAAGTGGTACATTCACCTTGTAATAACATGATCATTCTTAATAGAATTTCTGTAAAATATAATGCAATTTACAATTATTCTATCAGATCATAAAACCCTTCCTTAATAACACACTATATTTGATAAATAAATCTCCTTTGTCAATTTCTCCGGGGCAGAATATTTAACACTTGAGAAATTAGTGGTATGGATATAACTAGTAATAATAAGATGAAAGATAAACAAGGCTGGTTGCTTCAGGGTCAAACTTCACTCTGACAGAAGCTTGAGAATTTATTTTTTTTAAATATTTCGACTTTTAACTGAAAGAGATCCAAGAAGGATAGTATTCTATATTTTTCAAGGCAAATGGCATGAAAATGGAGATAGTTGTAGCTATAATTTGAGGCAATTTAGATCTTAACTGAAAATTAGAATCCATAGTTTTTTTTATTTTCTCTTTCTTTCATTAATTGATGACATAGGAATACAGTCTGTCTGTCTCTCTCTCTATCATTTTGAGATTTTCACTTTTTAATCTTAACCAAAAGTCCGAAATTATCATTATTGTTAGGTAAAGAAAATAACGTCAACACTCAGAAGAAGTTTGACAAAAAAAATAAATAAATATGAAGTTCTCAAGTTCCATTGGGTAGAAGTCAGTTTTTCGGTTTTCAGATACAAGGGAGGTAACTCCTTAATTTCCCTTCAAGTCTTCATATTACATCAACAAATATTTCAAATAATCACCTTTAGTTATGAGAGGGGGGGGTCTATTGATGAGTATTTATCATGCTCAGTTCAATCTGACACAACACTACAAGTGCAGGGCACCCAGTCAGAATCTGTCTCTCTACACCAGTAGTTCTCAAACTGTGTGCTGCAAATATCTCTCAAGTGTGATGTGTGATTTTTTCCAAATATATTTCCACATGTATTTCAAGCCTTCTTGTTTACTCCTGCCACCAGATTCCTTGCAGTTCCTTTTAATTCTCAACATTGTGGAAGTAAACATGCTCTTGCTCTATCAACCTTCACAGCACCAACCACTTCCTTCAGCCTAAGATGATTCTGCACATTTATTAGAAAACATGAAGCAAAACTGTCAATATAGGCTTCCTCACTTTTCAAGTCGATCTGGCTGGCTATGTCTGCATGTTTAGTGAACCCCAGTGAAAACAGACTACTGTGAGGGGGCCTTTTTAGCCGATTATCTGAGTTAACCAATAATAGGGTTTAATACCGTATACAATTGCAAAGTATATATACAATACACTGAACATGATACAACTATAACGTTCATTTTAAGAAATTGATTGACATAAGATTAATTAGTTCAGATCTGATTAATCAAGATCTAGCTCCTCTGAAAAACCCTAAACTGTTATAAGTTTGTTTACTTTTAAATGTGGAGGAGTAATTCTAGTAGTAATTTTTTAGTGATTCAATTACAATTCTATGCTAAACTAACATTTGGTGGCAAAAACATAAAACTTATTTTACGATCATTACCAACATGTATGGTCACTCTCTTAATGCAGACTTTGTCTGTATTATACGATATCCAGCTTAACAGGGTCCGTTTTAAGTGGGTTCACCGTATGTATCATGTGTACAGGCCACACCAATGTTGGGCTGAAAATTACAAAAAATCTACAAAAAATTCCATCCCAAATAGATATTCAGTAGCGGGGTCAGTTTCCAAAGCAAGTTTATCCTAAATTGGTCCCTAGTTAGTAACTGCTTATTTTTTGAAATTTCAGCCTTTTTAGTGGTTACTGCTAAACAAAAGGCAGGAGAAGTAACCAATTCATTAATCAACCCCTTCTTTCGAAGTTTTAAATGATAAACCCCAACACTAGATGCAGCTAAAAAGGTCATGTAACGGTTTCTATTGAGTGACTAACATGGCCTAGTTTTTTTAATCTCTTTCCTTGTCAACGTATTTAATTCAGGAAAGATAGAAAGAGATACAAGTAAAAGACCATGTATAACTGGACCCTGTCAAGGTTGACTACAGATGTAACAGCTCTTTTGCTGCTACTGCCAAGGACAAATCAAATGCTCTCTTTTTTTCTTTATAAATACTTCCATTTCGTGTTTGAAGATTTATAAATGGGAAAAATCCAAGGAAAAGCATCTCTATTGAATTATCATGGCCACAATCACTGCCTTGAGCAAACGACAAAAAACATAGGCTTTTCACTCATCTGTTTATCCTACCCTGTGTTTAGTTCAGGGCCCCTTGTCACATTTTGGGGTAAGAAATCTTGAAAATTTTCATGTGTAGCCCAGCAGCCACTTTCTAAAAATGGCTCTTTCACTTTTGGGAAATTCATCTTTTATTCATTTGTTTTCAGGGGGTGCTCGATTTCCAATCATAATCTATTGTAAAATGGATACTTTCATTTCATCATAACCATGACATAACAATAATGACGTTCAGACATTTGTGAAAAACTTGTTTGGAATGAATATATATATATATATATATATATATATATATATATTGAGAGAGTATAAGGTTAAATCTTCATTTTTTTTTTTCAAATGAAAAATTACATTAATTTGTTATACCATTCTCTTCAAACTGACAACTCATCGGTCAGTGCCTTTGATTTCATCAAGTCATGTATTGCTCTATGTAATTTCTATCGTTGTCCGAAACGTTTGTGAAAAAAAATGAAGCAACGTGGCAATGATGATTCATTTTTAGGCAAAGGAGGCAATATTTTAATAATCCTGTCGAAATAAGGAAGGCAGGGGTTCTGACACGTCATTAATATGGTAACACTTTCGCCACAAAGCTCGACTGTTAAATTCAAGATTAAGGAATCAAATTAATATTAGAACTTACCCCAATACTAAACTGAACAACTTTGCCAACATCTTGAAGATTTTCAAAGTTTTTATGCTGAATGGAACCAAAGCGCAACAATTCATCACCAACTTGCAAGTCCTGCAAAAAGAGAGAGAAAATCTTTCAATTTTTGCATACCAAATTATAGCAATTAGGCGCTCCCATAATATAAATGCTTATAAATGCTTTCCCACGGTCAGGCTCGGACGCAAATGCCTGCCCATGGTCAGGCTTGGCCGTGATTGCCTGCCCACAGTCAGGCTTAATCGCAAACACCTTTTTTTACTTACTGCTTTGAATGCTGGAGATCCTGGTTCCACCCTGTCAACTTTAGCAAAAGCAGGTAGTACTCTGGGTGGCAGTCGTGGGTGTCCGCTGATGGCCTCTGTATCATTGTTCCGATTGTCCCGTGCCTCAGCATGGATCTGTAAGAGGTTTTCCTCAATCTGTTTCATCAATTTAGTGTGGTCTGTTTGTAAACCTACAGAAAATACATCAGCCTTATTTTAAGGTTCTTACATATAAAAGCTTTTTGTTTTGAATGCAAGTAATTTCAGATAAATAAAATAATCATAATTGGGGTTCGACATTTTTCTTTTTTTTTTTTCTTTTTGATTTTCATCAATTTGTATCATTAAAATAACAAAATTAACCAATTTTTATTTTTTTTTGGATTTTCATCAATTTACATCAATTTTGATAGTGAAGAATTATTTCTTTTGTTTCCATAGCAAGAGACAAAAAAAAAGTTTGGGGTAAGAGAGGACTGAACAAATCCTAAAATATCCATCAAAATTAACAAATACATATAAAAATATTTCCTTAAAAAAAAGATCCCAAAAAAGCAATCTCCCTGTACACTGTACAATACTGAATTATGATAAATATAAATTTTTGAACATATAGTAATCTCGTTTGCTGTAAACATATTTTCATGCAGTGGTTCATCCTTGAGATATGGAAGTTATTTCAAGGGTTCCTCCAATCTAAAGAGCTTGAGTGAGAAAAGCTACCCATAAAAAGTCAGTCCCCAAATTGTCCTCTGATTACAAACAATATTCTCTCAAGCAACCAAGGTACATTTTACCGAACATTAATAAAGCGAGAAGACACGGGACACATACACTTGATACGATGCCGAGCATGTCGCACAGAGTACACATCAATGTCTGAACGAGGGTAGCCTTCGTTGTCCACTAAGGGGCCAGTCATCCCAACTCCATCTTGCTAGAAAACAAGGCAAGAAAAAAAAGGAAATAATTATTTCATAACAGTTATTAGCAAACCAAGAGATTTGGAGAGTATATTTTTGCATGGAATTCAAGTTTTTACCAATTATGAGTTACCTCGGTAGAAAATCAATGTTCAGTCAACCATTCCTAAATTTCCAAATTCCCTGGACGAGGTGTACTAAGTCCAATCTTCATCCTGGATATCTGCATCAGTCAAGACTTGGCTGACAATTCTGAAATTCCAGCTTTGGGCATCTGAGGGCCATGATGAATGGGGATCTAGATAAATTCCCTCACTGTAAATTCAAGCATGCAAATTTCACTGAAGGTAAATTCCACCACGGAAAATTCCCCCAACAAAATTTTACTGAAATTACACCATAGTAAAGGGGTAATCAAAGAATAAGTTACTTTTCTCGCCTTTTGTTGGACAGTGATCGCTGAAAAAAATCCTAATCTTCAAAAAACAAGCATGTTTACAACATGATCAATATATCATAAAATCTTGGTGATGTTATTAAACACAGAAAATCTACTTGAAACTTGTCTGACACGGAATAACTCATAGAGGTTTCGATGTGCTATTAAGCTAGATTCATTCATTTGTATTTTCAAATCAATTCATTACTTCTCCTGCCAACTGTTTCAAATAAACAAGATGAACAGTGCGAGATATATTAATGATATAAATCCAAGGGAAGTAACTTTTGTCTCCCATCAACAATACTTATTCCTTTTTGGTGCATTCTACAACAGGGACGTCGTTCTAATGATAACCATCAAACAAAGCAGCTTAGAGACCATCAAATAGAGCAGCTTTCTTCAGTTTCTAAGCTCAGCTGGCTGGCTATACATGTATGTATCGTGCAAACAGGCCCAGACTGCAGAGTATGGTAAGTGCTCCCTGGAGATATTTTTTGATAGATAAAGCTTTACACTTGGAAAAAAAATCAAGGCCACCATTATTGTTATTTTTAATTGATAGCTATAAGTTTTAAAGGGACTGTGGAGAAAACGACAATATCTAGGCTTTGACAACATTCACTGTGAAAGAAAAAAAAAAAAGGATGTCTTGTCAGCAGCCCCATGCCTCCCCGAGGATATTTTTTCTTCGGACACTCCATTTCCTGCACTCTTCTTAATTTCTAAGCAACAAGTTGCACTTTCTACACATCATTTTTTTGTGCGTTACCTGAGATATATTTTATCAGAATTTTTCAACATATAAAAGGATTCACTTCAACTAAAACTGATTATGCATACTAGGGGCAAATTGCATATTTGCATGACCGAGATCTCGTTGAAAGAATCCATATTCTACAGTCAGGGTACAGGCCGCACCTACGGATCTAGAGGGCTGAAAATTTAAACATTTACTCCTTATTATGCCAAGAAAAACCTTCTTTTTTATTTTTTAAATTACCCCCAGAATGTACGTTCGTTTTTTCAGGGGAGGGGGGTCAATTTGCAATATGAGTTTATGCTAAATTAGCCCCTTAGTAAGTATCCAGCTGTGTTCATACTTCTTTTTTGAAAAATTTGGACATTTCTAGTAATCACTGGTCAGCAAATGGTGAGAGAAATAACTTATTCATTGATCCCCCCTTATTTCAATTCTTTAATTGATCGCCCTCAAGATGGCATGCTGCCAAAAGACATTGGTCACCTGACAGTTCCTATTGAGTGAATAACCACACCTGTTTTTGCATTTTATTTTTTTTTTCAATTTTTCAAATCTGGAAATGAGTACCTTAGTGGGAAAATTACTAGGTGCATACAACTTGTGATAGTATCACAGTTCACATGATTTATAAGTATCTATAAGGCAATTGTTATAGAAAAAAATCTGTGAAGAGTGTAGGCCACCTTGCCAGATGGGGTCAGAGAGCACATCTTAACTTCACTCGATATACCCACCCACTCTTCATCAGGCTTCATTCTCAACACAATTAATGTATTTACTCTCATCCCCACAAGAGCAAGATGTGACACAAGGTCATTTTCTGACGTGAGATCCCAGTATAGGTGCACTGCAAAAAATTGCCCCAATCCCCACAACTGGTGTTGCTGAGACGTCTGGACAACCCCGACCCATCCCTTTTAGAGCGATGTGACAGCACTGCCCTGGGGTGTACTGCTCCCCCGAGGCTGGGCACAGTTATCTTTTGAGGTCAGAGGACGAATCCTAGCCCTCTTGCACTTAGCATTGACGAGCCTCAGTAACCTGTCATTGCACGGACGGAATGCTCTCCGAACAGATATTACAATCCAAATAACGCAATTAACTCTTTTAACGACACAATTAACTAAATTAACCAAACTCTTCATTATATAGAGACAGTTCCATTTATATCAAAGAGGTGGAGTCAACTGATTTGCATAATTAATTTCTAGCACTTATAAATTTTAAAAGGAATACTTTTTAATTATCTCAATAAAAAATTCAAATATTTAATTAAAGCCAGTTTAGATTGTTTTAGAGTCTCTGCACTTGAAACAGTGGAGGATCAGTTTTCTCAGCAGGAATGGCACATTTTATAGTTCGATATATACCAAAGTTGTGCCGTGGTCCAAATATTTCCAGTAGCGAATTCAAGTTCAATCCGACAATCTATAAGGCGACTTTGTTAGAAGAAACTGCGAATGGTGCAGACCCCCTTGACAAATGGGTTCTGTAAGTCTTTGCTTTGCTTTGATGAAAAAAAAAATTCCTAATCAGCAACACTGGACTCACAAATTTGAAAAATTATTTTAAAAAAAATAAATAAATGAAATAAAAAAATATATATATATATATATATACATATCTATATATATATATCTTTAAATCATCTAAATAGGCAACATATGTTAGGGTGCCACCTTTGGCTTCCAAGTACTAAACATAGATAAATAAGTAATTAAGATATAAATAATATATAGCTGCAATATAAAATAAAATATTGTTCTGTTAGATAACTTTTTAGTTTTGTTAAGATATTGTAGAATTGAAAAGAAAAAATATTCATATTAATTTCTTCAAAGATTTTCAAGTCTAAATAATCAAAAATAAAACATTATGGGAGTCTTGTCACAGTGTTGTGGCAAGCAACCTGGTGTCACAAATCATTACTGATGAATTAGATTCTCACTGGGTGCCTCATACTTGTGGCCATGAGCAAAATATAAATCACGCTTCTTAAATATCTACATCATGTTCAAATTCTTCTCTTTGTTACTAAGGCCGCTCGACTAAATTGCTCAACTGAATTTACTGTGATAAGAATGACTAAGACTAATGCCAATTGAATAGCTATAAAGAGTCTGGAACACTGTAGGTAGGTAGGTAGACATGTAACTGTATAATTAAATCAATTAGGGTTGGCAAATGATGAGATTTAACACGGATTTTTTGCTGCGGAGTCAAAATTTTCAACTACCATTAATGAGTTCCCCCCCACACACATACTTTTTTTAAAAACGCGATAAAAATTTTAAAAATTTGTTCAAAATTTTTTACTTATTTCTGCAAAAGAAAATTGAAGAAAAAAAAAATGAATAAGTAAATAAAATCATACAAAATCTCCTAAGAAGTTCAATAACCTATTAACTAATTAATGTTCAAATTTTATTTTGATAAATATATTATTTAAAAATCATAATAGTGTTTAATTTCACTGCTTATATAATTCATTATTTGATTTTTCTAGTTTCTATCTTCTTATTTTGATATCCATACTTAACATAAGTTCTACTAAATAACAAAATATAGCTAATGATTTTTTCCAGTATATCATGTATCGAAAGTTGTTTGAAAATAAAGGTAAAAATAAAATATAAATTAAGGGCTTTTATTTTCATTATTGAGTTAATATTTGATCAATACAATATTGATTATACATTTTTTCTGTATAATTTTTAGTTATTTATTTTCATTGTGTTATAGGTAAGAAGTATGAACAAAATGTTTATCGGAAAATCAACAACCGAGAATTTTTTTTAATCTGGCAAAAATCAGTGTACTATCTAATTTTGATAAAATTTCCAATACTTATTAAAGGATGAATTGAAATGAATAATTTTTCATTCAAAATATCAGAAAAGAAGAATTTTTCTCCGCATGATTTCTACCCAAACTTTTACTAATTTGAGGATTTATCTTATTTTTACATTAGTGCTTTCATTGATTTTTTAAAATTTTTTAATTTTTAATTTTTTTTATTTTTAATTTTGATTTTTTTTTTAACACATTTTACAGATAAATCCATCAAGATATCATGTTTACCTTTTGTACAGAAGCACTCTGCAACTGCTCTAACAGAGAGTAATCAATAAAAATGATGAAATTTTTTCAAATTTTTTTTTTAATATTAAGTGAAAATTCAAAACCCTGCATTGTGAATAATAAAAGATTTTCTGAGAAAAAAGATATTTCACTTATTTTCCCTGTTTCTTAATTCCCCAGATGAGACTCCCAGTTAGAACAATTCTAGAATGCTTTTTTGAAAAAAGTAAACAATTTATATCTCAAGGAATTTATTTGTTCAACGTGTAAAAATCAATGAAAACAACGATATATAAATAAGATAAATCATTAAAATGAAAAGAAAAAATTTTTCTCTTGATATTTGGCATGGAAATTTTTTTTTTTTTTTTTCAAAAACTGTCCTTCAAGTATAAATTTTTTTTTATTAAAACTGGATAATATTTTTGCCAGATTTTTATATTTTTGATGTCGATTTTCCGGCGAAAATTGCATTTATATTGTTCCTGCCTATGACACAATAATGAAAATAATTGCTAAAAAAATCATACAATTTTGGTAATTCGTCAATGTTTTTCATGTTTTTGTTTTGCTTCCTTTTCAATGAGGATAATTGTTCTTAGTTCGGTTGCTTCCCTTGGTTTATTTTCAAAATGTTACCTCCCTTAAAAAAAAAAAGAAGTCATCTCCCTAAGACGCAAATCTTCACATTTATTCCTTTTTTTTTTTATTGTCAGGCCCATGGCCAAGACAGACACCAAGATCTTCATCGAAATCACTATCATTAAATGAATCTTACATCTTATAAAAAAGAGATCGAACTTGTATCCCTTTCGTATTGGGCGAGGTAAGAAGATATCTGTATAGAGGGGAGTTAACTCTTTATTTTATAGTGAAAATAATGACTCCGCGTCAAAAATTACGCCCCAGATTGCTTCGTCTCTATAAGGATTTTATTAAATTCATCAAACCAGGGGTCAAGATTTTATAATTAGAAAGATAAATCACACAAAACTCTATGGTATAAGATATTTTAGGACTGTCCCGACCAGGAACGAAACATAAGATCTTACTGGTAGTTTAATACTCTACCCTGCAGTTCAACATTTCAAGGTTTGACAAAAAAGGTGGCTGAAATACTTGCACTTTCCCCACCAATCTATATCAGTGTCCAAGCCCCAAAATCATGCAGATCCCACAACTTTTAAAAGACTGACGCAACATAATCTTCCTTTTTTTAGTTTAGCCTTGTCTTGTATCAAGTTCTAGTCAACAAATACGTATTTTCTTGGCAATTGAGATAACTGCGTAAATTTTCAACAACCTACCCAAGTCAAGTTAATTAGCGAGCCGAAGTGAAAACCACCGATTTCGAACGTAAAGACTTTCAAGGTAGATGAGCTATTTCCCTACTTGGCGCAGTGCAATCTTTCTACTTCATTTTGGTTTTGATATACTAAACTATATGTTCAAACATGTAGCTCAAAGTACCCCCAAAAATACAAATTGGGTACACTAGCTGGTCATTTTACTCTGCCTAAGTCATTTATTCATGACATGCCATACATTGACAGTGGTGTGTATAGAGCAAGGAAGATACCCAATACGTCCTTGTTTACAAAAAAATCTTACTTGTTCAAGAATGGCACTTAATTCGGCCATTTCTCTCTCGATGTCTTCTTTTTGCATCATGAGTTCCTCCATCTTGGATTTTTGACTGCTAGCTTTTCTCTTCTCTTGTAGCCGCATTTCGTATCCGGCGAATACACGCGAGATAATTGCCAAAAATGATAGTGAGTGATTATTCATTCACATATATGTGTGTATATATGTGTGCGTGCGTGCGTGTGCGTATGTATGCATATATATATATATATATATATATATATATATATATATATATATATATATATATATATATATATATATATATATATATATATATATATATATATAATCAATGTCATATATAGATACATATATATAAATAATGTCATATATATAATCAATGTCATATATATATAATTAGAGTCTATATATATATATATATATATATATATATATATATATACATATATATATATATATATATATATACATATATATATATATATATGTATATTTATATATGTTTGTGTGTGTGTGTGTGTGTGTGTTTAATTGATGCCATATATATAATTAAAGTCATATATACATATAACAAATGTGTATATATATATATATATATATATATATATATATATATATATATATATATATATATATATATATATATATATATATATATATATATTGAAGATTACATAAATTGCATTGACAGAGTTTGGGAAACGGGTGACTGAAGTAACACAAAAAATCTATCGAAAAAGATTTTTGATTTTAGTGTTTGAGGCTGTAAAGCTTTCTATACCATATATGTATATATATATATATATGTGTGTGTGTGTGTGTGTGTGTGTGTGTGTGTGTGTGTGTGTGTGTGTGTGTGTGTGTGTCTATGCGTGTAACATCTTTATTTACTTATTTATTTATTCATTTATTTATTTTACCAAGAAATGGATGCATAATCCGACAGACTATTCATGAATGCCTTATATTATTTCAAACTCTGTTTGAAATAACCTTCTGTCGTTACACAGAGAATGAGTCACTCAGTCTAGACAGCGTGAATAGAATAAACAATTAATTGCAGCAGCCCTATTTTTCTTCAATTAGTTATTCTTTTCATGCTGTCTAAGAAGAGTAAATCATTCACCGTGTGAGCGGTTATTCGGACCTTCGACTTTCCGTCGGACTGTTTCCTATGGCGATGTTTAACCAGCAGAGGTTTTATAAGACATACATATGCTCCAAGAAGCATATATTTTTGTATACAGCATGTAGTTAGGATTCAGGATAAAGTACCGTTAATGTAAAGGTTAGTAGGTAGGGTTAGTTGGTAAAGTTAGTGGTAAAGTTAATGTTTCCCCAATTATTCATCACAATTATTTCGTCTCCATATTTTTACACCCACACCTGTGCTTCCGATAAGATGACAAAGTGCCCACTGTAGCATTATAGTTACTTTATAGATAGAACCCCCCCCCCACTCGTAAAATATGAGAACAATTTTTCAAGCCACGAATTTCCGAATGGTTATAGTCTAACGCAGGCTGGCAAAATATTCAGCTCTGGAAACCTTTTGGTTTGGTCTGTTAAAGCTTTCCAAACAGATTAATCCTCCATGCTCTAAAAAATGAATTCAGCAACTGATCGGATGAAAAAAAAAAAAATCCGGTTTGTGGGAGCATGACTTGATTCAACCGCTCCACTATTTTTGGGTCCTATTATCTCCCTTTAACCTCCTAAAAAGAAAGAAAAGACCAAAAACAAAAATAAAGAATTAGAGTAAAAATTCATTCGCTTCCTGACGCTCGCCAAGTCTGTTTTACACTTTTCACAACAATTTTGACCCCAATGGACTACAGCTAACAGCGCGTATCGTTGCCCTGTCTCTCTTTTTCGGACCCTTCGTGGGCCAATTTTACTTTTAGGGTTGACCCCAAGATGCTGACCGCAACCAAACCTGTTTGATGTCACTGATTTCCGGCATTGTGTCTGTATTAAGACCTATACGTCCGTTCAAAACTGTAATAAATCGTACATCTAAAATTGTCAGAAGCATGTCCTATTTAAGGCTTCACATAGATCAAGACTGATATTTTCGAGAAAAAAAACTCATCCTTTTGAAAATTATAATTTAGGTTCATTTATCAATTTCAATCTTATTTTCCGTTTCCCCTCAATGTAGAAAGATGAAAAGGTCGACACATTCGAATTGCAATATAAAGTACAATTTTAGTACAGGAGCACATTACCAAGATCAAAGTAGCTGGAATTTCCAGCGGGGTGCTTTCATTGTTTGAATCGCAAAAGAAAGAAATTGGCGCTTTTAATTTTCTTTTTAAGTTTTTTTTTTCAATTTCTTAGAAATATATTTTCTATTTGTTTTAGAAAAAAGGGCCATTCTCTGTACGAAAGTTTTCGATTTTAATTGAACAGTGAGATTAATCATTAATGAATCTCAAGTCCAGATGCGCGATTTGTGAAACAACTCAGCAGTGGGATTCCTATCGGAATGCGTCTTTTAAGACCTTTAATTCAAGGCATGACACCAGTAAAACTTCGTTTCCATTCTACCATGCAAAATCTTTTGTGTGACTTTCTCGTTAAAATTAAAATAAACGTAAACGTTGTATTATTGTACATCATATCTCTTCTTTTATTGTCCGAGTCATGATATACCAAGGGAGTTAATTCCCAATTTTGCAGATTCTTATTACCTCCCTTGTTAGCTGGAAAGACACGTATTTTTACGACGTGATTGGTACATATTTACAAGACCTAAAAGATCTTCATAAAAGGGCGAACATTTTGCAACAACCAGTCATTCTCCTAAGAATTAATTGATGAGACATCAATCAGTTTGATGGGAAAAGAAAACCGTTAATCGACCACCGATAAAACAATTTGTCAACGAACGACAAAGGTGTGAATAATTTCTTTTCTGCGCGTGACCAACATTAGTGTTTGCCTTTATATCTTGCTTCGGTCTCTCTCATCTCAAAAAGGATGATAAAATCAAGCTGAGACCACTTTATACATGTTTGGTGGTTGCACAAGGTTTGATTGGTATCCTAACAATATTCAAGTACGAGAAATATAAATAAGTAAGTCTCACAAGTGTCAGGTCGTGTATTCTGTGTAAGAATCGCAATCTTTGATCCAATACTTGGAGAAACAAGATTGCTAGTTTACTTCTGGGATTGAACAAGGGGGATAACTCTCAAAAGAGCAAGGAAGGGAGATAATAATTATTTCCTTTGATTTTACGCAAAAATTTCACAATTTAATAAAACAGTTGAAATATTTTATAAAATCAAATCGGAAGAGATATCAAGCGCTAAGAAATTCATTTTTTTGCAGGAAATATTTCTTTCATTTTGGAAATATTGTATGGGTTAGATCTAACCAGTTTCAATCAGATAGCCCAAAATCTGGCCCTTTAAAAATAAATTAACTGATTCGATTTGATTTCATAGCAAATTCAAAACAAATATTTGATATTTTTAGCCGTAAATTTAGCTGAAAGTGGTAGGAATATTGGCTGATTTCAGCCCCACCCCCATCCTAGATCAGCCAGTCAAAGTGAATCAAACTACATATGAAAAATGTTTTTTCATAATTTACATTATTTTTTATTCGAGAGCGTTTAAGCGAATTTTAATAAACTTTTGCTTTGTGAATATTCTAAGAGTCAGATACTTTTTTTTTATTAACAAATCCACTGATTCCGATGAAAGTAAATGTGCAATTTTTGTTTATAAATTATTTGTTCTGATTTCAGCCTTTTTTTCCCCCAGGACAGTTTCAAGAAAAAAAAAAAATTTGAGTAGGCAGTTAACCACTGACCTGCCAACCTGTAACTGTCCTCCTATTAGTGTAGTCCAAAGATGCTAAGTCGGCCATTTTCCGGTTAGATCTAGCCGATTTTCGTACTATTTAGCTGATTAAAATTTTCAATCACTTATAGCCGAAAATCTGTTCATTTAAAAAAAAAAAATAATTTTTCAATGACATCCAATAGCAAACTGAAAATATATATTCAATATTTTTAGCCATATAATTATCTGAAAATGGAAAGATTCAGCTGATTTTAGCCATTTTTAAAAATTAGTCCATATTTCAGTCAATCAAATCAAATCAGACTACAGAGGGATAAATCTTATTTTCATTTAACCAAAACTTTTGCTTTTAGAATGATTTTAGAATCAGATAAAAGAAATGAACAAATGTACTACAAATCTGTATAATTTCATTGGATAATTGGGTTTTAAATGAATATAAAACATTTCTAGCCACAAAATTAGCCGAAAGTGGGTGAGATTTAGCCGATTTTAGCAATTTCTTAAGAAACAATATTAGTAGAAAAAACAATCCTTCTTGAGTTGACAATACTCTCAGTGAGGTCCAGTGTAGGACATGAAAGTTGTTTTGTTTTTTTCATGAAAATCATCATTGTTTTCATTCCATATTTATTTCTCAACATTTTGTTAATTCTTCCCAATTCTTCCCCTGTCGAATTAACATCTGTTTCATCAACTCCATTAGCATTGCATATGTGTACTAAATCGGTCCCTCAGTTTGTGTCCGGCTGTACTCACACTTGTTTTTTGAAAACTAAGGCACCTTAATGATCCATTAAAAGGCAAGAGAGGTAAAAACATTTGTTAATCACCACTTTTTTCAATCTTTTTAATTGATCACCTAATATGGCATGCTGCCAAAAGAACATTGGTCACATGGTGGTTTCCATTGAGTGACTAACCAGACCTGTCATATTTTCTCATTTCCTTCTGACACCTTGTTTTTTATTTTATAACTTTTTTTTATAAAATGATTTTTCTTCTTTTTTTAGGTTGGAGAGTTTGAACAATTTTTATTTGCATTAGCAACTCCCACTCAATGAATATGACATGTAAATAAACTAAAACAAAGGTAATATATTCAGCAAAATAAATGTCAACTTTGAAATTGCAAACACAAGGAAATTGTTTTTTGTTTTTTTATTGGAAAAAACTAACCAAATATTAGCTTTAGTAAGTATAATTGTTTAAAAGTTGCCTTTTTCTGAAAGATTTGTAGAAATATTAAATATTTTTAAATGAATGAATGTCAACTTCAAAATTGCGAACAAAAACAAATATTATTCATAAACTTGCAATCAAAAGTATATCTCGCAAAGCAACTCATGAAACGTCATTGTTGCCAACTTTATTTATATATTTACATGTAAAAATGAGTCAAAAACACCTAAAAACATCTATATTATCCAAATATATTACTTATTATAAAAAAGTAATTTGACTGTGATCTTCAACATTCATTTTATTTAGATATTACTTGATGAATTGAAAATATCACCCATTTTATTACTATGAGTTTAATAAAAATATTACGTACTTTTGTCTATCACTGCTACCCACAATAGACCAGTTTAATCACTATTGCTGGGTTTAGGTTATTCATCTGTTCTAACATTTGTATCTATCTGGACCATTCTTAGAAGAAACTTGAAATTTCACATGCACACATCCCTCTCACTCGGTGGGGAAAATGTTTTTTTTTTGTTTTTTGAAAATTCATCTGTTTTTATGGGGGAGATCAATTTACAATGAAAGTATATGCTAAATTGGTCTCTTAGTTTGAGTCCATTTTTTCTCTTTTTAAAAATCATACTGGTAGTATTTTTATCAAGGTAACTTGTTTTTACCACCCCCACTGCTTAATCTATTAGGTAGAAAGCATTATATATAGGTGGTAGCAATTCATACCTCAAATTAATGAATCAAGCCCACGCTTGTGGGTGAGAGTCAAGTATGGTCTGCAATAAAGAAGAGTCTATTTGAGGAGGGGTCATTTATTGCATTGATTGGAAATAGGCTGCAGCAAGAATCAACACTATATTAAAGCATATATATATATATATATATCTTCCATAGGAATAGAGCACTCTGGTGGATGAGGAGTTTCTGCGTAAATGAATATATCGCTTAAATTCAGACGTACCGACCACCCAGTTCCATAGTCCAGAGGTAGGATATCAGCCTCCGGGTCCGATGTGAGGGTTTCAATTCTGCCTCGCAGTACTGGATGGAACAAAGTCTATAGCCACACTGAAGAGATGTAATACATTGAAACAGCTGTCTGTGGATGACACAATATATATATATATATATATATATATATATATATATATATATATATATATATATATATGGATGTGAAGGATAACATAACTTTCTAAGACAGAAAAAGGAACCAGCAAATTAACTTTGAATGTTTGTTAAGGTTGCTTATATTCACTTTGCATTAATATCCTTTGGAAAGGCATGAATCCACTCTTCCTTAAGCTGTCTCTTTTTGCCAGATGTCTTGACAAAATGTCTCATCACTCCATGATATAATTGTTGATAGAGAAGAGAAGGGATAATTGAAGACTTGGACGAACCACTCTCCCATAACTACCTTACCTACTCTGGCAGAAGCAGCAAAAAAAACTGTTACTTGCATTACTTGACAGGGGACAATTCCTCTTGAAATATCACTAGGAAAGTTGAGGAAAGTTTAAATAATGTACATACAGTGATTTGCTGTGGTTTGATATCTATATCATGTCTGTACTGAGATAGATATGAACAGAGATAGATAGATAGATAGATAGATAGATAGATAGATGTGAAGAAACTGAAATAGATTTATATGAACAGAATGAGATAGACAGATAGATAGACCAGATTGAAATAAATAGAGATAGATAGAGAGACTAACTGATTGACACGCACAGACTAATTGATATATAGACAGACAGACAATATGCAAGCTTATGAAATTAACCGTTCTTCAGTCAAAAAGATCATTCGGGGTTATCTGCCCTTAATTGTGTGAGTTGTGTGATTTATTCACCGTTGGCGGACAGAGGGCACTAGTATCTCACATCCGGCTTCCTCTTTCATCCACAGTTTCCTCCTTGCAGACTTCGCATCTGACCAGAGGAAATCCTTTTTTAAAAAAACTGTCAAAATGCCCGGCGGTCACGGTTCCAGTTCAAAGCATCATAAATTGACCCGAGAAGAGGAACTTCTATTGCAGGATTTCAGTAGGAATGTCTCCACGAAATCCTCAGCGCTTTTTTATGGAAATGCCATGATTATTTCAGTCATTCCGATCTGTAAGAAAACAAAAACGTGTTTTTTCTTCTCTTATCCAATGCCACGTCATCTGTAAAAATCTTAAGGGGGGACCCTTGAGAAAAATCGGGTTTTTCAGTTGATTTCTTCATCTAATTGTATTGATTTTATGCTATGATTAATCTACAGTCATTATTTGTGAGTCTGGTGGTGTTTTTAAAAGTTATTTCCATTATGATTCATTTTAAATTCAAGATCGGAAACGTTCAGTCGAGTTGATAATTGAATTCTAATATTTTGGAGATCCTGAAATGGCTATTTCTGTTTATGTCTCTTTATATTTCTGTGGTTTGAATTGGATATTTTAAAATTGAATAATTATTGTGAAAGTGAGTTATAATTCAATTAAGTATTTTTATTCTGATTTGTGATTTTAAATATCTTGAAACCAATGGATTTAGTAATAATTCTTGAAAAGTTCACTTGTTTTTGTTCTTATTTTCCTTTACTTACACAAAATTGAATATCAATTGAAATTTCCGGACACTATATACACAGAAGACGGTCATCATCATAAATACTCCCTCTTTCTGGAGTTACTACCTACCTATTTACTTGAACAGATTGTGATACCTACGTGGCTAGATTACTTATTTACCACCACCCCCTTTTTTTGTTGTTTAATTCAAACCTTGAACCCCTTAAAAAAAACCCAACCTTATTAATGTTTCTAATAATTATGCCATACCACCTTGTGACATTTGAGGGGTGGCTTGAGAAAATCATGTCTTCAAGATGATTTTTAATGCTTGTAGAATCACAATTTGTGGGACTGGTCGTGGCTTTGAAAATATTGTTAGAATCCATTTAAAATTCAAGATTTGTTTGTTTTTAATGTTTTGGGGAGAACCCCAATATGAATAATTTTCATTCATTTTTTTTCTTTAATGAAGTAATCTTTATGAATAAAAGTTACGAAGATTCAAGTAGAGATCGATTGTTGTTTTTTTTTTTTATAAGATAAAAATGTTAAATCTTTTACGTAGATTTTTGAAAGCTTTGAACGGATGAAAAAAGTAAATAAATCTGTAGGTGGAAAAAAATCCTCTTATTATTTTTAGTTCTGCTTCTATCGTTTACTATTATTCTTGAAAATTAACCACAAAACTTACATTTTCTCACCTCTGCCCTCAAGGAAAAGGTAGATAAATCCGAGCAAGGCAACTTTTATCATAACTTTTATTCGGGATGGTTAATGAAATTGAAAATAGCAACTAAAAGAAAAAAAAAATTGGGGGTAAAAAGTAATCATAAAAATTGATGATTTATAATACTTCAAGGAATAAAATTAAATGGAAAATATCTTCATTTAACACCCACTTATGTCGCTCAGACCTGGAACCCTTTAGCTAGGAATTGTTTTCATTTATATCCGGCCTCGAGAATTGGTGGGGGAAAAAAAAATCATTCAAGAGGATAACTTTTTTTTCTTATTCGTTGGACCTCACTCTTGTTGTGGTACACCCCTTTTTTTCCAATATGGGGTAGGTTATTCAGTATTAGTTAAAGCATTAACCCCACACCAGAAAATATGCGTCGATTCTCCCTTTTTACCTGTTAAATTTCTTAATGAATATTATTGAAGAAAACTATGCCTCCTTTAGCCTGGTGAATATAAAGGTCTGGTAATTATAATTAATAGAAAAACTAAAGTGGGTTATATTTGCAGCAGTTACTAGAAAACTATCATAATTTTCCAATTATTATAAACAACAACACTTGTTGCATATGTAATGAATTTTGAGATAATCACCTATCTATAGATGAAAACCTGACTTTCTATCTTCATTAGTTTCCGAGTCATCAAAAAATATACACACATTACACAACATAAAATGCCATGACGTGTACTATTTTCCTAAATCTTTATATTGTACATAGATCTACCTTGCCTTCTGGAGAGAAAAGAACAAATGTCATCCATTTCATTTCTTGCGGGATGACATTAGCTCAACCCGGCCAACTGTTGGCTCCTTTGTCTTTCTTCTTCTTACATCTCTTGTCCGGAGAACTTGAAACAAACATGACGTGTACTATGTTCCCTTCAGCAAGCTAACGAATACATGACGTAAATTTTTACCATTTGCAGTTCAGCCATTGAACTGTCATAACTGTAATTCCCATCGTCTTCAATTAATCGGTTTTAAGCTCTTGTAGCAGGCATGACCAAGCGAGCACCATCATTTATTTTTCATCTTTATTCAGGCCATGCATTCTCTTGAAAAAAAAAAAAAGCATACTTGAAGTCTATTTTATGCAAACATAAATTACAATTAATATATTATTGATTTGTGAAGCAAAACAATTGTAATTTTATGATTTAAATTATGAAATAAACTTTCTGAGAAGACTTGAGATTTTAAACAAATGCTTAGATTGGTCACGGGTCACAAAAATGTTGCCATGGGCCTTAGGTTGTCTGATGGGGATGTATATGCGATCAGACATAAGTTGATGTATGACTAAATATATATGCAGTAACAATTCTATTTCTTTCCCTTAATTTTTTGGCTTTCATTTTCAGGGTTATTTTGGAGAATCCATCAGATGGATGTCTATGAATCTGCCATTCTCTTTGTGTTGGGAACCTTCCTGAGTTGTTATTTGGTTGCTTTTGCATACAAAAATGTCAAGTTTGTCCTCAAACACAAGTAAGAATCTTTATCTCCATTTTTTTTTGGCCCTTTGATATTCATGTACCAATTCTTTGCCTGATAAGGCTTTCTCTCAAAAAATTACATGATATATCCTTACCCCTAACCCTAAACAAGTGAACTGTGGCTTTGCCAACTATGGCCCTCTGACTTAATTGAATTTGTGACATTCCGTACAAAATTTCTTTGTTATCCTTATCGATTTTTGTTTAGTGAACAATAAATTTCAGGATTGAAAAATAGAGAAAAGGTCTCATTTTTGCAGTGGTCTCGAACTAATTAATGTTTTATAAAAAATGTTTTGGCAGTAAACAAGCCTTAGTCTGTCTGTATTCACACAGTTCAACCACAGTTAGACAATATTTCGCTTCCCCAAAAAGTTCAAGGTTTTTATTCATTGATAGTATATGGATGTTCATGTAGGTAAATTTACCTATGAGAATGAAAAAAAGTTGTTTCCAATGTCTTGTAGGATCATTGATTTGTCTTTTGGAACTCTTATAATGGAGTCTAGGGTGTAAAAGACTAAAAGTTATCCCCCTGGTGAGATTTTTTGAATTTTGGAGTCCAGACATGCTTGAAAAAGATATCTTACAGAAAACAAGTTACTATTTTGATATAAAAAAAATCCTATACAGCTATCTAGTAATTTATTTTAATACTCTAATGTAAAGGGAATGACTTTTAGTCTTTTACACGGTACACACCGGGCCTCACTATTACAAGAGTACCATTTTGTTTTATGTGGGCTTATTTATTGTTCTTTATCTGCAAGAAAAAAAAAATCATGTCTATTCCATTTTGCCAACTTCTGTAGTGAACTAGAAATTTTCTTTTGGTTGTTATCAGTATATAAAAGAAGTCACCAGTTGGTTTAATTTCCTCTAAACCAGTGATTCTGAACCTTTCTTGGTCTATGCCCCACCTGAACAGTTGAAAAATTAGATGACCCTCTACTATATTTTCGAAAAGAAAAAAAAAAAAAAAAACTTTCCCCAGGGAAATTAGCAAGCCTGGCTGCTGAAGGGTAAAATTCTATTCCGGTTGAAGATAACTGCTACTTTTGTATTTTATTTATAATGAATGAAAAATTATTCTTAATCAAAATGTATATATTAGAATGAAATGGGTCCTTGCATATGAAGTAAGTTGGTATGTAAGACTTGTTTGGTTGGCTCAGTTGGCAAGAGATACCTACTGATCACTTGGTTGTGATTTGAAAACACTGAAGGGAAATATTTATTTTATATTTCGGTTTCATTCAACATAATGGACAAAAAATGACTAGTTTACTCCCATGAATTAAGTGAGGATTGTTGTTCTTCTTATGGTAAAAAGCCAACTCTTGACTTGGACTGTATTTTGACAATGGTATTGTGTTGATTGAGAATTTATCAGTTAAACCTTAATACTACTTAATTTGGAGCCATAGAATGTTTTTCACACTTCACACCCAAATTGCCCCCCTCGTGGGGCATGCACCAAACATTGAGCATCACTGCTCTAAAATGAGATTATTTTACCACTGTCTTTACTCTTACAATTTTTTTTTTTTTTTTTTTTTTTTTTTTTTCCTTAACCCCCCAGGGTTGCCCAGAAAAGAGAGGCAGCCGTCAGCATGGAGATGATGAAGAAACTTGCTGAAGATAAGAAGATGAACAAGAAAGAAAAAGATGAGAGGTTTGTGGTGATTTGTATTTTCTTATCTTTTTTTTTTTTTCCTTAGTCCCCTTCAAATTATTTCTCTTTGGGTGCCACACACTTATCTCAATGTCCCTTCAACATTTCAAAACAATCTGCAAACTCCTCTTTCAGGATTGCCTCATTGTTATTCTCCTTGATCTCTTCCATGGTCTGAAACCCCTTTGGGAAAAGCCAGAAATATCAGGGAGCCAAATCTGGACCTGGAGATGAGGGGGTTGGGGCTGACCGACCTGGGCGATGTGATATTTTGTCAAAAAAAAAAAAAACATGCACGAGACAAGGAATCTACTAACTCAGTCATTGTCAATGTGCTGGTCACACAGTACACAAGCTCACTTAGTGGCCTCTAACTGCTGACTGAATTACCAGATGAGTCTGTTCATGCATGCGCAGTAAAGTCTCTTCTTATTGCCATGTTACATGGAGGCTGCATGACTGGTTCACTGGCTGGTTGCTTTCCAACCGTCTGTCTTGTATTTTAAAAAAATTGTTGGTACTTAGTGGGTATCTGGTTGCGTAATTTTTTTATATATAAATGATTTGGTTCCCTTTTTCATATTTTGGTCAGTTTTAATATAAGTGTTTGATGAAATTGAAATTAAATTTCATGAGTTTTTCTTCTCTATTTTGTTTTTGTTTTTGTTTTTATGTGCCAAAGTAGTTTTACAGATTTAAAAGAATTTTAGTCTTTGATAAGCTGTCAAAAATTCTAATCGATTTTGATTTTAACTTTTTCTTTGAAGCCACTTTTATAAATGAAATGGTTTCAATAGAAAATTAGTTGTGCTAAAAAAATTTTTTCGGCCTTATTTTGTTGGATTGATACGAAACTTGAACCCCTCCTCCTGCTACTAATACCACAACTAGTAACATTAAATATCAATATTCTCAGCCTCATGTTGGATTGATATGAAACTCCAGACCTTCGGGTAAAATATCCTCATCTTCTTCAACATCTTCCTACTACTACCACGGATGGTGAACACATTGTTGAACTTATGGTTCTTTGGATTTGTTGCATTATTTTGGTAATAAAATAATATAAAAATTTTGTTTAGAAATGTTCATTTCCAATAACTTCATACATAATGCTATAATCATTCTCTAAGTAAGGTAGTTTATTTCAGCGGGACTTTGAATAGAAACCTCTGACTGCAATGCACTGTTTAGGCTACTTGGAAGTCGCAGATAAAAGAAATTTGACTTTTATGTATATATGTTGAGGGAATGCTGTTTCCAGTGGTGTATGGTGCTTTGCATCTTGGGTATGCTCTGTGCTACAGATACTCAAAAATGCAAAAAATATTTTAGTATCTATAAAAAGCAACAGTAAGTAAAAGTATTTTTGGGACAGTGGTCCTAATTAAGTTTCACACCCTTGCTCATCCGATGTTCCAAACGGTGAACAGATAAAAAGAAATGAGAGAATTAAAGAAAGAAAAATAAGATTTGGACTGGACACTTATTTGCTGATGATAGTGTCTAATTCAAATTCTTTTTTCTATTAATTTTCCAATTTCTACCATTGGGACCCATTCCCTACATTGTGACTGGAAGGTTTCAACTGTTCATTGCTTTTTACAGATGCTAAGATATATTTTTACGTTTTTGTGCATCCATAAGACAGAGTACATCTGAGATACAAAGCGCTGTAAACCACTGGCCGTCTTGTCTCCCAAACAGGGTTGGGCAACATGTTCTCACAGTTTTACACCAATGTGTTATTGTTTTCTTGTTGCGTTAGGCTGAATTCCTGATTTATCCTTCTTTCCTTTCTGTGTTGTTTTCCCAATAGAATTCTCTGGAAGAAAAACGAGGTTGCTGACTATGAAGCCACGACTTTTTCCATTTTCTACAACAACGCCCTCTATCTTACGTTGCTGATTGTCATCTCATTCTTTGTGCTGAAGAGTCTGAATGCCACCTTGTATCCTTTTTAAAAAAAAATTATTCCTTGTCCACAGGTTTGTATTGGCCGACATGAGAACAGAATTGTTTACTCAACATACACCTTGGGAGTTAGCTATTCACATTTTCTACTAAACTTATTTCAAAAATGATGTCGGGATTTGGGGTATTTTTATTTTAGTTTTTCCAACTTTCAGAGCAAATGGTAAATTCTGTTGGATGTTAAGAATATTGATATCAAATCTCTGTCTTTAGATAGAATTCTTTCTTTGACGAATAAAAAATTTGGTAGTGAAGAAATTATAAGATCAGCACAGAAGTGCTTAAATATTTTGGCCATTCTTCAAAATCACTTTCAGCCATTTTTGGCAGGGTGTGTGTGTGTGTTTTTTAGGGGATGGGGACAGTCAAGCAAGTACAATAATATATTTTGAGGTAGCAGCACTGCATTTCAGTCTTGGCCATTTTTTTTCCTGCTAACTCTGACAAATATCAAAAGTTGATAACTGTAGCTTCACAAGATGCGTTAATGGAATATTGTTTTTATCAGATTGCATTTTGTCTTATCTAACTTTGAGATGAGTCATTAACATTCCACCTTTTGTTCTGACGATCGAATGTCCTCTCTCAGTTTTGGTGTTGTCGACACAACGTTTTGGCTTATCCATTCTTCACCCCCTCAATTATAATTCATGGAAAAAGCAAACCTTATGAATTTGCCAAAATGTTAAGATAAGAATGGAAAGAGATTGGAATTGGATTGCATTTTGTTGTTCCGCCTTTTGGTTTTGAATGCACTAGCATCGATTGCCATGGCTGACTGACTTACTGAAATGTTAGTTATGTCCCTTGTTTAGTGTTGCTGAGTTTTAAATTTGGTCGCATTTGTTAGTCTGTCTTTTTGATATTCTCGGAAGTACCAAATGAATTTTGATGAAATTTTGTTGAAGGATGGGCAATGGAGTGATAAATAGGTGGTAAAACTTTGGAGCGGATCCAGGAATTATTTTTCTGATTCTGAGCGATTTTTCCAGGGGTTTGGGTTGTGTGTTTTTTTTTCCATTTACATCACACTCATGACTTTCCATTAAAAGTTATCAATAAATTTCAATCTCCTTTTGTGGACAATTGGCTGCTGGAGATCTGATGAAATTTTGGAGCAGATCCATTCACAATCATACGCCCTACGTCATCATATGTCTGCATCTTGCCAAAATGTTATGTTTGTCTGCTCAATATCTCCGAAAGTTCTCGAATTTCAATGATATTTTGTGGAAGGGTTGACATTAAGCTATAAAAGTACTGATTGGATTTGGGGGTGAGTCCATGTACAATTACTTCCCTTGATGATAGCATGTGCTCTTTGAGTGCTTTCTAGTTTTTAATAAAGTAAACATTGAAGGTGGAAAGAAAAGATTGGTGCGTTAATGACTAAAATAATGAATATTTTTATTCAATTCACAGTAATAAAATTATTTTTCATATGTTAAGTCACATTTTCATAAAATAAAATTCGAAGATTAATCATATTCAATACATTTGCTATATTTTATATATATATATATATATATATATATATATATATATATACATACATCTGGAGAATCTAGAATTTTTTAGGTGTTTTAAGATATATTTTGACTCAATTTTTGTTATAAAATAGAGTTGGCAACAATGCCTTTGAGCAGGACTAGTGCATCTATGGTCCTACTTTCAGGCTTGTTTTCTGTTTTTCTGTTATTGCCCCTTGACCTCTGTCCAGCAATTACTTATTTTCAGTGACCACATCAGCTGGACTCTTGGCCCTTTTCTCCACAAGTACCAAATAACCCATCGTCTCATGACTTAAGGAATCAAAATATTATTAATAAAAAGAAATTTTCTTATACGTCTGTGTGCGTGTTTTTTTTTTTTTTTTCTTCTGTTCTTGTTTCTCTTATGTTTTACCATCTTTCCCAGATGCTTCAGACACTTTATAAAACAAGAACTATGCATCCCATAGCAAAACTTGAGGCATGTTTGGAATCGACACTTCTCAATTCAGATTTTAGGTTGAATTTCAGTGCAAGAATTTTTTTATTTTTTTATTTTTCTTTTTCTCTTTCCTTTTTCTTTTTCTCTTTCCTTTTTCTTTTTCTCTTTCCTTTTTCTTTTTCTTTTTCTTTTTTTCTTTTTCTTTCTTTTCTTTTTCTTTCTTTTTTTTCTTTTTCTTTTTTTTTCTTTTTCTTTCTTTTTTTTCTTTTTCTTTCTTTTTTTCTTTTTCTCTTTCTTTTTTTTCTTTTTCTCTTTTATTCTTTTCTTTTTTCTTTTTCTTTTTATCCTTTCTTCTTTTTCTTATCTTTTCTCTTATCTTTTTTATCTTTTCTCTTATCTTTTCTTTTTTCTTTATTTTCTTTTCTTATCTTTTCTTTATCTTTTCTTTTTTTTCTTTATTTTTTTTCTTAGTCTTTTCTTTTTTCTCTTTTTTTCTTTTCTTTTCTTTTTTCTCTTTTTTATTTTTTTTTCTCTCTTATTTTCTTTTTTCTCTTTTATTTTCTTTTTTCTCTCTTTTTTCTTTCTCTTTTTTTCTTTTCTTTTCTCTTTTTTTATTTTTTCTTTTTTCTCTTTTTTTATTTTCTTTTTTCTCTTTTTTATTTTCTTTTTTCTCTTTTTTATTTTCTTTTTTCTCTTTTTTATTTTCTTTTTTCTCTTTTTTATTTTCTTTTTTCTCTTTTTTATTTTCTTTTTTCTCTTTTTTATTTTCTTTTTTCTCTTTTTTTATTTTCTTTTTTCTCTTTTTTTATTTTCTTTTCTTTTTTCTCTTTATTTTCTTTTCTTTTTTCTCTTTATTTTCTTTTCTTTTTTCTCTTTTTTTTATTTTTTATTTTTTCTCTTTTTATTTTTTCTTTTTTCTTTTTTTTCTTTTTTCTTTTTTCTCTTTTTATTTTCTTTTCTTTTTTCTCTTTTTCTATTTTCTTTTCTTTTTTCTTTTTTATTTTCTTTTCTTTTTTCTCTTTTTTTATTTTCTTTTTTCTCTTTTTTTTATTTTCTTTTCTTTTTTCTCTTTTCTTTTTTCTCTTTTTTTTCTTTTCTTTTCTTTTTTCTCTTTTTTTTATTTTTTCTTTTTTCTCTTTTTATTTTATTTTCTTTTTTCTCTTTTTCTATTTTCTTTTCTTTTTTCTTTTTTATTTTCTTTTCTTTTTTCTCTTTTTTATTTTCTTTTTTCTCTTTTTTTTTATTTTCTTTTCTTTTTTCTCTTTTCTTTTTTCTCTTTTTTTTTCTTTTCTTTTTTTTCTCTTTTTTTTCTTTTTTCTTTTTTCTCTTTTTTCTTTTTTCTCTTTTTTTTAATTTTCTTTTTTCTCTTTTTTTTAATTTTCTTTTTTCTCTTTTTTTTAATTTTCTTTTTTCTCTTTTTTTTTAATTTTCTTTTTTCTCTTTTTTTTCAATTTTCTTTTTTCTCTTTTTTTTCAATTTTCTTTTTTCTCTTTTTTTAAATTTTCTTTTCTTTTTTCTCTTTTTTTTTTCTTTTCTTTTTTCTCTTTTTTTTTTCTTTTCTTTTTTCTCTTTTTTTTTTCTTTTCTTTTTTCTCTTTTTTTTCTTTTCTTTTCTTTTTTTCTCTTTTTTTTCTTTTTTTTTTCTTTTCTTTTTTTTCTCTTTTTTTTCTTTTCTTTTTTTCTCTTTTTTTCTCTTTTTTTTTCTTTTTTTCTCTTTTTTTTCTTTTCTTTTCTTTTTTCTTTTTTTCTTTTCTTTTCTTTTTTCTCTTTTTTTTATTTTCTTTCCTTTTTTCTCTTTTTTTATTTTCTTTTCTTTTTTTTCTCTTTTTTTATTTTCTTTTCTTTTTTTTCTCTTTTTTTATTTTCTTTTCTTTTTTTTCTCTTTTTTTATTTTCTTTTCTCTTTTTTTATTTTCTTTTCTTTTTTTTCTCTTTTTTTATTTTCTTTTCTTTTTTTTCTCTTTTTTTTATTTTCTTTTTTTCTCTTTTTTTTATTTTCTTTTCTTTTTTTCTCTTTTTTTTATTTTCTTTTCTTTTTCCGCACATTGTTATTCCCTTATCAATCACTTGGAGGGTTTTGTTAAGTTGTTTGGTAAGTAATAACGTTTTACTGCTATTTGTCATAAGCCAAACAACTAGGATTAAATGATAGGAAATGACGTCTGGGTTTAGTTCCATAATCTCTTCTGTCCGGCATAGTCTCCGTTTATATTGTAAAATGAAGTTTAACCCCATGGAAGACAGACTTTAAAGAGCAAGATATTTACTGTATGGATTTCAAAAGGTTAATACTACAATGCAAGCAATGAGAAACATTTGTAAAGTGTATCCTGATGCAATAAAGGCTCGTAAATGCCAGCTGTTGTTTAAAAGGTTTAAAGACTGTGATTGTGATTTGAATATATATAATTACTTTCCAGACATCTTAATATTTTGGGGAATTACTTACATTTGTGATTCACTTTTTTGTTCTGTAATGCATTACCCTAATTTCAGCGAAGATGTGATGAGTATATGTAATAGTCCAAATAACGTGGGATTCATGTACCACAATTTAAGCCCCCCCCCCGGGCAATGCAGAGTACCCCTGCTAGTTTATAATAGTATACATTGCTCTAATTGATATCAAAATTGCTTTCTATTTACAACTTACAAGCTTACTGAAGTTATACCTTGTGTATGATTTCTTGAAATTTCTGTATTAAATAAAATTAGAAAATTGCCAAGTGAATTATATGTATGGAGAAAGCCAAAAAACACATCCACCGAGACATAATTTTTTTTTTTTTTTTTTTTAATGGGAAAATAAGATTTTGTAAAATTTCACCCCCTAAAAGTTATCCGAAGCAATTGGCTTTCAGCTAACTGACAGAGCCTGTCCCAACACGACTATAAACTACCGGACAGCAGTGTTGATAATGGTAACATGTAATAAAAATACTTAAAAAAAAAAAAAACCCCAAAGAAGGTGAATTAATGCCGGTGCAGGTGCTCTAAAGCTGGACGACTAGCCACCCTAGGGTCCACATAAAGTTATTTGCTTCTTCTTTTGTTTTTCTATTTCTTTATTTTTTTTTCTTTTCTTTCTTTTTTTCTTCTTTCTTTACCTTTTTCTATTTTCATTTTCTTCCTTTTTTTTCCTTTTCTCCCCCCTCCCCCGTCAAGAATTTATTTATTTGAGACATGAAAACTCTCAGATTATCAACTGTTTTCAAAATAAAAATCCTGAAATCTAGATGTTTGGTGAAAACTCAAGATCTGGTGGGGAAAAACCCTCATATTAGCAGCCCTGCTTTGGATTACATTGTTTGACGCAGCCGGAAGCCTTTGCTTTTTTTTTAGCTTTACGAGTGCGTAGGGCTGGGACTACCAAAAAGATAAGCATTGCTGTTAACATTTGAATCGGTGGTTCCCAACCAGTATAGAATCCCCTCTCCCCCCAAGGGGGCTATTTAAGAAGTCCAAAGGGGGGAATTAGCTAAAAATAAAAGTCGTGGCGAATGAGTTTGGCTTATGGTTGGTGTGTGCAACCAGTGTTGTTTATCAAAATATTTGGAAATTTTTGTTGTAGTGTTAACATCGTGTCGTGTTTATTTGGTTTTATCAACTTGGATAAAATTTTTAATTTTCGTAAACGACTGTGACGTTCACTTCCAAGAATTGATTGTAAGGTAACTCTAAATGGTAGCGACTACCACGGACTTCTGGCAAAAAAAAAACTTACTTAAAAGGATGGGTTGGGAGAGGGAACTTGTGATCTGATTGACAAAAGTGGGGACTGGCCTCAAGAAAGGTTGGGAACCACTGGTTTGAGTATTCTGTTAGCTACCAGTTTTTGTTTTACTCTACAAAAAAAAGAGGCTCCCTCTTATCCTTACGAATATTACCCCTAAAGAGGGTTGTAGAATGGATTGTCTAGAAAATGAGAAAATCACCAAAGGGAGTAAGTTCAATTTTCTGAGGAAGAAATAACTCTTTGAAAACTTAACTTTGATAAACGATTTGAAAACATGATAGTTTTCTGCTCTTTTGTGACTCTTTGGAATTACCTTGATCGATATTTCAAGCAATGAAATTGTAAGAAGGGAGAGAGGAAAAAAAAAAACCCACATCCGATGCTGTCAAAACTTATTTTCGAGCTAGAAGCAAAAAGAAAGGTGCTTTTTCTCAATGGTAACATTTAAACATTAATCTTAATAATCTTCCATCCAAGAAATCAGCTTCTTTTTTCTCTCTCTCTTTCTTTCTCTTTTTTTTTTTTTTTTTATAAGAGAAATTTATAAATATTGTTTAAAAAAAATAGAAGGTGACAACATATCTTATTCTCAGACAAATACTGCAGTTCAGAGTAAATTTTTTTTATAATTCTTATTGGTGCTCTATGCAATCAAATGTGTGTCGTATATTTGAACATATATATATATATATATATATATATATATATATATATATGTATCTAATGTATGGTATAGCAATCCATACATTAGTAAATTAAAGGTGATATAGACAGTTTATTAACTTACCTATCATCCCCAAAACTTCTAATCAACATTATCTACTCCCTCACGTGTCTACGTAAATTAAGAATAATACAATCTACTTGAGCCATAAAGGATACCAACATAGGCAATAAATCTAATGCCAAATATCAGGGTCCAAATGAAAATATTCCTCAGAAAACAATTAGGTATCCATCCATAGATAACTCCTATACCTAGCACACACCCTTTGACATGTAAGTTACAACCACCAACAAAAACATTCACACTACTAAAAACAATAAAACAAAATGAATAACTCCTCCCACTCATAGTGACATCGACAAGACTCTCATCAAATTCCCCAAACTATAATCTAAAAAGGCAGACAATCATTCACCTGATGAGGCCCATAGAGGGCAGAAACATAAACTTGTTTGTGTAGAGAATTCACTTCATATATATATATATATATATATATATATATATATATAAGACGCTCCCTTATTCAGGGTTGAGCACTCTCCAAGTAAGGTAACTTGTTCATTATGAGCCCTAAGCAATGCTCTTCCAACTCTGAAATGGAGCACTCTGGTAGATGGGATATTGTGTGTAAAGTAAGTATATTCCTCAAGTTCAGTCTTACTGACCATCCAGTACTGCGTAGGGTAGGGGTAAAATGCCAACCTCTGGATCTGAAGTGAAGGTTTCGATCCTACTTCGTGGTGCTGGATGGGATAATGGATAGTTTGTAGCCATACTGAAGAGTTGTGATACAATAAAACAGCTGTCTGTGGATGACTTAATTATTCAATCATATATATATATAATGGCACCTCTCATAGCAATACTCATATAACAAAATTTCATTTATGACATTTTATTTAACGACTGGTAATAGTCGGCTCCCAATAGTCACTTATGGAGCCGACTATTGCATCCTCCCAAAAGTCGGCTCCATAAGTGACTATTGGGAGGATGCATTGGTTATACACCCTTCTCTTTAGATCCCATTAATCCTAAAGAGAAGGGTGTATAACCAGTGCATCCTCCCAATAGTCACTTATGGAGTTGAAACATGGAACCTAACCAAGAGACAGACCCGTAAATTGAGAACCATGCAACGTGCACATGAAAGAATAATGCTGGGCCTCACATGGAGAGACCGCAAGACAGCACAGTACATCCGAGAAAAGACAAGAGTCAGGGACATCATAGAATCGATTAAAAATCTCAAATGGCGGTGGGCTGGCCATGTTGCAAGAATGGCAGACAACGGATGGACATCACGATTCACGACATGGATAGCTTGAGATCAGATGCGTAACCGAGGCCGGCAGAATATTAGATGGAGAGACGAGCTAGACAAGTTCAGGAAGTACTGGCTCTGCGACGCCCATGACAGAGAAGTGTGGCAAATCCTGGGGAAGGTCTATGTCCAACGACGGACATTAAAAGACTGATGATGATGATGATGATGTACTTTTAATTTTAGTTGTTTTTATTGCGACTCGGGTCTTCACTCTCCGGAAGCCAACAAACAGTGCAGATCAAAAATAAAGAGTAAGCTCTTGTTGAGTCGATTACAATACTGCATTTATCAAGAGATTTAATTTTTTAAAAAAGTGATTTAAAAAAAAACGCGATTCATTGCCCAGGGGCTGTTAACCCTCGCTTCACGCGATCGTAGAATAGAGAGAGATAGAGACGTCGAAAAAGGGGAAAAGATTTCCATTTTTAAAATCGTCCTAGATTGGAAAGATCTTCAATCAGCCGTTGGCAGAGCAAAGGCTGAGATGGCTGCAGAACAATCTTGTTGCTGCACACAGCACCAGATGGTCGATGATATTCCAGTACCCCAATGTTACACAGGGCCTTTCCAGGGATTCAGTGAAGTGAAAATTTCGCAATATATTCAGTAACCCTTAATCACATGACCGATTTCTTCAAAGGCTTTCACGTCTCCATTTTTAATTTTAAATAAAAACACGAACAGTACGTTTTATATAAGAGAAAACAGATTAACATTTTGCCGTTAATTAGAAACATCTTAGTTATTTACGTTACAGTGAATACTTACCAAGAGACAGGCCAACAAACTGAGAAGCATGAAGCGTGAGATCACAAGACAGCACAGTACGTAAGGAAGAAAACGGGGGTCCAAGACATCATAGAAACTATTAAAAAACTAAAATGGCAATGAGCAGGCCACGTTGCAAGAATGAAAGACAACCAATGGACATCACAACTCACAACATGGATCCCCAGAGATCACAAAAGAAACTGAGGACAACAGAACACAAAATGGAGAAATGAACTAGATTAAGGAAATATTGGTTCTGCCACGCCCATGGTAGAGAATTGTGTCGAATCCGGGGGAAGGTCTATGTCCAACGACGGACATTAAAAGACTGATGATGATGAATAAGCCCAGTGGTCTGCACACTGTAGTAGAACAACATTGAGCTCATATCGTCTATAATTTTGAGAAAAGTCATTGAGTTTTTTTAGACAATTGAACACCTTCAAGTGGCTTAAAAGATAAAAGTTGTTGGTAAAGTGTATCTAGAGAACTTTTAATACATGGATATTTTAATTTCTTTTTTTTTTCTTCAAATTTATTCTCAGATGAAGTATGGCAAAATTATTGTTAATTTTGTCTAGCTTTTTAACCTTATCCTAACTTTAAGTGTCTTTTTATCACAACTTTGAAGCGGACTCCAATTCTCTGGCAACGATTAAAAAGCACAGTCGGCTAACAAAGAGCAAGTTCTCAGGGCAAATAACAAAAAGGTAACCGAAGGTTAGGATGAAGGTAAAAGCTAAAAAGAATTAATAACAACGTTGCAATACTTCACACAATATCAACAAGCATGGAATATCGGTTGTAAAGAGTCAAGTTTAAGGTTTAAAATCAGCTTATGCTTAACTATAAAGTTCCCGTGACCGCATGGTTAAAGCGGCCAATATGGGGCTAGAATGTGTGAGCTCGTTTCTCACCGTGGGCAGGCTCTTTGTTCTACGATCGCATCATCTAATCGTTGCCGAAACAGGGCTCTGGTAAAACAGCTAACGAACTCTATAATAATAAATGAAACTAAATTAGATTAAATGTTTATTTCTTAAATGCATAAATGTCGCATTGACTGAGAATAAATGAGATGGGAATTTGGGTTGAAATTAGTTATCTAGCCTCAGCATTACAATATCATGTTTTGCTCGATGGTAAGAACATTGCTACGTTGAAGTGGCTATTCTACCGGTGGCAAGTTCGATTCCTGCAGCAGGCAAATTTTCTCTAAATATTTACGTTGTTTTAATTGAGTGATATATTAACCGTATAATGACGCGTAATCATTTCAAATAAGTTTCTATATAATATAACGGAATTTATAATATATATATATATATATATATATATATATATATATATATATATATATATAGATTATATTATATAGAAACTTATTTGAAATGATTACGCGTCATTATACGGTTAATATATCACTCAATTAAAACAACGTATATATATATATATATATATATATATATATATATATATATATATATATATATATATATATTGCTCCTCTATTCAGGGTTGAGCACTCTTTAAGTGAGGTAACTCATCCATTGTAAGCTTATGCAATGCTCTTCCATAGGAATAAAGCACTCTGGTGGATGAGGAATTTCTGTCTAAATAGATATATCGCTTAAATGCAGCCTTACTGACCGTAGTCCAGAGGTAGGATATCGGTCTCCGGGTCTGAAGTGAAGGTTTCAATTCTGCCTCGCGGTACTGGGCGGGATAATGGAAAGTCTATAGCCACACTGAAGAATTGTAATACATCGAAACAGCTGTCTGTGGATTACATAATATCTATATATATAATTATTAATGTATATCATTATATTTGATAGTTTATGGCTGACAGAATCTTTGCTATTATGATATGTATATGTATATATAGAGAGATAGATAGATAGATAGATAGGTGTAGCCGCTCCAATGTAGCCTTCCTCTTACCATTAAGCTAAATAGCCGCCTATGATGCAAAGGTTCAAATAGCTGTTTTCACTTCAAATTCTCATTTCTTTTATTCTCGGTCTATATCTGCTCCATTTGTTTCTTTCAACTATTATGTTATCAAGAAATGGACAGACAGACGACCCGACAAAACGACTCTAAATTGCGTTATATTATACTGAAATTCTTATTTCAAATGATCTTCCGAGTTTACACGGAGAATGTATCACTTGTCCCTTTACATCGTACACTAAGTGGTGACTATCGCCTCAAGTTCTCGATCTTTGGATGTCCTTGGTATATAGGACCAAATCTTTTTATCCTTCAACCTTTTGTCTGTATTCATCACACGATTCTACTTGAAGCAGAGATTTGTTAACCTGGAGTGGGCGTGAACGCACCTACAAGTGGTGTGTACAGATTATTTCTTTTTCTAGGGAAGGGACGGGGTGGGAAGAGTGCAGCAAACAACTTTTTTTTTTTCGTCTTATTGATGATGTAGTTAGTAACCCACTTTCCTGCGAGAGGTCAACGTTCTAGGGAGGCAGCCTATACGCGTATTCTTAGGTGCTTAATTGCTGGGACAGTTGGAATAAACAAGTGGTGGGAAAATCTGTCACAATTTATTAAAAGCGGATGGCATGGGAAAATATTTGAAAAAAATATTTTTAATAAGGACCGGGTTGGCACACAGGAGGTAAAAACGTACCGTATTGACAAGAACAAGAATTTTTTTTGCTTTCGAAAAAAAGTTATATCTGAAAAATCTTTTAGTGGTACAAATTAAAAATTTTTTCAGCAGATCTGATTAATTTTGGTTGACCAAGTCCACCCGCTACGTTGTTCGACAGTTGTATTTTGATGGGAATATATTGACTAATCTGTAGTTGTCCCCTTTCCCGCCTATTTGGGGGGAAGGAGTAGAGATGGACGCCCGAAGATTAATTAGCGGGGGTATCCTAATAAGAACAAGGAGGCGGGACTTTTCCTTTTTCAAAATTAATAAGTGGAACGGGGCTGGGGGTCAATTAAGTAACACGTATGTACGATGTCTGATGTTCCTCAGAGTGGTCACCCATCTGAACACTGACCAAGGCTTGACGTTGCTCAACTTCGGTGATTGAACGAGAAGAAGTGTATTCAGCATAAATTGACCTTTTATTACTGGTGTACACGACTTTTCAAAGTAAATTGACGAAAAGTAATAGCAACAAGCAAATAAAATGATTTTATTAGAAATTCTAGCAGAGACCCATAAAAAAAGACTATGTTATTTAAGTATGGATCGGCGTTAAGGAATCTAAAGCTAATTCAAGATTCAAGTATCAACCCAACTCAAGTTTTTTTCTAATGTGTCCACACATCTCTATGAGAAGCTTTTCGATCAGTCGGTCTGTCGGTTATGTTAAACAACAGAAGTAGGAAAGAGGCGGTTTGTATTTTTTTTTACGAGCTGCTATGATGTCATAAAAGGTGTGATGTCATCAATAGATGTGCTGCCAACTGTCATTTATCATTAATAACTAAAACTGTCTGCAGAAATGACTAAAATTTTCATTCCCAGCTAACTTTATAGTTAAAAATCTTATATATACTCATTTAACGTCCGCTTATCAAGTAAAATAACCATACAAAGACTTCAGAATAAATTATCTATTGAATTCGTACCTTTGCTTTGATTGAAATTTACTAATTGTTTTTTTAATAGCAAATCAATCGGATGAACCATCCTCAGCTTCCTCTTCCTCTTCTTCCTACTCCCGCTACTACTATAGATATGGACGTAAAGACGGTGGACGCATCGTTGAACTTATGTTTTTTTTCTCCAAGGATGACGGCATTGTAGCTAAAAGATCGTTTTTTTTGCCATAATTAATGTACAATTGTTTTATGTAACTCCAACTTAATGTTCCTCTATAAAAAAAAAAAAGACTTCATTTTTATTCGCTGATGTTCGTCCCATCGCGTCGTACCATATCTGAGAAGGGAATTAGCATTGTGTAACAGGGTTTGTCGCTAAGATATATCCCGAATATATGATTTTTGCCCCCCCCCCTGCAAAATTGGCTTTGGGAGCCATGCCTCCACTACATGTTATACGATCTGGGGATTCACAATATCCCCAAAAAATGGTACATTCAACCAAGGACAGAAGTCTTGAAGGATAGAGAAGAAGTAAGATCCCCACTTCAAACGTGCGTGGAGACACACCAGTATTCCCCAAAATGTAGTGACCCGCCCACTTGGAAAGGATAAGGACCATAGATAGTATCATCTTAAAGTCAGATACAATGGATAACCTCTTTGTCGAAAGATACGAAACCTGCAGAAGAATTAAAGAGACTTAATGGTAAACTTAGGTTATTCGCAGCCGTATTTGAGTTGGCCATAAACTGGCGACCCAACAAAAAT
Organism: Thysanoteuthis rhombus; assembly: GCA_963457665.1. Classification (NCBI taxonomy): domain Eukaryota; kingdom Metazoa; phylum Mollusca; class Cephalopoda; order Oegopsida; family Thysanoteuthidae; genus Thysanoteuthis; species Thysanoteuthis major. The sequence goes on from OY735242.1 coordinate 5,422,509, forward strand.
AGTAAAGTCACACTCGATGTTAAAAACAGTACAAACGTTTATACACCATTTCCAACATCGGGAGAGCGAGTGTGTTGATCAACCAAATTGCTTGCCGTTTAAAAATCGAATGAGAGAGCGTGTGCATTATCCAATATATTTTACGTATTAACTTCTGTTTTTCGTTCTATGATTTTCCACACACTTGCTCCTCGGATGTTAAAAAAATCGCAAACTTGTGTCCGCTATTTCTACAATGGAGTGAGCGAGAGCACAGGGTACCCAGTTCGTGCCTTTAAAAAAAAATCAAGTGAGCGTGTGCGTGCATTATCCAAAATTATTTCATGTATCAACTTCTGTTTTTCTTTCACGAATTTTCCACCCACTCGATCACTCGATGTTAAAAACTAGGTGCATATTTTTTCAACATCGAGTGAGCGATTTTGAGGAAGTTTACTATTCACAATCGGAGGAGTCATTTAATTGCCGACCAAAATCTAGCTGTGTATAATCAAAGATCACTTAAGAAAGGAGTGGTTTTCTGTGGGACTCTCTTGATGAACAACTTGAACAAGAATTTGATTGGTTCTATATCACCCGCTTATCTTGAAGTGAGAAACCCTTTGTTCGTTCCTATAACCTTTACTCAAGTGGGCACTATAGATAAACAGATTGAGAGATAGAGTTAAAAGCAGTAGACAAAAGTGAGAAGTCCTTCAAAGGAAAAGACAACGTTCAACTAAAGAACTGTGTATAACTGTCCTTCAGAGGAAAGGACATTGTACACCAAAAGAGTTTATACCAAAGATGGAAGCGACTTTATGTTGGACCAAAAGGCACACTATGTTCGTGACGTTTCTATTGGTTTTCTCTTCTCTTACAATCTGTCTCCCCTTTTCGCAGGCAACCCACAATGTCCCTTACAGGGCCGCTATTTACGAACATGCAGTCATTTCAGCGCCCGCCAAAGTTGTAAGTCGGGCCGACGCCGTTGCCAATATGATGAAAAATGTTCGAGTCTATGAGAAACAAGCCCAAATCGCTGCCAGGAAGGTCAGTACTTTTTAAAAAATATGAAACTTTTGTCATTTCTGTCGAAAAGCCCGAATGCCCCTATCTCTCCGTCTCTCTCTCTTTCTCTCTCTCTCTTTCAATATATATACATATACTTGTCCCATTTTCCCTCTCTCTCTTTCCCCTCTCCCTCTTTCTCTTTTTCTCTCATTTTTCGAATTTTCCTTTTCCATCTCTCTCTCTTTCTATGTATATATATATGTTCCACCTTTTCTTTCTCCCCCTTTTCTCTTTTGTCTCTCTCTCTCTCTTTATTTCTCGAATTCACCTTTTCCCATCTTCAAATTGACTTCCCCAAATAAACCAGAATAAATAGTGAAAAGAGAACGTTCAGCTTTAATAGATAGAGTGAAATTCATACTTTGAAATATCATATTCTGTGGACATGCACAAAATAAGCGTCAAAGTTTAAAATTACAAAATAACGCAAACACTCCTTCCAATCCAGAAATGTCGAATAAGGGTAAAGCGTTTCAGTAATTAAAAGAAAAACAACCAAAAACAAAAAAAATATCCTATCGAAGGTACTTTTTTAAAACTCATACATTATTTCCGAAAGTTAAAAACCCCAAAAAACAAGTTTTATGTGCTTTCAATGAAAAAAAGCATTCGAATATTATATGAAAAATTTAAAAACATAGTTTTAAAAGTTACTTACCAGAGGTAATTATGTTTTTGTGCTTTCAATTCAATTGTTAGAAGAATTTTGAAAATGAGTTTTTCTCAAAGCTGGCATTTATGGGGTTAACGAATGTCTTTATGGATTGAAAGCGCTAAGAATGTTTTTCTATTTTCTCTCGAATATTCAATTCAATCAAATCTTAACTCAGGGATGGGGAACCGTTTCTGTACGATGAGTCGAAATTTCAATTTTTTTTTACGATCCTGTCATCAAGTCAGAGTATCACGTACACTTATTTGATTTGGGCTGTTTTTAGGGGTTTATTTTTCTGATGTATTCATAAAACTAATGCTTAGAATATAACTTGAAATTTCAAATTATACTTACAAAAAAGAGGATGACATAATGAAATCTATAAGTTTTTTTCCTTCAAATTCCATCAAGGGTCACCTAAAACCTACGCATATAAATTCGCTGTTACTGTCTTCACAAAAATTTAAAAGATTAATAGGTAGTTTCAATTTGGTCAAAAGTTTATTTAATCAAAACACGGATAACTATTTTTTTTACATACAATCATGAAAAAGAGGGATGTTCATTTCAAATATTGCACAAATTTCCACGTAACTAGGCAGCTATACAAGTTTCGCGGAAACACTTATGGTTGAGTGTACGAATAGTGTGATGGAGAGTTGAGGGACGAAGGATTTGGTCTCCACGTGGTTTTGTATGTGGCACCATGCAGCCCTGTAGATGTGTTAGAGAAAAAGATGATGTACAAAGAGAATGTGTGCCAAGTATGAACTTGGACGCGAAGATGAAACAAAGTGAAAAGAACACATACAAGGATTTTAGTTAGACAAAAGAGTCGTACGTTTAATACAAGAATGAAAAATGAAGATAAATCTGATCGATCCTGTGAAGGGATGAGAAGAGAAGAGATAGTGAAAGATTGGAGCTTTCTTGTCATTGATAGTACTGGCGTCAGAGTTGGAGCGGAGTTGTCTGAAAAGTTTGGATTTCCATATGGCTTGGATCGCTCCAAGGTAATACGTGGAATCTGGGTTCAGTGCACGAGCCATACTGCCAAGTTGTATGCGTTAACTTGGGGTAAGGGGGGCTATTCTCTGACGCTGATAGACTCTCGATGGACAGACCATGAAAGACAGAGAACATGGAGTTTTATCTATGCATGTTCCCCAAAGTAAAGAAGTTTAGGAAAGATTATCGTGACTATCGGATAGTAAAAAGCCTTGCCATTTCATTCAAAAGAGTGAGAGATGATATACGTTTCTAGCATATGGTGAAGATACGGTGACGTAGCTGCGTAGCTGAGCGTATGTGTGAGGTCTCGACATCGGTGAGGTGAAATAGGTAAAGTTGGTACAAAGATAGGTCACGGTGGAAAAATGGTTAAGATCGGATCGGCCGGGAGAAGGAAAGAGAGAGAAAGAGTGGCCGGCCACAAAGGCCGGGGCCAAAGGCATGACCAGCTAGAGGTGCTGGCGCCAATGCGCATTGGACAATGTGCGTCCAGGGGTTCTATAGGGGTCGTCGTCTGAAGTGACGTTTTCGATATCTTGCTAAAAGAAAAGTTTTATTTTTAATTCCAAACTAAAAGAATAGGGGGTGCTACTTAAGCTTCTAAAAATTGTGTTACGGAAAGTAGATATACTGTGAATTTATCACATATCAAGACAATAATTAAAATAAAAAAATGCCGTTTTGGTTGTCTATCTTTGATGCTGTTATGGAAAGCATTACGCTTTTACAAAGAACATCGCATTCCAAATTCCAAATACTTTATTGCAACGAACACAGACATACTTTGTGACCCAGGAATGGGTCTATCGCCCACTATTGGGTTGTATCGCCAAGTTTGACAACCACTTATCTTACACGATCCCTATTTTGTTTGTTAAACTATTTTTGTTTTCTCCTTTCCAGGGTGTTAAGATTATTGTTTTCCCCGAATACGGAATCCTAGGAATTGACTTGAACAGAACAACAGTGAAGTCCTATCTTGAAGAAATTCCTGACCCTCGGTGTGTCAGTTGGAATCCGTCGGAGAACCCTAACGTCTACAGTGGGACAGAAATCCAACAGGAACTGAGTCGTATTGCGAAACAAAACAAGATTTATATGGTGGTCAACCTGGGCACTAAAGTGTCTTGTGCGACCAAAAATGACCCTTCATGTCCGTCTGATGGTCAACATCAGTTTAACACAAACGTGGTGTATTCAGACAATGGGACGTTAATCGCTGTCTACCACAAGCGGAATTTGTATATTGATCTACCGTTTGATCCTGCCCCGGTACCTGAATACGTGACCTTTGACACACCATTTGGCAGGTTCGGCACGGTGATCTGTTTTGACTTAATGTTCAAAGAACCCACTCTTATTTTGCTTGAGAAGTATAAAGTTCGAAATCTTGCTTACCCTACGGCCTGGGTGAAGATCACACCGTTTTTCAGATCTTTGATGGTTCACTCATCTTTTGCAAGGGCAAATTCGATCAATGTTCTTGCCGCTGATCTCCATGCTCTCCGACACTCTGCTCACGGCAGCGGGCTCTATTCTCCCAAGGGAGCAAGGGCCTATTTCTACAACACGAATCCAGTGGTAAGCAAACTGGTAATTGCTGATATGGAAGCAATCAACGAGGACACGCCTCTATCTCGCAGTAGCAGCCAACCAAAGATAGATCCCGATATAAAAACAAACGATACGATTTGGAAAGGTTCGGTGTTGGGTCAAAAGTATATCTTTAGGCCGCTGCGTGAGCGGCAAGGGGTGATCAAACTTTGTACGGGAGATTTTTGCTGCAGTGTAGACTACGAAATAATGCGACAAACGACAGAAACGTACGCGTTGGGTGTAAGCAGTGATTTTAATTACGTCCGCAATAAAAAGCTTTATGGACAGACTTGCACTTTATCCAAGTGTAACGGCGAAAAATGCGATGCCGAGATCACTGGTGCAAATACAATTTTTAAAAGGTTCACTCTGACAGGTCATAATTTCAAAACGAATGTAATTTTTCCACATATCGTCGCCATGAACGGATCTTCATACGTATTTGTTGATAACGAATGGACCTATAACTACACTGGTCGGATTTACATGGAAGCACCGATGTCACTGCCTTTACACTCTGCAGTGCTGGATGGACGAGTTCACGAAAAAGATCAACCCCCCGCTGACAGTGGCCTTAAGCCCGACTTGCCTAACTGCAAAAAAGATACCAAGAGTTCGTCCAGTGGTACAAAACACCTCAACATGGACTCACTGAGCGTTATGTTATCTCTGGTGTGCGCTTTAGTTCAGTGGAAGATCTAAGATGCCACGTGCTCAAAAAGAACCCAGGACAGTTTGCACCACTACCCTGTGGGGTATTAGCCCCCAGGGGCAGTTGCAATTGACAAATGAATGTAAAATTAGAACACTGCTTTGAATTAATAAATACAAAATTTTATATAGTTTTTCGTAAAACCCTTACCTTAATCTTAACCCTAACCCGTTGAAAGTTTTTTTTGGGTGAAAGTTATCACCAGGGGTAAATTGACCAGGCACTCATGTTCTCTTGTCCTAACCAAATATAAATGTTATCGATTGTATTAAACGGTACCCAAAAATAACCGGAATTATAGACTCGAAGAGATTCGTTTTTCATCCTCCTCTGTTGCCTTGTTCTAAAATTAGTAAAATATAAAAACTTGTGTGACTAGTTAGTATCTATGTGTATTGAACAGAAAGTAAGGGTTTGGTTAAGCACTAAAGTTATATAGTAAATAAACCCCCTCTAAAACCCTTACATTATTTTCTCTCAAAACTTTTTACTTTGAAACATCCCCCTAGGTCCACTGAGTATACATGCCAAATTTGGTTGAACTATGCCCACGTATTAGACGAAGACACAGTGACAAACATACCCACAAGTTTTAAAGAATAGAAATAGAAAAGATAAATATTTGTATAATTCATCCAAATAAATAATGCAAATGATCCCATCATTTTTTATGGGTACTCTGCTTGCAAATATATATATATATATATATATATATATATATATATATATATAGAGAGAGAGAGAGAGAGAGAGAGAGACAGAGAGCAATGGTGAATTGGTTCATTTTAAAAACTAACCTACTAGTACAGTATTTGATTTACACTGAATGCTCCACTAAATTGGCCTTATGTCAGAGAAAGTGGAGCTTAGTAAATAACCAAAAACTCAAAAAACTTTGTCTCTAGCTTGTTGTGGTAGTATTGCAGCTTGCGTAATCAGTAAACAAACCATAACCTTCAACGCAAATCAGGGTTAATTCACAACACAATTAGTCCATTTATCTGATCCCCCATGAGAACAGAATGTGACACACAGTCGGTTTAATGTGGGGATGCCATAAATGCAAATTTGTGCTTAGGCTATCAGCAAAAGCTACAACTATTGTCACAAGGACATGGGAGCACTGGTATTTCGGTTTAGCCCCTTGGACTTGACATCTCAGAACGTACGGTAAGATGACTAAAAATTTTTTTTTAGTCCTCACAACTATTGTTGCATAAATATAAGAGGATTGGTTTTGATGTGTCAGGACTAATCCTGAGTCCCTTGGACTTGACTACTCAGAGCAGTACCACGCCTCATAAGGTAAAACCCCAGTCGGTCATGGCACCACATCTGTGTCGGTCTGGTCTGAAAAGGGTCATGTGAACGATACAATCAACTAAATATTTCATTATATATTTACAGTTACATTTATATTAGAACTAGAGTCAACCAATTCGTATAAATTTCTGGCATCTTTCATAAATTTTAAAGGGAATATTTTTAATCATCTCTATACATTCAAATATTTCAACGTACTTAGAATCGGTTCAGACTGTTTTAGATAAATAAATTTATCCCAGTCCAGCTGCAAAAACAGCAGTACCACCAACACAGTATTCACCAGATGATGACCCAGGGGTCAAAGTACCATTTCCACCAATGCAGTAGTACTACATCCATGTAGATGCAGTCTCTACCTGATCTTGGAGCCTTTGTACATATTTCCTTTTCTTGCAAACTTAGTCAGGTATGTTGAAGTCGAATTTGCAAAACACCTAAAAAAAAAAAAACCCTCAACAACAAAAGCTCATATTCACATATACAGTGTATATAATATTTCTCTGAAAAAAAAAAAAAAAATAATGCCGGCAAGACTTAAAAATATCTGTGAATTTTTCCACGTGTAATGAAGTACACACATATATATATATATATATATATATATATATATATATATTAAGCACACATAGTGGTACCTCTCCTGATTTCAGTAATTTGTTCCAAATATTGATATAGGACAGCAAAAAAAAAACCCTGTAAATAATGTAATAAATAAATAATCTAATAATTCATCAAATGTCTGTATAAAAAAAAAACAAACCCCAAAAATCTAGATATTAGATATAAGTGTAGATAATTAAAAATGAAATCTAGAAGATTCTAGATAATTTTACGAAATTTTGTATTTTTTATTTCCTAGCTGACTAAAAATAATTTGATGAGAAATCTTTTTTTTGCGGGGGTGGGGCATTTGGGATCTCTCTTCAAGTGAAATTCCTCTATAAGAGTCCTTTGTTATGAGATGTATCATTTTATTTGTGTATTTTTTTTTCAATTGAATGTCCATCTCACACGATATTTCTGACTGAACATGACCATTATAGAGGAGTCAATGTGCCATAAATTCAAAGTCAGTTGTACTTCTTACCTGTCTCTCTACCCCCATCCTAGGTTACAATTCAACAAATGCGACTGTCTCCATGTAAGCATTGGCTAATGGATATTTTGAAACCTTTAAAGCCATTCTCAATTAGTCAACATCAAGGAGAGACGGGAACGAGGAAGTGTGAGGCAGATAAAATACATTACCAGTCGTTGAATGAAATTTTGTTATAAGAGTACTGCTATGAGAGGTACCATTATATATATATATATATATATATATATATATATACATACATACATACATACACACACATTTAAATGCATAGAGCACCAATAAAAACCTTAAAAACATTTTCTCTGAACTGCAACATTGTCTGAGAATAAGACACGTTGTCATCTTTTATTTTTTTAAACAATATTTACAAATTTTTCTTAAAAAAAAAAAAAAAAAAGAGAAGGAAAGAGAGAGAGAAAAAAGAAGAAGCTGATTTCTTGGATGGAAGATTATTAAGATTAATGTTTGAATGTTACCATTGTGAAAAAGCACTTTTCTTTTTGCTTCTAGCTCGAAAATAAGTTTTGACAGCATCGGATGTGGGTTTTTTTTTCCTCTCTCCCTTCTTACAATTTCATTGCTTGAAATATCGATCAAGGTAATTCCAAAGAGTCACAAAAGAGCAGAAAACTATCATGTTTTCAAATCGTTTATCAAAGTTAAGTTTTCAAAGAGTTATTTCTTCCTCAGAAAATTGAACTTACTCCCTTTGGTGATTTTCTCATTTTCTAGACAATCCATTCTACGACCCTCTTTAGGGGTAATATTCGGAAGGATAAGAGGGAGCCTCTTTTTTTTGTAGAGTAAAACAAAAACTGGTAGTAAACAGAATACTCAAACCAGTGGTTCCCAACCTTTCTTGAGGCCAGTCCCCACTTTTGTCAATCAGATCACAAGTTCCCTCTCCCAACCCATCCTTTTAAGTAAGTTTTTTTTTGCCAGAAGTCCGTGGTAGTCGCTACCATTTAGAGTTACCTTACAATCAATTCTTGGAAGTGAACGTCACAGTCGTTTACGAAAATTAAAAATTTTATCCAAGTTGATAAAACCAAATAAACACGACACGATGTTAACACTACAACAAAAATTTCCAAATATTTTGATAAACAACACAGGTTGCACACACCAACCATAAGCCAAACTCATTCGCCACGACTTTTATTTTTAGCTAATTCCCCCCTTTGGACTTCCTAAATAGCCCCCTTGGGGGGAGAGGGGATTCTATACTGGTTGGGAACCACCGATTCAAATGTTAACAGCAATGTTTATCTTTTTGGTAGTCCCAGCCCTACGCACTCGTAAAGCTAAAAAAAAAAAAAGCAAAGGCTTCCGGCTGCGTCAAATGATGTAACGATGTAATTTCCTCCACCAGATCTTGAGTTTTCACTATGTAGATTTCTGGATTTCTATTTTGAAAACGGTTGATAATCTGAGAGTTTTCATGTCTCAAATAAATAAATTCTTGGAGAAAAGAAAAGAAAGAAGAAAAGGAAAGAGAAAAAAAAAGAAAGAAAAAAAGAAGAAAGAAAAGAAGAGAAAAAAAGAAAAAAGAAAAGAAAAGAAAAAGAAAAGAAAAAAGAAAAGAAAAAAGAAAAAAGTAAAAGAAAAAAGAAAAAAGAAAAGAGAAGAGAAAAGGAAAGAAATGAGAAAAGAGGAAAGAAATGAGGAAAGAGAAAAGAAATGAGAAAAGAGAAAAGAAATGAGAAAAGAGAAAAGAAATGAGAAAAGAGAAAAGAGAAAAGAGGAAAGAAAAGAGAAAAGAGGAAAGAAATGAGAAAAGAGAAAAGAAATGAGAAAAGAGGAAAGAAAAGAGAAAAGAGAAAAGAGGAAAGAAATGAGAAAAGAGAAAAGAAATGAGAAAAGAGGAAAGAAATGAGAAAAGAGAAAAGAAATGAGAAAAGAGAAAAGAGGAAAGAAATGAGAAAAAAGAAAAGAGGAAAGAAATGAGAAAAGAGAAAAGAGGAAAGAAAAGAGAAAAGAGGAAAGAAATGAGAAAAGAGGAAAGAGAAAAGAAATGAGAAAAGAGAAAAGAAATGAGAAAAGAGGAAAGAAATGAGAAAAAAGAAAAGAGGAAAGAAATGAGAAAAGAGAAAAGAGGAAAGAAAAGAGAAAAGAGAAAAGAGGAAAGAAATGAGAAAAGAGGAAAGAAATGAGAAAAGAGGAAAGAGAAAAGAAATGAGAAAAGAGAAAAGAAATGAGAAAAGAGAAAAGAAATGAGAAAAGAGAAAAGAGGAAAGAAAAGAGAAAAGAGGAAAGAAAAGAGAAAAGAGGAAAGAAAAGAGAAAAGAGGAAAGAAAAGAGAAAAGAGGAAAGAAATGAGAAAAGAGGAAAGAAATGAGAAAAGAGGAAAGAAATGAGAAAAGAGGAAAGAGGAAAGAAATGAGAAAAGAGGAAAGAAATGAGAAAAGAGAAAAGAAATGAGAAAAGAGAAAAGAAATGAGAAAAGAGAAAAGAAAAAGAAAGAGAAAGACCTTAGTTATATTTACAAGAAAACACCAATTCTTTAAAAGCACAGAGTGTTACTTGCACAGCAATCTATTAGCAATATGGAATGCATTACGCGGTCGGTTCAGAAAATAATTGATCGAGGACTTGGGAGGAGGTGCTGTACACAAAAGATACTTCAAAAGAATTGAAGAACGGAAGAAAATAACGGATCGTTTTCTCTTTTGATAGGAATTGAAGAAGAGCAAGGATGCGGCAATTATAGTGATCCATGTATAAAATTCAAATTTCTCTTCCAATTGTCAAACTACCAGTATTCTGTCAGATCACCTCACACCTACACAACATACATATAAAATAACTTATATTTCTATTTAAACTTGATATTTTTACAGCCGGGTTTTTTTAGTTAGCCTGATCCGGGCAGTGGGGGTCCTCAAAATCTCAGTCCAGAGATGTGTGCACGTGAGTGTGTGTGTGTAGGGAGTAAGGTGCCATGGGGCAGTCTATGATGAGTAAAGGTATGACGGTCCCCAAGTGTTCAGAGTCTCTGGGGACCGACCCAGCACCCATCCCACTGCTCCAGCCGAGGAGGATAGGGTCAATTTTCGGTGGTCCATCTTCCGAGGGTATGCATTTGGAAATCTCGAGTCAATAGACCGACTAAAGGATGGTGTGACAACGCATATAGAAAAAGTTATCCTGTTCCCAGCAACACGTACAGTGCAAAATAGAATAACTTTTCTTTACGGGCATTGCCATTAATGTACAAATATTCTTTTTGCGGCAATTGTGACCTTTTCCGTTTTAAAATGGCTGCCATTCCAGCTATTGGGTGGCAGACGCTGATTGCGAATCCGAAGTCAAAGAAGCAGATGACAATTATACTAACCCTGCAGCTGGAGCAGCTGCCATTTTGAGATGGGAAAGGTAACAATATCCTTATTTGCTACTGTTATTTGATCTGCAATACTGGGAGCGGGAGAGAGGAGACCCTCTATTTCCGTACGGATATTAAACCCAAGGAGGCCATACAATAGACTGGAGAAATTGTTATGAACTACAAAATTAACAAGAGAGTTCAATTTCTGATATAAGGAATAATCTTTTTTATACAGTGATTTGCCGAGAATAGTGTTCTCATCTCAGTTGCCATAATCACTATGTTTCGGCCATTGTATACCCCCTAGCCTTCTTCAGGTGTCAATTGTAGATTCGAACCAAACCCTCTATTTAATCCATGGGAGTAGACTCTCATTCTGCTGTCCAAGCTAGAGGATATCTCGTATCAGTTATTCCTAGTTAATTCATCCTTGCAATGTCACTTGTCTGTCTCTTTCACTGAACCAGAGAATATGACTTCTATACATCGCCTGCTACAGAGATTGAACCTACAACTGACAGGTAGGTCACTAGACACGCTTCATTAACTACTTTTATCCATTTGGCTGCCTGAAGGTGTTTAACTGTGTGAAAAAAAAACAAAAACAAAAAACTCAATGGCTCTTCTAAAAATTAGACGATATGAGCTTAGTTCTGTACTACTATAGCATGTAGACTACTGGGCTTATTCTGTGGTTTCAGTGGACCCCGACTTTTGGCTGGGAGCAAAGTGTAGTATTTGTTGTTATCGGCTGAATATCTGATACAGTTATGTAAAGAATAAACAATTCATTTCTAGTCAAAGAACATACAATTTAACCGAATGACCGTAGCCCCGCAAATGGCCTGTTCAACTAAGTCAAGCGGGCTAAATTCTTCTTTCTTGGCTCATGTGCGTTTGCAAATGTGTGTGTGTCCGTGGACGATTCCGATCACATTTTTGAAAATTTGCAGGAGTACACCACAAGGCACCACCTAAAAATGTTTGTTTTTGTTTTTCTGTTTTAAAAAACAATGCCTCTGGGGGTGTGAGGGTCTCCATGGTCATTTTGGACCAACAATGCCAGAATCTTGGGTAGGGTTTTTTTTTTTTTTTTTTTTTTTTTTTATAGATAATTCTAGATAGTTTTTTTCTAGATAACTTGTTCTGGCACACACACACACACACAGACTACAGATCTATTTTCTATCTATTTTTAGGTTAAAAAACATAACTTGAACTCAAACTGATCTCTAAGCTAACCACAGTGTCAGCTGTTAACAAATTATTTTTCAATTATTATAGTAGTGCCAATAAGTTCGATATTCAAGTCCCCACGCCAAGGACATATCAGCTACTAAGCTGACAAGACTGGATACGATACTTTGCTCTTAACCCAGAACGCTGAGAAACCATGGTTTATCAGGACCAGTAGACTGCATACGATAGGAACAACCTTAATTTTATCTCTCAAAATAAACATACAAGCCATGCAGTAATATGTTATCAAAAGATGATGACTCCCCCCCACCCCAAGAAAAAAGAGGAAAGGAAAAAAAAAAAAAAAAAAAAAAAAAAAAAAAGGGATAACACCATTTCAAGTCCTTTTCAATGATTTTGTATCGGGTGATCTTTCGTTTCATGTCAGCGGAATCGGAGACCATTCCCAGTTGGTCGAATGACTGCCTGAGAATAATTATAAACAGATGGAAGACATGCGATGGACTACAGAAGTATGCTGCAGTTAGTGGCAAAGTAAAGGTTCTCAGCGCCCTGGGGTAAAGACTGCAGTTGTGCAATATCTTAGGGGGGAGCTTCATATAACGGCCATAATAGGCCAGAGGAAATTTTGCGTCCCCTTCACATCTAAGCCTGGGGGCGACACTCCCCCCCCCTTGCCATACCTCTGCCAGTAATAAAACATATCAGTATTGTTGCATCAAATTGTGTCACAGCGTCTACAAACACTATCGAAGGCAATTAGCCCATCATGAAACCCAAGGACCGAAGGTCTTATGAAACACACATCTAAAGACAATCTGTTAACAAATTTCATTTATTGGTTATTTATTATGTACAATTTACTATCATTATTAATTTTAGTCATTTGTTTCAGCACTTAGTTCTAATACTGCACCAGTTATCTTCAATGGTACTTGCAAGCACTTGAGCATAATTTGAATAAACGAAGCTGATTTAATGATTCTGTAGCCGATTGTATGCTTTTCATTAATCCGTAATCATTATCCAGTGATCATTTCACCAAGTGAGAGTAATTTCCAATTTTACCGACATAAAGCTATAGATGAATTCGTATTGCAAACAGATAGCCTTGTAATTACGAGGATCACTGAAAAACTTTTTTCTTGTTGGTTTCGCAATATGGTAATATTAAAGCATTAAGCCATATTTATCCAAAAAAACAAAACAAAAAAATATACCTTAAAGCGAGAGAGAGAGAGAGAATCCCCCAAAAATAGATAAAAAAAAAAAAAAAGAGCAAAATAGAAATACAGTACCAGACCAGTTATTCGGCTCCCAGAAAACCAGAATTACCAGAGAACTGTCTATTTGTGAAACTGTCGGACTTCGTAGTAGCTAGCAGCACGTAGCTCTTAGTTTCAATTTTCTGTGGCGGGGTTGAATTTGAATCGTCTTCAGATAAAGATCAGTGGATCAATACTGACTGAACAGACCCTGTTTTCGAAGTGGGTTAATTTGTATCAGTTATAAACAGTTTTGTTGATCTCTTTGCATCATATCCTTATTAATCAATTCAAAATTCTTGAGATATTGAACATAAAAGATCAAACAGACCCTGCTTTAGAAATGGATTTATTTGTGGTAGTTGAATACAATTCTCTTCTTTACTTTTCATCGTATATTTTATATTTCCGAGTCGATATAAAGTCCGGTCCCAGAAATATGGGTAAATCTCCGGTCCCAAGCTTGCAGGATAAATTGTCCAGTACTGTACAGAAGGGAGGGGGGAAATTAATCACTTTGTGCCATCATAAAAAAAAAAAAAAAACCCAAAAAAAAAAAAACAACACCCTTTCCCCCAGCAAATGGAAAAAAAAAAAAAAAAAAAAAAATCCCATCTTTTTGTAGCCATATACAGAAGATAATACATGTAATGTACAACAGTGTGTCTGGAGAGGGAGAAAAAAAAAAAAAAAAAAAAAAAAAAGAATGGAGAATTCAAGGTCCGACGACTTTCAACATGCAAAAATGGAGGTCATCGATTGCCCAGTCCCAGTCCCTATCAACAAAGTTGCCAGATCTGGTCAGAGAGGGAGATAATCCGAGCGTTATCCCAGAGATTTACCCAAAACAGGTTTCGCAATATAATTGAATTTAGATATCAAGTGAGTCTGGCATACACGACACGATACTCCTCAAGAGGTTAGTATCAAGACTCTGCCTCCAGACACGCTCAATTTCCAAATCCGACATGATTTCCACGCCAGTGCTTGGTGAGTCTACGAGATAAAGCTCGGATCATCTCCCCTTCGGACCAAATTTGGCCACCCCACCCATCACCTCTCCCGTTTTCTCCCTCAGCCAGCGGCACCATCAGGAGTGAAGAGATGGCTACAATTGGGCCGCCAAAAGAACTATTCCACACCACTGGTCAGCACATATTTAACCATGTAAACAAAGGCAGCAAACACAACCACAACAAAGATGTTGGTCACTGCGCAGCTGAAGAAGCCGCTGTGTCGATAGTTGGTGGCTATAGGCATCTGATTGGTGGCCTGTTGCCCACTGGTCAAGGCATTGGACGAGTTTTTCTGTAATTCTTCTTGTCGGATGCTCTGTAACATAAATAAATTGAAAAAAAATTTAGACGTTAGTAAAAGAGACAACTATGCAGAGGAGTTCAGTTTTGTTATCATCCAACTTCTTAACTGACAAATTTGAGAATATTTATCCAAATCAGTAAATAACAGGTCTGGTTAGTGACTCAGTAGTAACAGTCACATGATCACTAAAAAGTCTGAATTTAAAACACAAGAACCATAAGTCCAATGACGTGTCTACCATTCAAGTCTGTGATTTCTGATTTCAAAGGGATTCTGAATATAGAAGTAGTAGTGTTATTAGTTGTGGTAGAGGTAGTAGTAGGAAGAGGAAGAAGAGAGGGAGGATGGGTCCCTCCAAAATCAGTTTATTAAAAGAAAAAAAAGAAAAAAAAAAAAGAAAAAAAAAAGAAAAAAAAAAGAAAACAATTAGTAAGTTCAAATTAAGTGTCATCAATTTGTTCTGGGGACTTGATGTAGGATTATTTTATTTGATAGGTGGGCCTTAAATAAATAAATAAATATATATATATATATATATATATATATATATATATATATATATATTCAATTAGCAATTATTATTATAATCAACACTCCCTTCTTCAGGGTTGAGCACTCTTAAGTTGGGCAACTCATCTATTATAAGCTATAAAGCAATGCTCTTCCAACTCTGGAATGGAGCACTCTGGTGGATAGGGAATAGTGCATAAGTAAATATTACCGCTTAAATTCAGTCCTACTGACCGTCCAGTTCTGCGTAGGGCAGGGGTAAAATGCCAGCCTCTGAGTCTGAAGTGAAGGTTTCAATCCTAACTCATGGTACTGGATGGGATATTGGATAGTCTATAGCCACACTGAAGAGTCGTAAACCAACAAAACAGCTGTCTGTGGATGACTTAATTATAATATACATATATTCTAGAAAGCTTTAAACACTAAACATTGAAAAACTTTTTCAAAAGATTTATTGTGTCACTTCAGTCACCTATTTCCCAATATCTGTAATCTTCATAAGTGTTTTTTCTTCGCTTACCCTAAACTTGGTTATTATGGTAAAATGTATAGATTGTCTCTTGTTGGGATCAGTTGCTTAACATGTAACAGTTTTGGGATTTTAAAAACAAAATATTCATATTAGCATGGCACCCCAGCAGTGTTGATCAAACACCACCTTCCTTTATTACATAGTTTTTGCCATACATGTAGTTTCTCATTTTATACAAGGTTTTATCTGCATTGTATGTTGATATTATTTAATACTACATATTCTTTCTTTGAAACAGGGCTTAAAGTATACAGGTTACCCTAAAAACGTTTTTATCAATGAGGGATCAGTAAGTATAACAGACATAAATCGTTCTGTTTCATTTCTATTCAATGTTCACCCATGTGAATATTAAATCCGTTGTGTTGCTTTTAATTTCAAGACTGCATTCAAACTAACTTGGTATTCTTAAAGACAATATCATGATAACACAGAAAAAAAAAAAAAAAAACTTCTTCGAGTCGATTCTCTACCAACATTTTCAACCGAAGAATTTGACAAAAACTTTTCACTAGCCTCAAAGTTAATTTTTCCACGTTGTATAACAATTAAGCTTCTTAAATGTTTTTTTTGCTTAACACTTTCGATTATCAAATAAAGTATTCTTATGTACATGTTTGGAACAAAACCACTTTCTAGTATGTGATTCCATTAATATACTTAAACAATTTGTTATATGGTATTCTATATTCGATCTCCCAACCCGCCAAACTACCAATCAGTGAGACAAATGGACGAAAGCCATATATATATATATATATATATATATATATATAATATTTCTAACAATAAAGTTGGCTAGAAATTAGAATTTTAGCTGATTTTTAGCTATTAAAAACAAACGATACTTGGCAACACTGTAAAAAACAAAAAACAAAAAAACAACAAATGCATGAAAAGTCACCTACAGATCACTTTTTCACAACACCATATCTCTTATGAAATGATAGCAGCAGGTGGTAAATAAAACAAAATGTCCTCTTTCATCTCTCTGTAGTTTAATGTAACTGGGACCGACCAACCAGCATCTAGTAAAGATGTGTGGGCACCCCCCTCCCCCAAACAAAACCTTTTTTTTTAAAGACATCATAAGGAATGGATGTTTGAATGGTCCTTCTCACCTCAACAATTTCAGGAAACAGGTCACAGTACGTCTTGTTCTGAAGATTGAACTGTTTGCTTTGTGCGGCAAATTGTCGTTTCTGGAAATGAAAAAAAGTTTCTAGATTTTATTGGGAATTCACAGATCAGTGCTAGATTAACTATTTAGCAACATTAGCTGATTTGCTTGCATGCTAACAATTCTGATTCAGTGATCAAGCACTTGATCTAATGCTACAGTATTATACTGCATTACACTTTTATGAATGACTTGATATTTGAGGTCATCAATTTTAGCCAACTATAGACTTTAATTGGGGTTACTATTTCAAAAGATACCAAACTGCCATTGATTACAAGGTAATACATATACAATACATAAATAGGAAGATTTGAAATTGAAGTCATAACCGCTGCACAAATCAAAATCAAGTAACATTACAGTTGAGCATCTATCCTAAACTCGGAAAACCGAAACTCTCAAAAGCCAGAAGGCACTTAACTCATTTTGACTAGAGTGAAAACTTAGTTATCCAACTCTTTAGAAATGTAAAATTATATTTACACCATAAATGGAGAAAGACGAAATAAGTTAAAATTCTCATTGTTAGTTCCTATTACATTTATGGCTACTTGTACTTCAATGCTTATTTGTTATTAGATATCTTAAATGAAAAAAAAAAAAAAAACCTTGAAAGATACAGTGTATTGTAATCTATTCTTTTGTTTGTTATCCTTCAATTCCCCCCCCAAACTTATTTTACTTATAAGCTATTTTTTTTTAATCAATTCAATAGAGATTTTGTTTGTTGTGTCTGAACATGGGAAAGTTCCAGTAAACCATAAAAATGAAGTGAAATAATTATGAAAAACTATTTTTTGTGCTGTACAATTACCAAAGAAAAAAAAAAAGATCATTTTTTTTTGTATACTAATGGAATGATGAAAGATAAATGTAGATTAAGAAACCTTCAAATTACCCCCTTACGTTACAGGATATATTTCGAGTATATCTCATGTATCTGAAAAAATTTACCGAAATCCAAAACTCTTCTGGTCAGAGGCATTTCAGATAGGGGGTGCTCAACTGTATTACTCAAATGTCAGACATATTTCTCATATTATCCGCCTGTGTAACAAACGAAAAACTTCAACTACTTTACGTAAGTAAAAAAAATACATGTGTTTTAATATTTATGTATTTTCTTAATTTAGGGCCTCTTTACAGTACACAAGCTTAATCCAGCCCCAGATTGGTTTATTTAATGATTCACTAAACTTAGCTTACCTTAACTTAGTCCATCACGTGGCAACAATTGTGGGGGACCCAGTGAGGATCTAATGCACAACACTAACTAAACCTTATTCAATTTGTTTGAAATTGAAAAATATGGCAAGCATATTAAAAGATATTGCATGCAGAGTTTGGTACTATCATGAGAGAGCATAAAAGACTTTCAAGTTATCCTGCTTATCATGATAAATCATTAAATAATTTTGTATAAAATTATGTATCAAAATATTGTTATTAAATAGTTTGGAATTAAAATCGTTTTTTTGTCCATGGCTTGACTCTAATCAAAAAATAAAATCTGGCAAGGGGAATAACTCTTAGTCTTTTATAGATATGCCCTGGACCATTGACAATTGTGTAAACAATGTTGCAGGTTTTGAACAGAGTCTGTTCTTGTGTTTAACAGCTTTTCAGAAGTCACAAGGATGAGGAAATACTTACTGTGTAATCTGAAGTTTCCAAACTTCCGAGGGTTGGACTTTTCTCCAACTACAGGAAAAAAAAATTGAATGAATTGAAGGCATTAAAATACGGTAAATGAATTTCTTCATCACTTAATGGTCGAAAAGGAATTTGTTTTCTCAAAATTCAGTTAGTTTCTTCTTTCCAAAAGACACACCAAATTTCGCCTTCTAGTACAAGAAACAACTATGTCTTTTCCTGAGCAAATTAAATAAGTAAAGCCAACAAATTTTTGAACATAGCAACCAAATTAAAAATCCACACCATAATTCATTTCATTTGTCTTTTCAATTCGCATCGGGTATTCAAATTCGATTTCTGTAGTTTTTAATTTGCATGACATATTTTTGAATTGGATTACCATAGTTTTTGATCAGCTTCCTTCACTTTATAATTTGTTTGGGAAAAATGTATATAGTAAACATTCAAAAAATGCCTAACTCTGGCAATACCATACACTAAGTGAAAATTGAATGAAAATCAGTCTATATATGGCTATAATGCAATGGGGTGGGGGCGGATACTGCACAAGTTTTGATTTTCTATTTTTCATACTTTTATCTTAATATATTTCAGGAATCAGCCATAGGATTTGATCAATTCTCTGTCTTGGAAATTCACAGAGAATTTGAATTCTTGGAAATATTGTACAGACAAACTGGAGCGGGATTTCTATATTTCAACTCAAGCGGAGCCCAAGACAGAGGGTTAACTCACCAGGATAAAGATCAGTGAGCATGCACAGAAAGACACACCCTCGTGAAAGCATGTTAAGAGGTGGACTTACCATAAAACTTAGAAGGCCCGTGAGGATGGTTGATACAGACCAGGCAGGGTTCCATGTGTCGGGGTGGAAATCACTAATTGACAAGCATAACCTGAAGAAAAAAAAAAAATAAAAAATAAAAAATAGAATCTTTTGATGAAGAGCAAAAAAAAATACAATGGTCATGAATCACCACCAATATAAGCAGTATAGGGGATGATCAATTAAAAAGGTGGAAAAAGAGGTGACTAATGAATAAGTTACTTCTCTCACCTTTTGCTGGGCTCTGATCTTTAAAAAATGTCTGAATTTGAAAAAAAAACCAAAAAAAAAAACAAACAAAAAACAAACTAGTTACTAATTTAGCATAAACTTGAATTGCAAATTGAAACCCCCACTAAAAATCTATTTTGGGGGGCGTTTTTTTCAAACCTCCTCCAAATATTTTCCCCAGAGGAGTGTGTGTGCAAAATTTCAAGTTTCCAATATGAATTGTAAGGCCTGGGTGAAGATAGGTTATTCATGTGTTCTGATATATCTAAAACCTACAACAGTGATTAAACCCTTCTGCTGCGAGTAGTGGCGATCAACAAACGACAAAAAAAAAAAAAAAAGAAAAAAAAGAAAAATCCTTGGAAGTTATTAGTAACTAGGTTAGATTAGAAAACCAACCCTTCTTTTATGATCACATGATCAGCGATCAAGAAAATATAATACGGTCATAAAAAAAGTGATCAGTTTTCTATTCTAACCTAGTTATAAAATGATCCCTCAATATTCGACCACCCATTACCGTTCTCTGATCAGAGGAAGATGAAAGGTATGCTTACGAACATCCTTGTCCATGACCTCTCATTGGGCCCCAAAATCCCCTCTCAGATCTTCCACAGGGACCAAGCTGAAAATCCCACCTGTAGGGTGGATCTCCAGCTACTAAGAATAGTTTCAAAGATCACACTTACCTCGTATTACACTTGAATCTTCCGCTGGGGGTCAACATGTAGATGCTTGGGGGTTTGAAGGGGTATTCTCGAGGGAAGACTAGTTTTCCATGATACATGCCACCTTAAAAAGTAAAAAAAAAGTAGATATTGTTAAACTTCCTCCTTGCTGATAACAAGAAAGGCATGAACTCCCCGTCTACAGTCTAACAGTCATTTCAACTTGAATCTACCCCGGAGGTTCCCAATTTTTTTTTTCTTTCCGGACCATAGACCCTTTCACGGAGACCTTGATCCCACACCAACATGTACAAATGCAAATCAAACCACTCTTTCTGGTGCGGTTTTAAACACCAATTGTCTCCCCGAAGAGCAACTCTATTCACAAGTATCAGTGAATAGAATATAAAATAATCGACACATAATAACTGACGTGCAGATGTGTTCTGTCACACTAAGGAATGTAGTTAAATAGAATTTCATTCATGTTCTAACGATGTAACGAGAATACTGAATTCAAAGAACAATAAAGAAAATTAAAGAGTAATAAAAACAAAAAGAATTATAGAAATTTGTTCGCAGTTGGCAGAATGCTATTCTCCTAACTCATCGCAATGCAAATTTCTATTATCCATGTATATAAAATGCAGTTTATATCTATATATATTCGAAATATGCAGTCATTTTTGACGTCATGTGTCATGTAGTTATATATAAATCAGAAATGTGTATCAGAAAGAAAGATACTTGAAATACAACTGGCTAACATATACAAATGCTGATATATCCCATCCCCCAGCCTTGACACCCCTATCTTTGGAGTTAATAAATCCCCGTGACTCAAAAAAGAAATTCAAGGGAGGTAATTCCATTATTCAACTTGTTCAGGGTTGGGGTTGTAATGAAAGATTTCTATTTCATTTTTCACAAAAAAAATTTGTTTATCTACAGACGATTTACAACGTATTTTAATTGCACAAAAGTATGTTTTTTTATTTTTACACAAAAAAAAGTAATTAAATTGCAAAAAAAGGATTCTTTTCTTTTAAACAACTGACGAGACTATTTCTTGTATTGTCTTGGAGAATGAAACGCTTCTCATTAAAAAAAAAAAAAAAAAAAAAACAGAAAAAGAAGTTTCATCTTTGGATCTGAAATATACAGATGTTCTACCATAGTGTGACGGTTCCCTGAAATGGGGTCCATGGATCCCTGACAGTCTACAAAGGTATTAATGGGTTCAAAAAAAAAAAAAAAAAAAAAAAAAAAAATTGACGTCTAGGAAAAACCCAAACTTGTATAAAGGAAGATTATATCCTAAAAATGTGCGTGTCTTCAGTGAGAGAATAGAGAGGACAAAAAATCTGATGAACACATTCTTTAATAGGAGATGGTGAAAGTGGCCCGACTCAAGTACCATCCTGTAAAATGAGATGGATTCAAAGTCATTCTACTTTGCTAACAGGTCTGGTTCGTCACTCAATAGAAACCGTTACAAGACCAACACCTTTTGGTAGCATACCATATATTGGGGGTGATCAACAAATGAGTTACTTTTCTCGCATTTTGTTTGAAAGTGATCACTGGAAAATATTTCAGTTTTTAAAAAACAAGCATGAATACTGAATACAAACTAAATGAACGATTTGGGATAAACTTACGTTATAAATTGAAGCCCACACTAAAAACCTACGAAGAAAATGAACTTTCATAAAAGCAAGACAAAAAAAAATTTTTTTTTAATCATAATAAGGAGTGAATGTTTAAATTTTCAGCCCTTTAGCTCCATTGTTGTGGCCTGTATGTGTGACACAAACATACATAGAGCAGCCTGACCAACTTGAACTGATCCAAAAAGTTTACTCCATGCTGCACCTTGAAACTTGAAAAAAAATTTGATGCTCCCCTAACTATTAAGCTGATATGAAAAAGCAAATTTCCATTTGAAAAGGTATTGGATCACCTTACCTTCAAAAGAAGGAATTAAAGGACCAATTTAGCAAAAATTTACCATGTCAATTGACCCCCAACGGCCCAAATTCATCGGCCTTCACCACATGTAGATTGTACCCAGCGATCTTTAGATGTTAATACACACACTATTCAGACCAATATCTTCACCGAAGCACAACATTCTAGCCAATGTGCTCTTAGTCCATCTCCCTTACACATTAGATTGTATTCAGTTGTTTTCAACAATCACTTTGATTTAACAACAGAGATGAAATGTGTGTAATAATATTCCATCTCTAAATATCAGAACACAATATTTAATTAATAGAATCAAAAATAGTACGCACCTTCATAGGGAGAATTTTCCGGTCCTACAACTGTATAATGCCTGAAAAGATGTTTAGAAAGAAAAAAAAAAGAAAAAAAAAAGTGGTTATTAAAATTAGAAAAATTACAATTTTTTTCTTACAAGTTTAAGCATATAGATATTTGAGAAATAATAGGAAGTTCTTAGCAAAGGTGTAGATTGGGGTCTCCAGGTTACGTTTGAGATTACCTTGTGGTACTGGAAGGGATATCGAGTCTATAGCCACACTGAAGGGTTGTAAGACAACAAAACAGCTGTCTGTGGATGACACAATTATTAATTATAATAAACACTCCCTTCTTTAGGGTTAAGCACTCTCAGGTAGGGCACCTATTTACTATAAGTAACTATGCAATGCTCTTCCAAATCTGGAATGGAGCACCCTGGTAGATGGGGAATTATGCGCAAGTAGATATATTCCTTAGTTCAGTCCCACTGACTATAGTCTATAATGACACTGAAAAGTTGTAATACAACATAACAGCTGTCTGTGGATGTACACATCTATTTCCAGGGTGCAACCCAGGGCAAAGCATATAGAGATCCAGGAAGACACAATCGATAGAATCCTCCTCTTGGCCTCATCGATGTACTCCAACATGAAATGGAGTATGATATATTTAGCATTAGATTGACACCCTTCCAGCAGTCCCTGCAGCCAAAGTTGGCACCCAACTGCCCAAAGGGGGCCCTCACTCACTAGTTTGGAATCAGTCGTCTTTCTCCTAGACTGATTGCCTTTCAAGGCTATAGAGCCCAGTCTGCCTGGCAACTTACCGATAGCTGAGAAAAGATACATTTGTGCCTTTCCGATGGGTATTAGTGCAAAGCAAACATGAATGGCTTTGACTAGAGTTTGAACTTCCATTCTTGGTGCCCGTTATCTGTTACGCCACTCGCAGCTTCAGCATGTATACTTGAGTCTAAAGGCAGTCCGCCCGTGAATCCTACCCAACTCTACCTGATATCAGCCTCTCATTATAGAACGATCTAATTTGGTTTGACATCCCCAGTGTGTCTTTCGGGACTCATTACTGGTGGAGGTTCCGTCTACAGCATCCACATCCCTGCCAGAGACTTAGGCCGAAGTTGTGCACTTACAAAATATACAATTATCTCAACCATGAGAAAGATAGGATTTAAATAGAGGAGTGTGAGAATCAGGATGATATTGAATAAATGTGTTTTTTTTTGGCACATTGACCCTTCTATAATGGTCATAAGGTGTCGCAATAGTCCCCCCCCCCCCCCGCAGAAGAGTCCCATATTCTTCAATCACAAATCCAGCAAGCAAACAACATTGATAAAAACAAGAATGGGGATAGAAGTTCAAAGAACTCTGTTGCTTTCCTCTTTTGGGAGAGTTCAGTAGAAGCTGTTCATTATTATTCACTTACCATTCCAAAATATTCGAGGGGAGGGGTACGGCCTTAACGTAAGGCACAGGGTCCTTCATGATACGTAGATAATCTTGTTTTAATCGTGCTGTTGCAGTTGTGTTCACCCTTTTGCAAGCCATCTGCAAAGAGAGAAAAAGAAAAAAAAAAAGATATGAGTGAATTGGACCCTTCCTTCGGACCGGCAGAATCTCCTGGCGAAAATCTTGCTTTATGGCTTATAGGATATGTTATAAAAAGGCTCCAACTAAAGAAAATACACAAATTTTAAAACAAATACACTCTTTACTTGAAAAGTAATTAGTTTATTTCCTATATAGCCTGATAATGACAAATATGTCCAACATTTCAGTAATAGTAGGACTTCATTCTCCTTTTCAAGTTAGTGCAGTGAGCATGATTTCAGTTTCAAATAACTTTGTAGTATTAGTATTAGCGATATATGTATCACACTATTAATTAGTGCTAAAATAATAATACTAATTGATAGCAATACACCAACAACTAACCATACAAAAGCTATTTATGCAAATCAGTATGTTTAATTGTACAATTGGTTGAATGGTTGTCCTGTCCGATTCTTGTTATAACCTAAAACTTATAATGGAATGGTCAATGTGAAATAGAATAACACAGCTAATAAAACAAAGGGTTGTAAAAAAAGGAAATCGTCTGTTGTGAC
This sequence comes from Thysanoteuthis rhombus, assembly GCA_963457665.1. Taxonomy (NCBI): domain Eukaryota; kingdom Metazoa; phylum Mollusca; class Cephalopoda; order Oegopsida; family Thysanoteuthidae; genus Thysanoteuthis; species Thysanoteuthis major. The sequence continues at coordinate 5,447,082 of OY735242.1, forward strand.
ATATCAAAGAAGATTATGTTATAGTAACTTTTCAGACTTCAAGTCTGATCATACATTAGAACAGCTTGAGTTGAGTCAAGATTAAAATAGAAAAAAAAAAAAAAAAAAAAATTGAAATTACAATACTTCAATTTTAAAAAACAAATTACCAAGACACGAGAGAAAGAGAGAGTAGGAGTCTATGGTTAAATTTTGATGAAAAAATAAATGAATAAATAAATATAAAAAAAAATAGTTCCAAGGGGATGGGTGTGACTAAACCAGTCTGATGAAAAGGGGATGACAATCCCAGTCAGTCAGTGATTCAGATCTTATCAAGATGTACCTAATCCTGACTATTCAGGCAATGATACGTGTATCAGTAAAGCCTTAGATGTCAGAGAGATAACTTACTGAGAGGGGGTATTGTGAAGCAACTTGGCTAGTGATTCATTCAAAGGAAGAGGTGACAAGATATAATAATATATAGTTAAATCCAGAAATTCCCAAACATTTAGGGTTTTAAATCAAAGAGTCGATGGACTCTGTAATAAAACCAGCGATTAATGGTAATTAGGAACCAATTATACAAGCCTTAACGTGGCTCAATTTGTGAGCCAAGGGACACTTTTCATTCTTTACACATTAATTCCAACATGCCCCGCCCCCTTGTGGGTTGTGCACTGCACATTCAAATTCACTGTTCTATATTCTAGTCTCTGTCAGGTGAATTTATTTGATATCTCATGATGTAAGTCCTGTTGAATAAGACAATCACCAAGAGGATGCCGTACTGAATGAAAACAGACTTGAACATAAGACGAGAATGTAATGACTAAAACATATTTGAACAAGAACCATAAGTTCAACAATGCACCCACCATTAGTGGTAGTAGCAATAAGAGGAAAAAGATGATGAGGATGGTTCACTCGAAGGTCTGGACCAATTTTCATATCAACCCACCATATGGCTGGGAAAATTGATATTTAGCACGACTAGTTGTAGTAGTATTAATATGACGAAGAAGATGAGGATGGTTCATCAGAAGGTCTGGACCAAGTTTCAGATCAGTCCAGCATGATACAGCCGAGAAAATAGATAAAACATTAGTGACCGACCGAAAGACCGAAAAATGTCTTATAGAGATGCGGGGACACATCTAGAAAATAAAAGAATGAATAATAAAAAAGCCCACTGGAAATGGCATTTCAAATGAAATATACATTTGGTAACAGAGTCCCAGTTTCCGTTGCATGTTATAGCTTAGTGATTCTTCTAAGTTTCAAAGTCAGGTGGAGACCAGGACTTTATTCTCACAAGTTTTTTAGGACCATCCCCTTGGCTGGGTTCGAGTGCACTGAAGGGGCACATCCACGTTTAATCACACAGCCTAGAGTGTACTCAATTGACTGCTGAATGCACAGGGAATATCTGGGAATCATCCCTGGAACCTCCTGTGCATGAAGCAGACATGCTAACCATTACTCCATCTGAGCAGATCAGAGCCAGGAATCTACTTATGACTGAGAGGTATTTTTTCATATATTAAAAAAAAGCTTTAAGAGAAAAAAAAGAATCAACAGCCTAAAACAGGGGGTGGTCAAATTGCAGTTCATAAGCCACGTGCAGCACTTTGACATTTGATGTGTGGCTCGTGGAAATATGTTGGCTGAGATTCTTTCCGCATTTAGGTTAACAAGGAAAACAAATGAAAAAATAAAAAAAAATAATTGAAGCTTTATACTTATAAGCTGGCTATGTACTGCAACTCCACTGGATTGAAACGCAAGTTTAATGTTCACGGTTTGTAAAAAAAATATTTAAGAATTTAAATCTGAATTATTAATTCTAGATTTGAGTGAGGCATTGTTCGTCAATGTTAAGGGAAAGGGTGGTTGAGGAAGGGGACACTTCAGATCAATAAGTGCTGTGAAGGAATGTCAAGGGGGACTGAGGTAATGGGTAGGGATATATATCTATATATCAGCAGGCTGTTTAATGCAATGGTAAGTACGTGGCTACGTATTGGTAGCAGGTTCGATTCCAGTGGCAGCCCCATCTTTTCTGATTGTTTATTTTATTCACGTTGTCTAAATTGAATGATATATTAACAGTATAATGACAGGAAATCATTTCAGAGGGTTTCTATATAATATAACACAATTCATAATTCATTCTGTTGGACCAAATGTGTCCATTTCTTGAATATATATATGTACTGGGTGATTACTGAAATTAATACAAACTAGCATTCCCACGGAAATTATGAATCATCACCACCCATGTACGCTGTGGTTAGGGGTGATCAATTAAAAAGTTGAAAAAAGGGATGATCAATGAATAAGTTGCTTCTCTCACCTTTTGTTGGGCTGTGATCACTAAAAAAATGATCTAAATTTTCAAAAAACACGTAGGCACGAACTTGGGACTGATTGAGCTCAAACTTACATTGCATATTGAATTCCTATTAAAAACCTATTGGGGGGGGGGGATTTTCAAAAACAAAAAAATTTCCTCAACATATTGAGAGGAGTGTGTGTACAAAATTTCAGGTTTCTGCTACGAACAGTGAGAGCTGGGCAAAGTCCGGATAGATAGGTATGAGTATCAGAGCACATGGATAATCTAAAACTGGCAACAGTGTTTAAGATGGTTTGTTGTGGTTAGTGGTGATTAATAGTTTAAAAACAACATACGTGAATAAATATTCTTATGTATATGGAATAGCTGATATTCAGATACAATTTTTGTAACAAAACGTCAGTAAAAATAAGAATGTGAGCATAAGTTTTATTCATGTCTTGCTGCTTTGAAACATTTGATGTTCATATGTGGGAATTCTGCAAGAGAGGATCGGGACTCTATACATGTTTTTAATGGCCGAAAGTGGCTGGAATTTCATGGTTGATCAAATAATGTTACTTTTGATCTAAAAATACTATTTACTTGAAAATCAATATGGCATATAGCGTTCCCAGTACTAGTCTAGTAATAATAGGTTTGGGCCTAATTTTGCACCATTGACAGGGTCGGTAGCCTACAATAACATATTCAAAATCCACTAAAATACAATCTAAATTACTCAAGATAGCCACCCATTTGAACTACCTAAGTTGTTTGGGTCCAGAAAATGCAAAGATTATATGATATGTTATTGAAAAGAGAATTTTGACAGCTTTCCAACAATGTATCACATCAATTCGTGGAGTTGAATATTTCAGCAAAACCCGAAGAAATTCTCTTTCATTATATATATATATATATATATATATATATATATATATATATATATATATAATGTGTACTTTAGAGAGTGAGACAGACTCGGGAGTGAAGTTTTTGGTGGTAAGGTTTATTAATCCTTATATGTCAATAGTCCATACATGTTTCGGGATTCTTCCCATCATCAGTGGTGTGTGTTGTGTGTATATATATATATATATATATATATATGTTTTTTTTTTCTTACTGATCCCTCATTGTTAAATATGTTTTTTGGGTAACCTGCATAGGTGAGCTGAGTTTCAAAAAAATCAAATGATGTGTAGTATAAAATAACATCCATATACGATACATTATGATAAAACCCTACATAAAATAACACACGATATAAGCTATACATTAAAATCATAGCTGAAAGGAAGGTGGTGCTTGATCAACACTGCTTAGGTGTCATGTTAATATAACTATTTTGTTTTTAAAATCCCCTCAACGGTTACATGGTTAACAACTGATGATCCTAACTAGAGGAAATTTGCACATTGTACCATAACGGAGTGTATGTGAAACAGGGGGAAAAAAAAAAACTGAAGAAAATTCCATTAACAGATATTGGGAAAAAGGTGACTGAAGGGACACGAAAGAAATTCTGAAAAAAGTTTTTTCATGTGTTTAGTGTTCAAAGCTGTAGAACTCTCTAGACTATATATATATATATATATATATATATATATACACACACACACAAAACCAACCATTTGTAGAGAAAAGATGATATATAGTCGGAAAGAAAGCTTTCTAACAGTGTATTTTGTCAGCTTATATCTATTGTGCAAAAGAAGTTATGTCCCAAAATGAAAAGGTAGATATTCCAGCATACACTATTAGTCTATTGGAAGAGGGAAGTTACCATTGGGGGGTGGGGGTGGGCTGACAACCAAATCATGACTAAAAACCATCCAAATTTAGGAAAAAGTTGCTGCCATTTTTTATATGAACTTTGAGGGCGGTCATTTTGAAATTTAAAATGAACAATGAATATTTCATCCAATTATGATTAAGTCATTGAGCGTTTAGATTAGATCACTTCTTCCCTAGCCTATTGCCCACCCTTCCACAAAATTTCATTGAAATTCATGGAGAACTTTTGGAGATATTGTGTGGAAAGACAGGAGCGAATACAGAAACATGCAACCCCCACACAACACAAAAATATCTCAAAGTCAAAAACCGATTCCTGGATCCGCTTTAAAACTCAATCTTCCCTCATTCAAGTGCTCTGCCCTTCAAGGAAACCTTATTGAAATTTATTGAGAACTTTTGGTGATATTGTATGGACTGACTGGAACAAATATAAAAATTTATGGAGAAAAAAAATGCAAAAATATTACCCAATTGAAAACAAATTCTTGGATCTACAAATTTCATTGAGATTCATTGAGAACTTTTGGAAATATCGTGTAGAAAATACAGAATTGTACAAAATACTGTAACGAAAAAAACCTCTCAATTATCAACAAAATCCTGGATCCAAAATTCATTGCCTTACCCTTCCACAAAGTTTCTCCCAAATCCATTAAGAAATTTCGTAAATATCTAGGGGACGGACAGGAACAGATATATGAATGTATTTAAAGAAGCAAGCAAAAAATGTTTCCAATCAGAGAAAAACAAATTCATAAATTGTGGCCCAGAAAGGCCAAGCTGAATTCTGCACCATTGACAGGGTTGGTTGCCAATAATAACATATCCAGAAGCCACTCAAATCCAATGTTGGGGGAAAAAAAAAAAGTTATGAACATATAAAAAATAGCCATATTTACGAAATATATCACTGATTTGGAGCTGTGTTACAAGGGAACTAGTTTGATGATTGAAATGATAAACACTTTTTCAATTAACAAAATCAAAGGGAAAACCAGAATACTTAAATAGACATTGGGTAGTTTGGGCAACTTCGGGTAACCTCATGCAAGTTTGAGCAAAGAGTCTTTTGGAGGGTGGATGTTATCGTCCTTGAGGTAGAATCTTGGCAACATATCTCAAAACCAAAACTACCCAGATTTGAGAAAAAAAAAAAAAAAAAAGAGGCCAGTTTTTCAATGATTTTCAAAATTTGAACATAGACATACCCTTAGGTGAGCCTACAAGAAAAAAAATTCAGCTCGAAGAAATGAATATTTTGATAGCATGACCGAAGTGCAATATTACTGTCGCCACTGCTACCCCGAGTGATATGTGTGGGATAGAGCTCTAGACGCAAAATTGTACCCCAAACTCAAACTGTCATAAACTTTAAAAATTAACGTTCAGAAATGATATTTCTATCGAAAACTGAACATCGGTTGTCAAAAAGAGGGCCACCAAGTCAGTGTCCAGTTTTAGATGATGCATACATCGTAAATCAATCACCCACTTCAGAGCCAATTCACTCGCTTCCTGTAAGAGTTAGTTTTTCTCAAAAATCAAAAAAGTCTCTGAGAAACTAAAATCAGATTCAGTAAGATCAGTTTTGTATTGGAAAAATAGGTTTTATAACAATCTTGTCGATTATGATTCAATGATTCTTGACCCAATTTCTTTTTTTCACTTTGAACCATTGGAAGGAGGGACTCCATTTCCTTATGGATATTACACCTAAAGAGGGGCGTAGATATAAATCAGCCAAAACGTCAAAGAAGAAAAGAAATTAAATTATCCCGAAAGAAAAGTTTAGTATGCAACATCATTTACAGTATCAATCATATTGATGAGGAATGAAAAAAAACAAAACATAGGAGCCTGGCTAAGGATTTAGGGGCCTTGAGAGCCCCCCTCTTGCATTTAGTGAGATTTGTAATTGTATGATGGTAGAAATGCAGTAGGTGAACCACTATTCATATAGCTTTTAGAGGCCCTGGGGGGGGGGGATTTAAAATCAACCCCTTCTTCAGCTATTCCCCTGAAACCACAGTCAAACTAGCTTTACTTTAAACCATATAATGGTAGAATTTACCAGCTGTGTAGAAATTTAACCTTGGCACTGGCATTGTCAACCAATTTATTCAAGCATATGGATTTGACAGACCTTTGTTGGGAGTTTAGTGCTAGGTTACACAAAAACCACTCCAATTTGACTTAGGAAAAAAACTCTGGATCAAGAGGAGAGCATTCAAAAGATTATTGCTATGTTATTGTCGGTTATCAACCCTTTCAATACTGCTAAATTCAGCTTGGCCATATTTTTTCTGAGTTCAGCCCTAAAATGGCTTCTTTTTTTCCAACTGGACCATACATTTAAACGTTTTTGCTATGTGATCATGCAAGGATTCGGAACAAATTGTAGTCTGATTTAATCAAATCTCTGCAACAGAATCAGTAAATCTACTAAATAGTCAATTTAAGAAATGTAGCCATTTTTAGCCAGTCAAAACCGGCCATATCAAAAATGGCAGCAACAAGATGTTTAATCAAAATGCTTGTAAGTATTCTTGAATTTGCTGACAAACTAAAGGCTACTATTCCCCCCCACACATAAAATCAGTAACAGAAAATTCTATTATTCGGGTACCAATAAAATGTTCTCATGAGCCACATGTTCGGTACCCCTATGAACTGATTTCAGTTTAGACTATAATAGGTGTCGTTTGCAGGTACAATAATAGAAATAATACTTGTAAAATGTTTCAGGACTCATATCTAGTAAAATAATACAGGTGCCGTAACATTTGAAATTTTTTCAAGTTCAAGGGATTGCAAAATTATTAAAATACTTCCGTCTTTTCAGACAAAATGAGTAAAAAAAACACAACTAGTAGTGTGAATAATTATATATATATATATATATATATATATATATATATATATATATATATATATATATATATATATATATATTATAGTTTAAAGTTGTACAGCTTTGGGGACTATGTATATATATTACATATTCTTAGTTCATTATATTTTTAGTAGTTGTAAAATTACAAGGAAAGAAATCTGAATTCTTAGTCATTCGTTGATATCTAACAATGTTGAACTAAGTAAATAGACCTACTTTATTGACTTGAGTTTTTTGACTCATGGTGCAGTCAAAAATGGCGGAAGTATTTAAATGATTTTACTACAAATATATTGGGAGAGAACGAGGTGAAAATAGATGAAGTTGAGGAAAGGAAAAGAAAAAAAAAAAAGATTCCTTAAACGAAAAGAATTCCCAATAATGATTAATCTACCATCGCAAAGAAAAGAATATAATTTTCTTTTATATATAAATATTTATATATATTATACAAATGAATAAAAAGAATATCTTTTCTTTATATATACATGGAAAAAAATATTCCCCCAAACAAATATGTATCGTAAATTAACTTCAGGGTGAAAATAGGTGGAGAACTTTTACTTAAAATAAACAAACACAATTTATTAGCCCTCTAATAATCACCATCAATACATTATCCATAACAAATAATATAATATATATATATACATATTTATATATAGATATATATAATATAGCACACATACACACACACATATATATACACGTACAGACACGGACATATATATATATATATATATATATATATATATATATATATATATATATACACACATAAATATATATATGTATATACATATATTCTTGTCTTGGTTATATATTTATTACTTACTATGCAGATTAATGTAGGAGGCGAAAATATCTTCAATGAACATACTGCGTACACACGTAGGTATAAATTCACTTTACTTGTGTGTGAGTGTGTAAATAAATAAATATATATACATAAATATAAATATACGTGATAATCGGTGAAGTTTACAGAAAAGAAAGGCAAGAAGAAGATCGTCTTCCTTATATAAATAAGTATTCAATAATAATAATCCATCATCATCATCCTGACTTGTTGTTTTCAGGTTGTTTGACTAAGACGAAAAACAAAACAGAAACGGGTCTCACCTTGCGCGATTACGGAGTCTTGGAAAATGTTTGGTAAGAGATCGAACCACGGGGAAAACTTTCGGCTGAGCTGAATTAAATTATTGTATCTTCTTTTTTTTAACCAAGGCGTAAAAGACTTAACACCATAAAACGAATTACGTCCGGGCAGCCATCTTTGCCTTGTGACATCAGCGATGACCGCTTAGATACACGAAAAAAAATATGCTTGAGTCGCTTCATTAAGGCCCCTTACGAGTATAAACAAATAACAAAGCTATAAGAAGTGATACTTTTATTTATGACGGGTTTTTTTTTCCTAATTGTAATTATTCATAATTATCAAATTACGATTAATCATAATGATTATTTATTGATGTTATAGTTATTAATTTAGACAGGTTTATCATTATTATTGTAGTTAAGTTTTGGAAACACTTCTGATCAACGACGGTCCCACCTGAAAAAAAAAGAAAAAAAAAAGAAAAAAAAAGAAAAAAAATTTTTTTTCAGTAATTCTTATGCTCTCAATTTATAAACCTTCCTTTACTCAATGAATTTGTCATTTTTGGAAAAAGTCGATGTTTAAAAGATTTAGGATAGGGGCTCTAGTTACAATGTAATAATAATGCTTTATTGGACCCTTATTTTTCGCCATTCGTACGGAAGTAGGGATTACATGAAATATTTCCCCCCTCGTCTTGGATGGATTCATTTGCTGAATTTTATTTTTTTCTATTTTTTTGCATTGTTACTAAAAATATATATTTCTTAGCTTGATTTTCGAATATCGTTTTAAATCTGAAAAAAAAAAAATAAAATTAACATTGCTTTTTTCGAACGTTTTAGAAATAAAAAAAATTGCTAGTAATTTTTTGCGTTTTCATTGAAGTTTCAAGTGTAGGTCTACATCGGCTTACTCTTAAAACCTTAATGACAGCACAAAAAATTACTTGCAAGGAAAAAATTTCCAACCATCACTAGGACACTGACTAAATACCTTGAAATTGTACCTTCATAAAGGGCAGCATTTTACCTTTTTTTCTTCATCAATTGAAAGTATAAAAATTTTTTTTAGTATGGTCTAATTCTTATTATCCAAATCTTTAACTAGGGATAGGAGTGAATAGGCTGTGGTAATGCAGGGGTACAGTGTATACCTACTTCCCAATTTCCAGTCCTTGTTGTGTCTACACATCTCAATATGACACTTTTTGGCCGGTCTGTCAGTTGGGTCAGTCTGATGGGCTGTCGGTTGATCTCTCTGTCATTTTTGTGTCTTACTTACCAGACGCTACGATGTCAAGAAAACCTATTCGGATCAATTGAAGACGCATCAAGCAATTGTTTTTTTTCGGTATTGCCAAGCATCGTTAGTTATTAATAGCCAGAACTGTCAACTAAAATCGTCTAAACTATTCAATTTCCTGCTAACGAATTGCTAAAAATGTCAAGTATACTCATTTTAATATCTAGGTAGGTAGTCACGTCTTTTAAGAGACAATCCCCAATGGAGTATGAAGGCCGGTGACAAAGTTCTGGTTTCTGCTGCATGTATCAGCTTAGTGATCCTTGCAAGTCTTGAGTCTGGTTGAGACAAGGACTTTATGCCCACAAGTTTTTATGACCAGCCCCTTGGTAGGATGCAAGTCCACTGAAGGGATACCTCCACCCTAATCACACAGCTCAGAATGTACTCAATTAGCTGGTGGGTACATAGGGAAATTAGTCCAGAGGAAGAGTTTTCCAAACTCTTCACTTGAACCCAGGACTTTCTGCGTGTGAAGCAGATGTGCTTATCATCAAACTATCCGAGCAGACCTCCACCAACTTGGTTATAATGGACTAATATTAAGAAGATCATTTTTTGCCGTTTAAAAGCTTCAGAAGTTGCTGAAAAATTTCAAACAAGGGTTGTTCTCAACATTAAACTAATGTATCTTCTTGCATGTATTTGTACATATTTAGTATTATCTTAACTAAGTACATCTTATTTTATTATCTTACATATGATACAATAATGATATATATATAACATGATAATGATAATATATATAAGATAATAAAATATTATTATTGTATTATATATTATTATTATTATATCAATCATTATTATATATATTATTACTATATTATGATATATGTATTATTATTATATCATACTATATATCATATAAATATATTATGTTATATATCATATCGTATATTATATATATGTTATATTCATTATTATTATATTATATATATTACATACATATATATATTATATATATATTATTATTATCATACGTTATATATATATCATCATTATCATACGTTATATTATATATATTATATACACTTGTATATATATATTATTATTATTATCATCATTATTATATTATATTATTATCTTAGCTTTTAAACAAGGGTTGTTCTCAAAATAAAATTAAAGTGGCTATTCACTTCCTGCATACATCTGATGTATTTAATATTATCTTAGCTTAGTGCAGAGTCCCCTATGAGGTTCAAACTTATTACATTGAAATGGTCACAGTTGTAATGGTCTGTGAGATTAGCTTGTTAACCATGATGACCAAAATATTTAGTCAGACCTCAAAAGGGAGGATAAAATCATGTCAGGCACAAGGTGGCGCCAGATGGCGGACAGAGCGCTCAAAAGCCAAGGACGTCTGATCCTCCTTATCTGTCAGGATATCAAAATCCCCAAGTATTTTACTTATTTTCATTTTCTGGGAAAGCCCCTGATTTGTGCTCCTAGATATTGACCTAATGGAACCAAAGTGGTTGGCACAATTTCCAGAGAAAATCTTCGATAAAAGATCTATTTTTTTAAAAAGATAAAAGATCTTTTATCTGGAATTATCTAAAATTATCTTCAAAAAAAAGATCTATCTTTTTCTAGATAATTTTAGATAAGAGATATAATTTTTTAGATGATTTTAGATAATAATTTCCGGTACATGCACAGGCTATGGTGATTCATTTATGCGAGGTACGCACCTCTTTGCACGATATTGCAATCAGACAATGTTACTTTTGGTAAGATCAATATGTCCAATGTTTGTTAGGCCGAGTAGTTTTCTTTTTATTGAACCATTTAGTTTAAAAAACTAAAACAAGCTTGTTTCAAAGGAGGAGTCCATTGTTTGAAATGGAAGGTAAGAGAAATTTTCATCAGAAAAATTGTTAAAGTGGAAGAGTCCATGATTACAGAAAGAGAACCAAGAAAATCACACGATTCATTATGTAGATAGATTATCATGGTTACCAACAATAAAAATGACTGTCATTAAAAAAAAGTAAAAATCAGACCAAGCCACCCACCCATCCCAGCCTGGCTGAATGACCTATCGTTGTATACAATCAGTCTATCCCAAATGTTAATGACAGTCATGATTATCTGTTTATCAATAACAATTGCATTTAAATATATTTAGAACAAAATAAGATAAGATATAAGGTAAGTTATAAAGTAAGATTATTTACATATTTACACCTGTATCTAGCTTTGGAAATTCGAGTCATTTAAGTGTGATAAAAGTCGACGATTCTACAAAGGGGGAAAGTTCATGTGAAGACCAATTTTCATTTCAGTCAACAGCGTTTGGTTAAAAATTTTTTTTCAATCTCTTCAGGTCACCTAATTCCTTACAAATCAATTCATAGCATTAGTAAAGATAGAATGATACGATTTAGAGTGTGGGCAAAGAAAGAGGAATATTTTTTTCTTGTTAATGTTACACTACATCATATTCTTTTTTTTTAGATTCATAAAATATACATATATATATATTATGAATCTAAAAAAAAGGAATATATATATATATATATATATTTTATGAATCTAAAAAAAGGAATATGTATATATATATATATTCCTTTTTTTTAGATTCATAATATATATATATATATATATATATTCCTTTTTTTTAGATTCATAATATATATATATATATATATATATTCCTTTTTTTTAGATTCATAATATATATATATATATATATATTCCTTTTTTTTAGATTCATAATATATATATATATATATATATACCTTTTTTTTAGATTCATTATATATATATTCCTTTTTTTTAGATTCATAATATATATATATATATATATATATATATATTCCTTTTCTTTAGATTCATAATATATATATATATATATTCCCTTTTTTTAGATTCATAATATTTATATATATATATATATTATGAATCTAAAAAAAGGGAATATATATAAGAGAGAGAGAGAGAGAGAGAGAGAGAGCAGACAATACAGTGTTCATAACTGATGTATGCACATCAAATAGATATTTATAACTTTTCTGCTTGCCAATGAATCTATATTGCATTTTGCATCAAAAACAGAACAAAACTATCATCCAATCATAATTTTGTTTCGGGCATTTTAACGGAGATTAGCTTGGAAACTCCATCGGAAACAAATGGTTTCATTACCAAACAAATGTAGACAAATGCTGCCAAAAACATATATATATATATATATACAATGTTGCAGTTTTTGAACACAATCTCTTCTTTTTCTTGATTTGGTTCAGTGTCCATAATTTTTGTTATCTTCAAAAAAATGGAGAATTTTTTTCCTCTCTTCCCAAAATAAGCAAAAATATCTGAGAAAATCAAACACATATGGAATGGGTAAGATTTATTCTTTCCATCAATAAAGTTACATTTACAAACCACTTCTCCAGATTCAGAGAATTTCATTATCAATGCTGAGTTGCTATCGTAAGAAAAGACGTGATTATCTTCTGTTTCGTTTCAGGTCAGTAATGTCCAAGATAAATCAATACAGATTCTATTGTTTGTCAAATACAAGAGATTCATCTATCGTCAAAGATAGCAAGCCAGTCGTTTCTCTTTTCCGTTGTTCCAAGAGTCGCAAGTTCAGATAATGACCAAGGATGACCAGTAAAATCCAATCAATAAATGAGAAAAAAAAATTAAAAAAAACATTGTAGAAAAAGTAATCGAATGAGAAGAGAAGTTGAACACGAGCATGAAATATAAACATAGCCAATAAAAAAAGTGAAATAATTTATTTAGAAAGTGACCTGGTAGTTTTGGAGGTTTCAGAAAATAAACAGATTGTTGTGCTTTTAGAAGTCAAACTAATTGATGAGGGAGATTTTAAGAGAATGAAAAAGAGGGAGAATGAGCTGGAGGAAAATGAAGGGATGAGAAAGTAGAGAAGGAGTAAATATGAGAGAAACTTCTCATCATGTAAAAAAATTTTATTGAAATAAGATCAGAATAAATTATTTTCCACATGTTTTTTATGGAAGGATAGCTATGCATAAATTCATTTTTCCTTTAGGAAAATAATTTTTTCAGCATATTCAAAGTAAATGACAAAACAATAATTAAAAAATGAATATGTTAATCCTTTTAATAAATGATTAAAGAAAAGAAAAGATACATAGATATCAGTCTATATATATATATAAATATCTATCTATATCTATAAATCTATATAAATCTTTATATCTCTCTCTATACATATATATCTATATACATCTCTATATATATCTATGTACATATCTAACTCTCTCAATATACATATATATATATATATAATCTGTCTTTTATTTTTTGTTTTAAAAAGGTAGAAAAGAAGAAAACATCTTCCTTTAAAATAATTAATTCACTTGCACCAAAAAAAGACTGAAGAATTTCTCTCTTCTTGGAGAAAAATATCATATATATATATATATATCATCATCAGTCTTAACGTCCGTCGTTAGACATAGACCTTCCCCAGGATTTGCCACACTTCCCTATCATGGGCGTCGCGGAGCCAGTACTTCCTGAATTTGTCTGGCTCGTCTCTCCATCAAACATTTTGCTGGCCTTGGTTGTGCATGTGGTCTCGGGGGATCCTTGTGAGTCGCAATGTCCATCAATTGCCTGCCATACTTGCAACATGGCCAGCCCACCGCCATTTGAGATTTTTAATGGATTCTATGATGTCCCTAATTCTCGTCTTTTCTCGGATGTACTGTGCTGTCTTGTGGTCTCTCCATGTGAGGCCCAGCATTATTCTCTCATGTGCACGTTGCATGGTTCTCAATTTACGGGTCTGTCTCTTGGTTAGGTCATATACATATATTTTTATGTATATATATATATATATATATATATATGCAAATCAGGAATGCTATATAATATGATATAACATAAGCCCATCATACATCAGATATTGTATTATTTCATGAAGTGCTTGATATATTCAACATCAAATAGCAAGTTGATTTAGAGTAGAGCTTGAAAAATGGATACCTATTTAGGACATTTTTTGGGGGGGTCTATTTTTCTCGGTAGTAGGGTCTTTTATTCTAGTTATATATTTTTTTTGTTTAGTGGTTGGTCATTGCTTGTATATTTGGCTTTACCTAATGGGGATACTATGCTTGTCAGTGGTTATAAATTATAAATTAAGAGAGATTTAAGTGGAAATAAAATACTCTCACAGAGGAAACCTAACACAAATGGACTGATAGATCAACCACATACTGGTAAAAAAAAATGCCTACACCAGACTGTTTCCCAATGTTAGAGTAGAAACACAAATATGTTTGTGTAGCGAATCCTTGCTCCATTATATATATATATATATATATATATATATATATATATATGAATCAATAAACACTTGTTAGGTGGTTTCTCTCCCAAACTTTTTGTAAATAGCTTTATATTATATGATTAATATACTGAGCACTTTTCATTTTGATTTGATGAAAATAATTAAATTCAAATATTCAAGTGCTCTGCTTTGTTTATAAAAATTATTTTTAAAGAAAGTATTTTTTAAATTGATTATCCGTATATATGTACATATATGTATTTTTTATTAAAAGAATTAATTTATCCTTTTAATTATTGTTCTGTTCTCATTTGCTTTATATAAATTGAAGCTTGCAGAATTGCATGATTCTCAAACACAAGCAATAACTAACGGAGTAATGAAAATTCGAATTATATCAGATACTTTTTAGTATATCTCTGAATTTTTGAGATGAGGTATTATTATTATTTCTATTAATATTCGGACCATCCTCATCTTGGTTGTTTTTCATACAACGTTTCGGCCATTGCACTCTACGGCCTTCATCAGGTATTGCCCGTCGGATAAATAAAGGGTTCGGTTGGTTACTTCCCCACACCTACCAGATGATACCTGACGAAGGCTGTAGAGTGCAACGGCCGAAACGTTGTATGATAAACAACCAAGATGAGGATGGTCCGAATATTAATAGAAATAACGGATACTTTTTGTTGAAATTCACCCCAAAAGTCCAACAAACTTTTATGCTTCACTATTTTATGTTCTCAAACAAAATTTTTTTTCCAAACACGACCAGACTAGGATTGGTGTTAGGGTCATTCGCTCCTTTTTGAGAAAATCACGTCAATCATCATCAATCTTTTATTGTCCATTGTTGGACATAGACCTTTGCAAGGATTCACCAGATTTTTGTATAATGGGCGTCGCAGAACCAATACTTTCTAAACTTATCTAGTTTGTGATGCAAATGATCCAAATTGTGATTCGTGATGTCCATCGATTGTCTGCCATATTTGCAACTTGACCAGCCCATTGCTATTGGAGTTTTCAAATGGATTCCATGATACCTTGTACTCCTGTTTTTTCACCAATATATTGCACTATCTTGTGATCTCACCATGTGAGGTTGAGCATGATGTGTTCGAGCCCAAGTACAATTTTATGTCTGATGCTGATTGATATCGACCTTAGGCATGAACATGATTGAAAACAGTTAAAATTGAATTGAAAGAATTTTCTTCCAGGAGAACTGTGTGGTTAAAAAACCCCGAAAAACTTTCAATAGGAGAATTTATTTGTTCATCCAAGTATTGTTTCATTCTTTTATGATTTGGCAAAAAATTGTGATTGGAGAAAATTTCAAAATTTGTGAAATAAAAATACTGTCCACAGACAAATATAGTGCGGTGAAATCTAACATGGAAAGGTTTTAAATCTAACCCGGAAAAGGTAACAATTGCCTAGTATATATCTATATAGAAAAAGATATACAAAGGAAAATGATTTTATACATGTCAATTCTTTCATAGAAAATATTGCCGATGGTTTTAACATAACTGAAAATCACCTGATTGCCTATCAATGAGAAACATTGCCAAATCTTTAAATAATGATGAAGATTAAAAGAAAATTAAATGAATGCAACATTAAATATGTCTATCTCTTTGTGTAGGCAGTTAGGAAGATGAGAGTTTTTAAAAAAATCGATAATTTTTTCTCACAATTCTGTTCTGAAGTCACTTTAGTGAAATTGTTTTGGATTAAATTATAGCAGAAAAAAAAAATTTCCCCATGTCGAACGTCTCTTCATTATGATTCAGTTTCACTTTTTATGATAGTGAAACTAAACATCTATCCAATTGAAAAAAAATTTGAGTGAATGAAAGGTTTTAATTCCATTTTCGTGTCATACATACCTTAGATTCTAAAAAAAGTATAATTTTTAATTATATGATGAAATGATATGTTGAACACGAAAAGGAAATCAAACCTTTTATTCATTCTATGATTTCATGATGCCGAAGTCTGATAAAGACATAATTATATCTTTTGATTAAATATTTTACTTCTTAGAGACTTTAGATGATGTTTGGGGTCAATTCAAAGTATTGATTAACAGATATTACTCTTATAGTTGTGAAAAATGTCTTTATAAATTATGTATTTCATATAAAAGTATTACTTATTTTTTCAAATTCAAATTAAAAATAATACTAATTCTTCCAACAATATGGTACAAAATGAAAAATAAAATCACGATAAAACATTCATTTGAATTTACAAAAAAAAAAATAAATTACTAAATCAAATTACAAATACTACAAGTGAATTTGTACTATTTAAGTAACTACTGTTGTTCTTTTCACTGATACCTTTTGCCCAAATTCAATTGTAACGTGTACTGCACTGTTGTCCTTTTGACTGGCCATCATCTGACCAGATGAAAGGTGGTAATGAGTTGACCTGACTCAAAACCACGGTTTTAAGAATCAGATCTAAAATGTATGTTGGTTATTGATAAATATTGAATATGATTCAATCAAGTTTGATTTCACCTAACTAAAATGAAAAGTGCAACAAAATAAAATTTGAGGCTTTCAAACGTTTATTTGATCCCCTGGATTTTTAAAAATTCAAATATATGTTTTGAACTATTTATATAAATAGGAAGAAAAATCGATTTAAACAAATTTTTAAGAATCTACCTGTGATTACTTTATTGTAAAATTTACATTTTAAACAGCTCAGAAAACTCAAATAAGACATCGTGGCTAACTGATTATTATTTCAAAACAATCCAGAACTGGATGTACGCTGATGACCTAAAGGAAAAATCATTCATTTTTCCTTTTATTATTCCGACTGAAATTTTGCAGAGCTTATAAGTATTAGACAGCCAGTGTATACTGTACGAAATATTGGTAACTATTTGTCTTTTTTTTTTATTCATTATTTCAACTGGAGTGGAACAATAAGTAAAATTCGACGAAGAAAGAAAAAAAACAAAACACCATCTTTGATACACTGTGACGTCATTAGCATACATCCGGTTCCAATCGAAGATAGAAAGGAGTGTTAGAATTATACAAAACGAAGTTGGTCATATGAAGTGTTCACATCCATTAACTGAAACACTGTATCGGTTGGCTAGGATTTAAACCCTAGATTAATTCCTAGAATAAATCTGTGATGATTCCCCGAAATTCTGAGTTCACACAATAAACGGAAAAAAGGACGAATGAAGAACTCAACATGAATAACGAGGTTTTAATTTAGATAGAATTTGCCAGAGTTGCCAGAATTATCCATGTGGCTGTAATACACTTTGACAGAAGAACTTTCTTGACCTTATTTCACTCAACAAATAAGACATTCCTTTTCGCTCATTCACTTAGCACTAAACTAAGACTCTTTGAGATAGTAACAAAGAATGCTATTCTTTTCTACAATGTGTTCTTTTTCACATATAAAAAGTAATTCCTCCTTTTCTATAAAGGATTTTCTTCTTTCATCATAATGTGAGAATATAAAGAATGAAAAAAAAAAAAAAAAAGAGAGAGAAAGAGAAAATGAGAGCTTACCGACTATCCTTATTTCTTTCTTTCGCTCTCTTTTTCTCTTTCTAAAAGTAGCGCTTTTTAGAAGTCAAACTAGCTTTGCGCAGGTCTCTGGTTCCCGACCCAGAGATTAGAACCATTCAAGACCAGACAGTACCTTATCTGATGGGGCAAAACCCCATGGGTTGTGGCGCCATATCTGATACTGTTTTGTGAAGTCAAGTCCTAAGTACACGGTTCATCCTGAGTCCCAAAGACCAGAGCTCTAATGTCTCTGCGACATTAGTTGTAAAGATTAAAAAATAATTTTCTTTGAGGTTCCCTGGCTCGAATGAGTGGTATCCACACGTTGAACTGACCTTGGGTCACATCCTTTCATAGTAGGGGTTAAGGTGAATATAGATCAGCGCGAAAATATTTTTTTAGTTGGCCACACTATACCCGACCATCTTTTTTTAAGGGACGAAATAATTTCGTTCACCGCTTAGCAATTTCGTACGTTGTTTCGTCATCAAGAGGAACAGTTCTCTGAAATGTTTTGGATGTTCGTATTGTTTATTAAATTGTGTTTTCTTTGTCTCATTCTTTTCAACTTTAATATCATTCAATTAAGAATACAGTAATTGTTTGAAATTGATTTGGGGAAGCACTTCTTACCTTTCCAATCAAGAGAGCCCCCAAAAAACTCGTCAACAGGGAAAGTAAAATTGAAAAGTGGGTTGTACTTTTTTTTTTTCAATTTCTTGAGGTTGATTTAGCGCAAAAAAAACAGCATGTTCTGTCGAGTTGTTTTTTTTGTTAAGAACACTGTTAGCTTTTTTAGTGAAATTTTTAAAAGTAGAAAATGGCTAGGTTTGCCACAAAATGGCTAATTTTGCCACAGAATCGCTAGAAAATAGCTGAAAGTTGTTCATGAATTAGCTAAAAGAAAGCACCGAACTTTGCTCAGCCTTGACCATTCGTAGTAGAGATATATACATAGAAATGTCCGCATACCTGAATAACCCAGAGTGTTGTGGAAAGCTGATTAACGTTTTGTTTTAATTTTCCTGTTGCCTTCTTCTGACTGGTCATGTGGGCAACTTTCATACATACCCGTTCGTTGTTTTCACATCATTTTCATTTAATCTCTCCATCTAAGTCACTAAACAAATTCTTTTAGAGGCTTAGAGCAGTGCTTCTTAACTTTTAATTTCATAGAGTGTATGGTACTCGTACAATGGTGTTAAACGACCAAGCCAAGAAAATTATTCTCCTCAAATGATTAAAAAAAAAAAAAAAAAAAAAAAAAAAAAAAAAAAAAAAAAAAATTTTCGAGTCTGGGCATGCACGAAAATAATCCGTTAGGACACAGTTTTCTTTCGTTTTTTAATAAAATAAATGATTTAATGTAAAATTTGAATGGAAAGTTTAATCTACCAGAAAAAGTTTGGGATCATTTTTGAGCAAATATGGGTCAAGGAATCCCAAAATTGCTTGTGCTTCAACAAAACATCAGAAAAATATGAAAATCGGACACAAGCTGTTCTAAAAATTCATGTAGTCATCGCATTTACAAGCATTAGAGATGAATTATAGCTTAGCCAATTCCAACTTCAAGAATGTTTGAGTCTATTGCAGCTGTACCAGTGATGTTCGATCATGCAATCCAAAAGTTGGACCCCACTATTGTATGAAAACCAAATTTTTAAGGGAAATTTATCAAGGGAAATAAATACTGATAGAAATTAAAATTATCCTAATAGTCAAAGGGGAATAATTTCAAAGATGTCTCTACACATCACAAGAAGACACTTTTCGATCTGTTGGTTGGTCTGTCGGTCAGTCTCCAATACAATAATCAACTGAAAGAGGAAGGAAAACAGAGGTGTGATGTCATTAAAAGGTGTGACATCATAAAAAGAAAATTCAATCTTAACATTATAGCAGCTGGTAATAAAAAAAAGTTGATATGATAGAATGTATGAGATTCTGTTTTTCGTATTGAAAAAAAGCCAAAATTGGACCTCAAATGCCAAAAATGGCCCCTTACAATTTTAACTGAAAATCATTCTTGTAAAAATATTGTGATATGGAAATATTTTGCAGCGGCAGATCTACTATGAAAGTAATGCAACCAAAGCTTCAGAAAGCCCCTAATCCCGGAGGGGCCGTAGAGGCAACTTTTATTTTTAATGAGTGATGACTGAGCTTTGACATAGAACAATTCACTTTTATTACAAATACTCATTTTTTTTGGTCTTTAGTACGACCAACTACTTTATCTCAAAACACATACCAGTATACAGAGACCACTATGGTAAAAATCACAAAATTTTTATGTTTTGGAAATACCTTCAAAATTGCTTCATAGTAAAAAATAATTTGATAGTTGTGGAGTCGCCCAAACCCCATAGAAGATAGAAGTGGTTATCCAGACCTTGCTGCTGGTGGGAAAGGGGATTACTGCATGGCCCTATTTTCAAGGACTTGATCCCATCAGCCCTGCTCTGTGGCCTTTTGGACCCCCGAGGTCCTTACAAGGTAGCAGGGGCCTTTGGAGTTCGTTGGATGTTGCAGGTTGCGAAGGGGTTCCCATGACAGATCATGCTTCAGGGCCCCAAAAATATAGTTCCACCATTGGGTATGAGAATCAGTTGATTCAAAGAAAGACTACTTGCTCCTCCTCCCCCTCCTGCAACTACTACCGCAGATGGTGGATGTATCATTAAAATGTTTCTGCTTGAGTACTTGTTTCACTTGGACTAGTAATTCATGATTTTTAAGTCCATTCATACCTGTGCAATTGATTTTTATTCAGGCCAGTTGAAGAAAAAAAAAAATGATAATTTTGATAGATTTAGAGTGTATGGAAAGTCTGTAGGCTTACAAGGATATTTTTAGGGGATCTATCTTGAGAAATTTTTAGGAGGGTTTTAAAAATGTCTTGTATTTTTCAATGTTTGATTCCATAATGTAGTGTCAAATATTCATGTACAATTTTTGTCCACATCCCTGTATTGATTTTTTATACAATAAAAAAATTGTTTGATGGCTTAGTGTGGATTGGTCACATATTGATTGACTGTTTGTTGTGGTCTGGGAGGGGATGTATTTTTGTTATGGCTAATTATGGCTTAATAGAATGCCCATGGGATCTGTCTCGTAGGATAGCCAGGGCTTTTCAAAATTACAATACAGACAATGTGGAACAAGTCAGGCTTACACCGGATTGTGTTAAGCCTCATAAGACCAGCCATTATTGATATTAAGAGCCTATGTACTTTCATAATTTTTGTCTTTCACTTTCCAGACAAGAACTTGTCATTTAGATATTAAAAGATATTTTGATTTTATCAGTAGTAAACATTAGAATAAGTAAAAACTATCTTTTATTTGTGAGATGCCTAAAGAAGCAGTTATGTCAGACCTGGAAATAATTACAGTTTTTATGTTATTTTGATTTATTTCAATTTAATTTAGTTTTAAAACCAAACCAACACACTCTAAGTTGTCTGGTACACCTAGATTCATGTATCTACAATTAGTACCATTATGTTTTTGTGGGCATCTTTCTCGTATCAAGATGAATTTTCTAGATCAGTCATACACAAAAATAATCCTATTTCTAAAGCAAAAAAGTTATTCGCCTTCAGTTTTTTTTTTTTTTTTTTTTCCCCCCCCAGTCTTTGGACCCCAGTCTGAGTACTTTTTGACAAAATTTAATAATTGAAGGCATAAAAAATTATCTGCACTACAAAAATTTTAATGACTGGAATGGCAGAAAAGTTGGAACATCTTGGAGTATGTAGTCTCTCATGTGATTTTTTTTTTTTTCATTTCATGTTTTTGAACAACTGTAGCATGAAAACTAGAAACCATTCTGACTAGGTTTTATTCCTCAAGGGCAAAAATTAAAGAAACAAAAAAAAAAAAAAATCATTCCATTACTCATTTTCTCCACAGGCATCAGTACTCCACTAAACTCTTAAAAATGCTTATTGACCTGG
The DNA here is from genome assembly GCA_963457665.1 of Thysanoteuthis rhombus. Taxonomy (NCBI): domain Eukaryota; kingdom Metazoa; phylum Mollusca; class Cephalopoda; order Oegopsida; family Thysanoteuthidae; genus Thysanoteuthis; species Thysanoteuthis major. The sequence goes on from OY735242.1 coordinate 5,469,335, forward strand.
GGGGGGGGCTTATTTTGACTGCTTCATTAGGAACAACTAGATCTAGATATTTTTTCTCTCCATTTTAGATTATTCCCAGTTTTCAAATCTGTGTTCCAGAACTCCTGGCCATTCCATTCAATCAATCAACACACAAACTCATCAACAAAAGAATTTATTGAACAACTGCAGCCACCAAAGGTGGAAAATGGTTCTATTCTCTTTTCCATGCGAGTTTGTAAAAGCAAATGCACCTTGAAGAAGGAAGAAAAAATATATATATATATATATATATATATATACATAATTCAGTTTACTTAGATTTATAAAGGAAATAAACAGTGTGTATATCAAAATCTTTTAAAATGAAGAATGTATAATCTTAAAGATAACTTCTTAAAAATTTTATGAATTTATTCTGAACATTTGAATACACACATTTTCAGAGCTACAAACAAAAGTAATTGGGTCAGGTTAGAAACCTACAAGTCATCATGTTCATTGGTAGTGGTGTACACTTTAAAGAACTGTCGATTACTGTCCAAACACTAATGTGCAGTCAACCAGAACTTCAACTGACCTGTCCACTTAATTATGACAGATTAAATCAGTACCTAATATGGAAATTGTACCACAGAATTCATTTCATTTTATCATCCAGCAGTGTAAATATCCCAGATAGACCACTTGCTATTGTAGAAATGTTTTGGTACACTGTGGGTAGTCAAGCAGGCCATTTCTACTATAACATGCAAAATTTGAATAGTAAACAATATTTGTTTTGATAGAGAATTGTATGTTCTCTCCTGACACATAATAGAATATGTTTTAAACCAGTCTGTTGAGGGTAGTGGTGATTTAATCCCATGAATAACCTAAACCGAGCAACAGTATTCTGATATTTCTTCTCATTCAGGGGAGTGTGGGTGAAATTTCAAGTTTCCATTATGAACAGTTAAGGCTGGGCAAATCCTGGATAGGAAGAAAGACATATGTACATGTATATATATATTTTCTTTTTAATCTCTCCCCCCTTATGTGTATCAAAATACTACTAACATAGCCTGAATCATAAATCATAAAAACCTGTGTGTGGTGGTGATTAAACTAGCATTCCAAGGGAAATTATCAGCTTCGTTCAATTTTTCTCTAAACCAATAAGATCAATGATGTTTGAATTCTAAAAAAAGGATTTAAATTCTTTTGAAGAAAAAAAAAAAAAAAAAGAATTTCTCATGTCACATGAAACAAAGGCTTTGAAAGTCTAATACAGTGTTTCTTGAACTGGAGAACGATTCACCCAAGGGATGGGGGGTGGGGGTGGGGGTGGGGAAGTTATTTTTTGGGTGAATGAAACAGTGAATGATTTAATTTACTCAGATCCAGACAAAAATACGTTATGTGAAACCACTGGATTAGAAAGCATTTTCACCATCTAGAAGCTAGAAACCTATTTGGTTTCAAAACTTAAGAGACTTGGGAAATTTCCTTTTTATAGAAGGGATCCTTGAAATTTCAGACTAATTGCCAATAATAGGGATTTAATTAATGAAATACAATGAAAATCCATTTTGAGTAAATATGTTTTTAAAGAATTTTTATATAGGATACAGATCCTTATACAATAGTTATAGTTTTTTGTTTTTTTTGATGGCTGTGCGATGACTGATGTTTGAACCTGACACAGTGAATTTTGTGGCAGAGAAACAAGGGAATGCTGTTGCAGACCCCCAAGCATTATTTGACAGTTTCCTGTACAAAATACTCGACAAATCAATTCTTATTTTAGTATTTTGTAATCATTTTAATATATGAATGTAATTTTTATAAAATCCAAAACAGGTCTTTTAAATGGACGGATTAATATATTAATGTTGGGTTGTAAACAAGTTTGTGTTTTCAGTCTGTAATACTGTCCTTTGTGGAAGTGCTCATTTCTTTCTTTATGCACAGTAACTTCTCCCAGGTTGGTTGGTAAAGTCAGTGCTTTGCACAGACCATTCATTTCCAATGGGGATGGATCGGAGTTAATTCTCACTCACACTGTATAATTAGTCTTTAGCCCTAACATTACAGTCACTAAATACAGAAACAAATAACTATACCAAAATAGTCAAAGAGTCAATGCATTTATTATTAGTTTTATAGTGTTTAAAATGAAATGAAATTTTCTCGTAATAACTTTTTAAGAACAAATTTTGCATTTGTCGCATTTTAAATCAGAGAATAGCATTCAGCAGTTTTCACGATGACTGAATGCTGTTATAGGATGTTCTGACCTCTATGGCTGCAGCCAAAGTCTTTTCAGGCAAAGGACTGGTAACATCTTTGTGGTGGTAGGGTCGAGAACGCCATCATTGCATGAATTCTAGGGTTCTTGGTCCATGTTTGGTCATACGCTACCGATGCCTGAAGACACAACTGCACAATTTTTGTATACAGGTTTAAAAACAAAAAACAAAACTAGTTAAATAATGTAAAAATTGTTTGATTGCCAAAAAACTTCTAATTTTGAAGAATTACCTCCACAGGGATCCTGACCCTACTTTGTACAGACCTGCTCTATCACATTAACCCCCCCCCATACTGCTTTTGATGAATATGGTCAGGTCTTTGAATGCCAAAAACTTTATCTTGCTGTTTACCAATTCAAATTGGTCTGAATTAGAGAGATTGAGCAAAGAAAGAGGAATATATTTTTTACGTCATACTTCATTTTTTAATCTCAAGAATTGATTATATATATATATATATATATATATTACGTATATATCTTCTGAAACGCAATAGTTATAAACATTGTAGAGTGTTTTCTCTCTTGTTATCTTCACTCTTTATTTTTGATGCAATTATTTGTGTTTTGGCAGTCTTAACTTGATAGGATTAAGGAAATATTTGTTTCCAATCCTGTTTATGTAGTAAAGATATCATCAACATTTGCAAAAATTGTGACAATGTTGCAGATTTTGAATAGAGTGTTTTTATACCATTGAAACAGCATTCAAGCAATAACCATTTTAATGATTAAAATTGGAAATTTTTAAGCACAAAATTTGTTCCAAAACGTGGACAAAAAAATACATCTCTGGGGCATGGGTACAAAAGGTTATATATCCGGAATATATCTTAGCAGCAACCCTGATTTTTTTGACAAATTATCATTTTTTATACATTTGATTAATTATATTTTTTATAATATTTTTACTTTAAAATTTTCTGATTTTGAATTTTGACTTTGGAAATGGCGTTTTGAATCGGCAATGGTCATTTTAGTTTTACCTCAGACCTGTAAGCACTCTACGAGGGTAAGTGGAATTAATTTTGTCAGGAGTGGGAGAAGTGTAAATTTAAGTTCTCTTCTGCAAAACTAATGCTTTTTCATGTGAATATTTGGATAGTACCTTCACGTATGAATTGGCCTGACTCTTCTGAATATCCATGTGAAGAAAAATAAAATAGTCTCCCACTACCAAGTAGAAGTACCTTCCTAGTCAGGGCCATTCTGACGAGATGGCCTAAGCACCGACTTTTTGGCAAAGGATCATTTTTAATCCAGTTGATTGATTTTTATTTTTAATATCTGTACTTTTGGCTTCTGAAATCGTTTTCTTTCTGATTTTGAATTTTTTGTCTTTGAAATGACCACTGCCAACTCAAAACACCATTTTCAGTTTTACCTCAGACCTGTAAGCACTCTATGAGGGTAAGTGATATTAAATTCTCCCCCTCTTCTGCAAAACTAATGCTTTTTCATATGAATATTCAGATGGTCCCCTCGTGTATGAATTGACCAAACTCTAAATTCCAACGTGGAGAAGGAAGTAGTGAGGTGGGGATAGCAATCAGCGGCCGGTCTCATTACCAGCTAGAATGTAGAAGGGTAGAAAAGACATTTATGAAAGAAGCCTTAGAAAAAAAGGGGGAAGTATGACCTTACTAAACATTCCAGAACACAAGAAAGAACCCTAAATAATAATAGGAAGGAAAAACCCAACTGGGAAAGAAGATTAGAAAGATAGATCTCATAATTCCAGAACGATGAAGTATTACCGAGAAATACACCACATGCAAACAGATCATAAGTAAGACTTTGGGACAAATACAAGATAACACAAAACGGTATCCTTGCAGCAGTGGAAAAGATACATCAGGAGATTAGCCAAGGAGGCAAGGCTGAAGAAATAAAGGCAAAGAAATGCCCAATACACACAAAACCGCACGTTCCAAAGCAAGAAGAGAAAGTTTTACCAAGATCTGAACGGAGAAAGACAAAACGTAAAGCCAGACGCCACAGAGACTAATAACTACTGGAACAGCATAGGGGGGCACCCGAAAAGACAACATAATTCCGCAATGGTTAGAGAGACATGAAAAGAGAACTCAAAGACAGACAACGGAGAGCCAATAGTATTAAATGAAACCATATTGAAACACGCTCTCAGGAAAATGGCCAACTGGAGAGTGCCAGGACCTGACGAGATCCACGGATATTGGTTTAAGAATTTCACCACATTACACTACAGACTCACCCACCTACTCCAAAGTTGCATAAATGAAGAAGTTCCAGAATGGGTGAACAGAGACAAAACCACCCTCATCCAAAGAGACCCTGATGAGGGAAATGTGGCAAGCAATTATAGACCAATCATGTGCTTACCACTCATGTGAAAAATCCCAATCAGACAAATAGCGGAGAGAATGTACATATCCATGAAAAGAAGGGGACTATTACAAGAGGAACAGAGAGGATGCAGGAGAGGAACCAAAGGAGCAAATGACTGGCTCTGCATCGACCAGATTTACTCAAAAGACAAAAAAAAAAAAACGGAAGAACAATTAGGGAATTGATGGATAGACTACAAAAAAGCGTACGATTTGATCCCATATAGCTGGATACTTGAATGGCTCAGAATGTTCAACCAGTGACGAGACTCATCGAAAACTATGAAAAACTGGAATGTAGACTTAACAGCCACAGGAGAAAATTTAGCAGAGATAAGTATAAAAAAGAGGAATCTTCCAGGGAGACTCGCTGTCTCTATCATTATTTGTTCTAACTATGATACCACTCAATAGAATCCTGAAGAACAGCAAAGGATACCATTTCTCCAAAACAAAAAGGAAAAGTCAACCACCTAATGTACATGGACGATATAAAATTATTTGCAAAAAACAGGGGAGAGCTTGAGACATCGTTCAACAAAGTAAAAGAATACAGTGATGACATTGGGAAGGAATTTGGAATAGAAAAATGTGCAATTATAGTAATATAGTACAAAGGAAAGCTCACAATGGCAGAAGGAATCGAACTTCTGGTCAACAGAACCGATAAATACCTGGGAGTTCTTGAATGCAACACGATAAAACGGGGAAGAAATGAAGGAGAAAACAAAGACAGAATACCTTAGAAAGATAAGGAAAATATTAGTGACCAAATTAAACAGCAGGAATCGCAAACAGAATGAACACCTGGGCCATATCGGTAGTAAGATACACAGGACCATTCCAAGGAGGAACAAAGGAAGAACTCCAATCAATGGACGGGCAAACAAGGAAGCTTATGACTATGCATAAAGCTTTACAACCCAGAGGTGACATGGATAGACTATACATGAAGAGAAAAGAATGTGGCTGAGGGCTCATCAGAATAGAAGGCTGTGTCCAGAGGACCAAATCATGATGTCCTCGCTGTTTGCTTGCACATACTTTTCTAGATCTGAGTGCCTGAAGCAGCACAGCGAACAACCAAAAAGTAGAAAACAATGGAACAGCACAGCAAACAAGGAAAGAAAAAATGGGAAAAGAAAAAAAATTGTACAGAGAGTTCAAAAGACAGATACAAGATGTGGCAGACGAGTGATCATGGACGTGGTTACGAAAAGGAAACCTGAAGAGAGAAACGGAATCACTCATCATGACAGTTCAAGAAAATGCATCAGAACAAACTATAAAAACAAAAATCGACAGAACACAGACAAACAGCAAGTGCCACCTATGTGGTGAAACAGATGAGACTGTAAACTACATAACTGGCGAATGTAGTCAACTCGCCCAGAAGGAGTATAAGCATAGACATGATAGAGTAGCAATGATGATACACTGGGAACTAAGCAAACAAATGGGATTCAACCATGTGGAAAAGTGGTACCAGCACAAACTGGAGACAGTCCTGGAGAATAGAAATCACAAATTACTTTGGGACTTTGACATCCAAACAGACCACCTCATCCAGGTAAGAAGACCGAACTTGGTAATCGTGGATAAAAAGAGAAAAGCCTGCCGAATAATAGACGTGGCTCTGCCTGCAGACAGAGTAAAGAGGAAGGAGAGTGAAAAACTGGAAAAATACCAAGCTCTGGCAAGAGAATTGAAGATGTGGAACATGAAAGTCAGGGTAGTACCTGTAATAATAGGCGCACTAGGAACTGTCCCAAAGCCACTGAGGGCGAGACTGGAGGAGCTTGGGATAAAAAGGAAGGATCGAGACTGCGCAGTTCCTAGCAGTGCTGTGGTCTGTACAGATACTGAGGAAAGTACTAGAAATATAAGGTCAACGACATGAAATGTTAGCAGTGGCCTAACAGAGGGGGAAGGAAAATGGTAGCGGAGATGTGAACCACAGCACTGGTGTGATTGGCGAAGGAGAGAGATCTGAGCTGAAGACCTGAGGAGACTTACTGTCACTCAGCCTTCAGTGATGATAACTGAGCAACTGGTGTGAAACTAAACCGCAGTAGTGCTGTGGTCTATGAGAATGTAGAGAGGAGGGCTGGAGATTTGAGGAAACTTGCTGTCACTCAACCTCCAGTGGTAACCATCAGGCAAATAATAATGCGTAACCACATAAAATTTGATGGAACCATAGTGAAAAAAAAAAAAAAAAAAAAAAAAAAAAAAAAAAAAGAGGGAGGAAAGAAAGGATAATGGTGCTAATTTTTAGCTCCCCTCCCTGGTGAGTAGGCCCCCATTAGATCACCCCAGCAAATGCCCATGATACAAACTTCATTTTTCTCAACTTTCCTGCAGCATAGAAACTTTATTCAGTCAAGCAACCAACTCAACACTAAGTGAATCTTACATTTTTTGTATACAAAAAAAGAAGTCAACTGGCCCCAAATAGTTCATGAGCCAACCATTTTTTTTTTCAGTGTGAAATCAAGGACAAAACGTGACAATGATTTATGGAATCTTGTGGACACCCAGGTGTAAAAAAATACAAAGAAATGTAAAACAAACACCCATTGTTAGAAATTGTGTAAAATTTCTGATAGCCTCATGTTTGTGTCTCCAAATAATTTGTTGTAAACCAATACTTAATGGAGTTTGGTGTCCAAAAAGTAAACAAATTAAATAAAGAATAATTCTGGGAGAGTAAAAACGTGAAAATCAATTTCTATATATACACTCATCTAGATCTATCAAACATACCAGGTATTAAAAACTAAGAAAAAATACCTATCACCACACACAGACTATAGAAATGGTTATAACTTCAATTATTTAACGATCTTAGTTAAAAAAATAAAAAATGCATTGTAGTCCATGAGCCAAACCCCAATATCTGTACTGAATTAGGGGCAAAGTTTCACCATGATTTTCATAGTATTGCATATCAATGGGTCAAATATTAATTTTCCCCATTCTGTATACTTGTAGCGATAAGTTTTTATCAGCATTAAAATGGGATGGTACAAATTAAATAATTTTTAAGAGTCATTTTCAATCAATTTCATTCTTTCACTGATTGAAAATTAAAGTTGAGGAGCAAGATTTCATAATTTGACTTTGTTTTTGTTAAAAACTTATTTGGCCCATAGCTGTGCAAGGCTATCATACATTTTCCGATTCTATGATTTTCTTATAGCTACAAATACATCGAGACTTTGCCCCCTAATTTGATACCAATATTGAAAATCCAGAGGTCTGGCTTATGCATTTAAATTTTTCTTTCATATGACTAGAAATCAAATTTTTGAATTAACTAATTATCTAAAATGAATTAAACTGCTAGTTATGTGTGTGGGCTAGAGTGATTTATTTATGTAAGGCATGGATATGTATACTATGAAGAATAAAATAATTTCACTATATCAATGAGGAACACCAATTTTTTTTTTAGCTGTCTGGGTAGAATAAGGATATACATATATATATACACACACACAGAACCCCCCCCCAAATAAAATTAGCACAAAAGAAAAAAAAAAAACAAAAAAACAAACAAAACAATTGTCTTCATTTAGAAAGGATGCCTGGAAGGGACTCATTGGTACACATTAGGAATGCAAACCAAGACACTCTTGTAAGAAAGTTTAAAGTGAAAAAAGAAAGTTGTTTTCCTTGAAAAGATTGAGGCTTGACATACACAAAAATCTCTTAAAACAGTTTTGAAGTCTATCGAATTTCTGAAGTTTTTTTGATACATTATGAACAAAAACAGATTTCTAAATAAAAATTAAAATGTCCAAGTTTGTGCATCAAATTAATTTAGGATTTGTCAAATTTCAAATAACAATCTTAAATAAAAAGGAAATTTATTAGCTCTTTTATTATGAGCTATATGAATTTTTCCTCTAACTCAATGCACACTTCAATCTTGTTTTCTTACCTTGTCTTGAACGATCATAGATTGCCATTTTTGGCCTGTGAGGAAAAAAAAAAAAAAAAATTTTTTTGCAAGGACAATTTTTTCTCACTATCTTTATGAAATCATGTAGACCCCCCCCCCCACTAAAAAAACCCCAAACATCTCCAATAGTTATCACTGAATTTCAATAACATTTTATGGTTTGAGTGGACTAACATGTGTGAATACTTGGCAACTAACTTGTACACAAGTCAAGTATTTCCCGTTGCTCATTTTTCCCTGATTTATGAACCTGTTTGTAGGTAAAGAATTTTAAAAATGGAAGATTTGTAGAATTCAGGTACGATTGGGATAAGAACTCTTGTAAAAGGGGCAGAATTGAGTTATCACGTTTATAGGTGGATTTAACAGATGAATTTTTCTATGCCAGAAAACTGCAAAAAGTTTAAGGGCGGTAACTCTAAAACTAGGGAGAAGTTACTTCCCTCTAATCTGGCAACTGATATCGGTAATTATAACCATTATCGTCTTGAATTCGTTTATTTCTTGGCTATCAAGGGAGGTTACAAAAAGGTAAATTTTAAAATTATTCGAAAGGACAATATTTTACTTGAACAAACTAGATCTGAAGATTCATACTTATAAAAAACAAAGTTTGAGATGAGTAACAATATCAAAAGTTGGTTCGTTAATTTTTCTTGTTTACAGACAAATCTCTCATATATATATATATATATATATATATATATATATAATTTTGGAATCAATAGCTACATCTTATCTCAGATGCAGTCATATTTGAATTCAGCACATTGTAGAGTCTTTTTCACGCAACTTTAGGAAAATCAGTGTAATCAGGTAAGTTAAGCCTTTAAACTACTTTTAATGTCTGTTTTCCTATCTTGATGCCCAAATTTTGAAGTTGTGGGGCGTGCACCCCCACCTTTGTGGCAATAAATCTTGGGATCCACTTAACACTGTAATCCCTGGGCTTTTCACTTTCTCACAGATGGACGTCAGGAAAATGAACGGTCGCTTCCCTTTGAAGACTCAATATATCAGAAGGGAAGTAACTTACTGACTTGGCATATTTGACAAAATGTCACTGGCAGCTATCCTACTAATAAACGATGTCGGAATAAAATGACCGTCTCCCAATTACCCCCCCCCCAAAAAAAAAATCAAACAAAAAACAACAACTCATATGGTTCCAAATCGCAAAAGGTATGAGCGAAGGTATGAGCCGCTGTATAGTCAGACTGTCAGCATTGATAGAGGCAACTGTCAACAACCGTTAACATTACATTTTTATATTTTGTTGCCACTAGCTTTCATTTCCCAATGCCCTAAGTATATCTAAGGCAATTTGAATAAGTTTTAGTCTAACCCCAAAAGGAAAAAAAAAAAGAAAAAAGTTTAACGTCTTGTGCAACCTCACGCCGAAAGGAGAGCAGTGTGGTCAAAAAGCAGGACGTCTTGTCACCCTACTACGTGTAATGATAAAAACAGTTTTTGAAGTTTGATAAAAAAATTTGATCACTTTAAAAATCAGTTGAATTAGCATGAATGGAAAATGGTCTTTCAGATAACGATACCATTAAGCCGAGCATTCGAAAAATCGTAAAAGTAATTTACATAATGTAAAGTTGTTTATAAAAATCAGTAAAAAGTTTGTTTAAAATGAACTAAAAATTTTGATATTGAATTCATTATAAAGTATTTAGGACCGATTGATTTTGATAAACAACCAAAAATAAATTAATTTTATCAAATGGTTGTGGTTAAGACCTTCCCTGGCAGTAAGTAGTTGAAACACTTCAAGATTTATATATATATTATATATATATATATATATATATATATATATATATATATATGTGTGTGTGTATTATATATGTGTGTGTCATCCACATCGTTGTATTACAATTCTTCAGTGTGGTTATAGCCTATCCATTATCCCATCCAGTACCACGAGGCAAGATTGAAACCTTCGCTTCAGACCCAAGGGGGCGATATCCTACCTCTGCGCTAGGGACCTGGACGGTCAAAAAGGCTGAATTTAAGCAATGTATTTATTTAGCTTATATTCCTCATAAATGGTAATCGATCGAAGAGGCGTTTGGCGAGTAAGGTATAGTGAGTGTTCACCTTGTCTCACCAAAAAAAAAAAAAAAAAAAAAAAAAAAAAAAAACAAACATAAAAAAAAACAAAAAACAAAACAAAAACAAACACGCTAAAAACCCAACAAACAAACCAAACCCTTTTTCGACGGACTGAGTGGAGAGAGAGAGAGGGGGGATCTTGTGTACTGACAGTCGGGTTTTTTGACAGCCTCAGTGGAAAGAACCCACTATCGAAAATGACAATAAATGCTTGAACCTATTCAGATAATTTGACTGGACTGGCATAAAATCTGATCAGATTAAAACTGAGGATAGACCGCCTCGCCAAAACAAAAATACACCCGAAAAACTACCAATATCTATGCCAAATTTCATCAGCTTCCTCTCCCCAAACTAGCCCCCATCCGAATAAACACGTTTCCCGCCTGTTCCATCTGCAACTCTCCCTACAACACCATCTACAACAAAAGAGGCATCGGAGCCCATTAGATGGGGAACTACCTGCCAAAACAGTTTCATCAACCAAGAAACGGTGCAGAGGGCCAAACACCAGACCTTGAAGGAACTAGGGGTCCCCCACAACTTCTGGTTTGTCCTAACTGGAAGGAAAGACTTGGAGGACCCTACCAATTTCCCCACAAGCTGATAAACCCCTGACAGCTATAAGAACTGGAGAGGGTACATGGCAGATTGAATGTTAGGTGATACCAGACACCCAGTGGTGTGACACGTCGGAGACATAGTTGGCTTCATTCAAAATGAACATTTTTTCAGAGAGGATTCCGGATTTTTTTTTTACCCATCATTCTATAGGGCAGTAAAACTAACCCTTCCCCAGACAGGTAGTTGGTCCAAAAAGACTGGGATGGGTCTTGATATCATGGGACTCATTGATGTCTTGAAGCCAGATATGCTTGATTCTGGTACCCAACGCAAGAAAACTGATTATGGCACTATCTAGCCAGATTATATTGGCCAAAGCTTATTCGCACTCTTCAGCACCTCAATGCAAGTATCTATTTCAAATGACTATCAGTATGTTGATGAGAACAGTGTTCTATGCAGAGGTACCAACTCTTCCCACCATACTTTGATAGCAGAAAAAAAAAAAAATAGACAAAAAACCCAAGAGCGTCTAATAAGCCGTTCATTGAATGCGGAGTGTGCACCGACCCTGGGGGCAGATTTCACCTCATATGCTAAAGTCCATGATACACAATTAGCAGGTAGAAAGAGTCAACTTCTTTCGGCGGATCGATCGATACGTGGTAATATTAGCAGGTGATTTGAATGCCGCCCTTTATCCCGAGGGAAACAGAAGGTTAAGTACCAACAACCCTGACGTGATTCCATTCCCTGATTTGATCGACAGGATGACTCTTGAATTACCAGTAATCAGTCATTCTAGTCAGAGTCCGAATAAGTATAAGTAAGGCTAAACCTAGGAAATGATCCGAATAAGCCATAATGAAAACTTGAACGCAGTGCAACAATCTAGTTACGAAAGTCGACGTAGGACTTCTAGAGAGTCCAAGTTGCCACTATTGATCCAACACAACAGATTCCAGAATGAATAACCAAACAAAGTAAACATACCCTTATTGGATATGAAGGGTTTTCGAGACCTCTCAGCTCCTGTCAATTTTGGCATTATCTTTAGTGTTGCACTTCAGAAGTTCTAGGAGACAGCTTAGAAATAAGATTTGGTTGTTTGCTGTCAGTGATAGATTAGCGGCACAGACTGCTTTAGAATCTACGTTAGACTGGGCGATGTAGTTGAAGTAAACATTTAGGACAGAGCTTACCTCCACACGAAATCTAGCTCTAACTACGTGCCCGATCTTTGTTAAAAAGGAGACAACGAATATGGCCGTGGAACTGTGAGCAGAATAAACTCGATGCTCTTCTATTCGGCATATCACCAATGTCACATTGCCTGCCGTCCATCCGGTGAACACAAACGAAGGTGGCTTTTTACTAGGGAGTCGGGTATCGAACTGATCTAAGTTCAAACCAATGTGGCTGACTTCCCTTGCCTTCAGAGGACTGAAGCAGTGGGGTTCTAGGTGGCCCCATAACAGAGCCTCGAATACAATATGTAAGAAGACATCCATCCTAGGCGTCTTCAATTCCAACGTTTTTTTTTAGTGTTCACGAAAATCGTTCTGTAGCCCAAATTTTCTCCCTCCCCAGGTAAAGTACTGAGAAATATTTCGCTGCTTTATACAGTTGTTGGAAATCGATGTCAGCAAGCGAACAAAAATGGATAATTTCAGGCCCATAAGTGTTAAACACAGAGTTGAAGATTACGGCCAAATCCTATCTAATCGCTTACAGACTGTGCTGGATAGTCTGTTCCTGAGCAGATCGGTTATATGAAGAGCAGGGCTATTAAAGCTAATATATATTTGGTACGCGCGATTGAGAAAGTCGTTGACGGAGCCGCGCTGACCAGAAAATGGTGGTCAACCCTATCGAAATCTTTGAAGTGCATCTTGTTTGCAGCTGGTTTCGGCCAGGTTTTTCACTCCGAGATTCATCTCATGTACGCGTCTCTAAACTCGATGGAATTATGTCGATGCCCCCTAGATTGTACAGACAAGTTCGTCAAGGCTGTCCATTTTCGCCTACGCTGTAATTCTTGCATCGGAACCTTCCCAGCGCAAATTCGGTTCTAAGCTGAATGATGTTGTCAGGAACCAACATCTCGGTCAGATACATCGCTTAGGTTGATAACGAAACCTTGCTCGTAACGAGCACTCTCGAAGTAATGTATGTCACAGAAATCAGAAGGTATGACATGGTGGCAGGGTCCTTGATCAACTGCCATAAATCTGTGTCGCATGACTGGACGGACGGACCAAGCAAAATACTGGGTGGACGGGCCGAGATTAAGACCAGTGGCGTGGGAGAGGGGAAGGGGGCTATTTGTAATTGCCACCCTGCCCCCAATAGAGAAGGACACCCAAAAGTTTTATAAATCGTACTTCTGTCAAATCTCACTAAATGTTGGAGAAGGTCCCCCAATAGTCTATCTTGGACTGTTATCAAAGCTGAATTCATACTCTGGAAAGTGCCATTTTCATTTCAGATGATAACGCTTAGAGAACATCCTCTTTTAGCCTTCCGAAGGCTTTACCAGCATTATCAAGCAGTATAGTGTAAGTATAATTTTACAAGTATTCACTTTATTTTGGTAAAAGTTTAAATGGAACCCTTCTAAGTGAGAAAGAATTCGGTGCCGTTGAGAAAGTAAAGACAGAATTTGGTTTTCTGATTCGTGGGGTTTGTCACATAGCCATGTATCTGGAGAACTGGTGGTTGTCCTAGAATTTGACGAGAAGTGATTGGTTAGAGGGTATTGGCTGTTGCTACTAAGGTCTCTATGGGGATTTTGATCGGCTGAAGATCAGGTCTTACTGCTAAGGCATTCTGGGAAAATGTATATTTCTAAGTCAATTGCACCGGAAGTACTTTCGCCCCACCCGTGGAGAGATGGGGCAATAGTAGCCTTACAAAGCTAGTGGACATTATATCGAAGAAATCTCTTGTCATCTTCACCCGTTGAGTACGAGTTATTGTAAGGAAGAAATAGTGCGTAATTGCACGCAATGTGAAATTTGAATCCACAGGTAACGTTGGACCACCGGCGGAGGTAGTGAACCACCAACGATCACTGCAGGTATAAATCATGATGGCACGTATCCGTCGGGACTCAGCAATCAAGCTTGTTGAAGTGCCAGTAACTACTTTCACGTTAACAATTCAAGACAAAATTTATTTTATGACCAACCTGGAAGTCTGCTGAAAGAATACCTCCGCCATAATCACGTAGTATTTATCGGGGTACACTAAGCTGAGTGCACAGGATGACTTGTCCTAAAGAGTTCTCCGCATTTACTCATATCGGGAATCGAACCCAGGGACCTCTGATTGAGGCAGACGGTAATTTGTGCTAGTAATTTGTTTCATGTTAACAATTCAAGACAATTTTTTTTATGACCACCTTAGCAGGATGCAAGTCCAATGAAAAATACCCCCTCCTTAATCATAAAGCTTAGAGTATGTTTAATTAGCTGATGAGTGCACAGGGGCCTTGTCCTGCACAAAAAGTTAGTTGACTAAAATAATGTAACTAACGCTTATGAATAAGTATGAGCATTTTGCCAAGATTTTTTTTTTACAATCTTATATATATGTATATATATGAGAGAGAGAGTAGATAGTAAACTCCAGTTGACAGATCCCTTTAAAAGGAAATGCTTCTACTCTTAAATTGATATAAGTACTTGACACATCTCAATTTGGGATCAGTTTTTCCAATGGCCAATTGTATGTTTTTTTTTTCAGAGTTGGAAAGTTTTTTTGCCCAGAGATAAAAAGAACAAAAATGATGCAGGGGCTTTGGCTCCACATATAACATTACTACTTACTCGCCTTGTTTACAAGGTGAAAGATTTGGAAGTGATAGACACCCAAAGTGGAGTCACTCGCTTTGCTCTGGGCCATTATATCCATAGAAGGGGGTGGGATAGATTCCTGCATTTCCCAACGACATTTAAGCGAGAAGGGAATGCAAAGAGTCCTAAGTGGAGTTTAAACTTGACGAATCCATTATCTGGTCCGGTAGCCGCTTGGTCACCCTACACTTCCAAATGAGATGGATTTTACGATTTTCTGTCTCCTCCCAGGAGAGACCATTGCCAATAAATCTTTGGACTGTCATTAATCCTTCTGAATCAGTGAGTTATGGAATGCCATCATATCGGCTAATTTAAGAAAGGAGCCCCCCCCCTCACATCATTGTCTTCTGAGCTGTGAGCGCACACATAACTAGCCTTTTGTGCAAAGATGAGCGACTCGAATAATATAAGTGTTGGTTACGTCTAATAATTAGCGCACAAAAAGCACTAAAAACATTCATTTTCAACAAAATGCTTACAAAACCGACTGGGTACCGAGTTTACATTTGCACAACTATTGAAGGCGAAAATGAATTCGACAGAGGAAACAAGATTTTAGCGCACACTTACTAAAAATTTGAGGGGATAGGTCTGGTTAGTCATTCAATAGAAAGCATCATACATGCAGTGTTTGGGTTGATCAATTAAATTGGGAAAAGGGGTGATCACAAAAATAAATTTGGTTCCTAGTTTGCGCCTGCTTCATGAACTCCCATTGCAAATTGAACCATCCACAAAAAAATCGAATTTTTCATCCCTTCGACTCCATTGATGCAGCCTGTACGCCTGAATATACATAACCAGCCAGACCAATCGTATGTTTAATTTTCCAAAGTCGGAATATTTTAGGCCAAGAGCTAAAGAAAAGAAATGTCTAAGAATATTGACTAACTGCAAGTTCCACAAAAGACATTGGGAAAAAGTAGAAGATTAAATAGAGTGTTGAAAAAGAATCCTTGAATTTGAAAGGAATGAGAAATATTTCTCCGAAGTTGCAACTGACGTAGAAAAAGTTTTTGAATATACACTATAGTATTTTTAGAATAAATTACATGTGTATAGATATATTTCCCTCAGAAAATACAAGAATTTAATTTTAGAAATTCTATTTGTTTATTCATGCACAAGTTTAATTTTTTGTAAAGGAGGTTGGGAAAAAAGCCCATAAGAAAAAGAATCTACTTACTTGAATGGAAAATATTTTGCTGATAAAGTTGCAACTGACGTTGGAAAAGTTCATGAATTTACACATTTTAGAAAAAAAAAATTTTGCCAAAAAAATTAGAAATTGTGAGAATTTCGTTTTAGGTCATATTTGTTTACATATGCATCGAGTTTTTATTGAAAAAAATCTGAATTGGCTCGACTAAAACGGCGCCCGTTCTTCGAGGTCAGTGGGTATCAAGCCACTGCCTCGAGGTCAGTGGGCATCAGCCACTGCCAAGAGGTCAGTGGGTATCAAACTCTGCAAGCGGCAGACGGACTATTACATTATCTGATCGGGAAGACAATGTCTGAAAAGTCAGCTGAAATATCCCTATATTCAGACTACATACACGAGGTGAGGGGTTAAATCCAAATGTCTTTACTAGCATTTGGATGTCGACTGCATGGGAAAGGGATCAATTATTGGGCCAAATATTTGATAAGGAGTTCAGTCTGCGAGAAATAAAACTGAAGACCCGCGTAGAATTAATGACCAGTTCTGATGAAGACATCTGAATCAAAAGAAAAAGTTTGAAACAGTCACGTGACCAAAAAGCGATCAATAAATAAGTTACCTATCTCGCCTTTCGTTGGGCGGTAATCATCGCAAAGGTCCGAACTTCCAAAACCAAGCGCTAAAGCGACCGGAAACGAAGTAAGAAAGAGATCAATTTAGCAAAGGTTTTTAGTGAGTGGATTCAATTTACAATGTTAGTCTATCTAGGTTTATGGTTGAAAAGAATTCCTCTAGACAAAGAGAAAATGTTCGAATTTCAGCCCTCTAGATCTATTGGGTCTTGTACAAGTGATACATACATAGATAGAGCAATTGGTCGCACTCTTAAGAAACTTTCAATATAGCCAGCCAGACTCACTTGAAAACTGAAGCAAACTATTTCCCCTCTCCGATAAATCCAGGTTTTATTCTTACGAAAGTGGATTGAAATTAGTTTCAAATTTTAACGAATTTTCACCCATTTTATTAAAATTTCAAGGAATGAGCTTATGATTGTATCCAAAGTGCCAACAATTTTTCCACGTTGACAATTCAAGACAAGGCCTAAGGCAAGGTAAAATGTCCGTCTTTCAAGAGACAACCCCCATTAGAGTATTAGCAACCGGTAACAAAGTCCCATAAACCCTTGTATGGGCGAGCTTAGTGATCTTTGCTAGTTCAAAGTCTGGTCGAGACCAGGACTTTATTCTTGTATGTTTTTTAAAATTTTTTTTATTACCAGTACCATGGCAGCTTTCTCAGAATAGCTTTGGGCGTGCACATACGTTTTGTAACTAGCGCAGAAAGGAAATTAAAGTGCGCACAAAAGATTAGTTGATCAGAATTATGTAACTAAAACTTTCGTTTATTAATAAACATCTTACCAAGAAATTCATTTTCAATAAGTATTATCTTAACGAGTTGGTTTTTGAAATACCACATGCGTACCAAAGTAATTTCAAGTTTACATTGATACAAAAGTTATATGCGTACTCATTTGAGAAAGGAGAATCACAACATTCCTGCACATGTTTAGTAACAATTAGAGTTAATAGGTCTGGTTAGTCATCCAATAGAAACCTTCACGTAGCTGTCTTTTGGTAGCATAATGTTTTAAAAAAAAAAAAAAAAAAAAAAAAAGAGGGTACAAACTAAGGACCAATCTTACAAACATTAATTGCAAGTTGAAACACGTGCACAAATAGTCATTTGAGGCTGAGGGATCAGATTTTTGCACAGGAGTCTTAGCACCCAGACTTAGGAATGCGTTCAACCTTTGACATCTGGAAGATGGACGTTAGAAAAATTTCCATACAGTTGTCAAGAGCAGAAAAGAACAAATTTCTTAGAATATTAAGTAGCCGCAAGTGCTACAATAAACATCGAGAAAAAGATCCTGACTAGAAAAAGAGTCCACGTACTTGAATAGAATGAAAAATATTTGCGTCAGACACCGGAAAAGTTCTTGAAAAGTTTACTCAAAAACTTAATTCTGGATTTGTTTGATTAGGACCATTCGGAGTGGGGGGGGGTGAATTTTCATGGCAGCCAGCTATACACGCTATAATTTTCCATCCGTTACACGAGACTCCTTATCATGCTGATCACCCTGGTAGACAGTTTGGTGAGTCGTAGGTTCAATCCATGGCCGAGGATAGTCACACCGAAAACTCTAAAAATGTCATGCAGTGACTTCTTGCATAGCACTCAGGATGAAGTGGCTTTGAGGAAGGATAAACTCCGCCAGGTTATCCTGCCCAATTCACACCAGAAGGAACGGAAACCCCCTGTCCCCAGTGACATGACGGGACCAACAACTAAGATACATCTTGACAGTTGTCCAAGAAAGGCTGTCGATTGTGCGGGATGAATGTACACCAGCCTTCAAACTAGCTCTAGAAGCACTGGATCGGACACTGAGGGACATGAAAAGCTATTACATAGGTCGAATACCAACGCTGCTTGCAGGTGATCTCCGACGAATTCCTAGTGGTTTCAAAGAGAATACAAATAGATGAGCACCATGTCTGCCTCATGACATGCATCTGGAGAGATTAAGCTAAGAAATTAACCCTAGGATGATAGTTGACCTTGCAGGAGATAATACGATTGGTGAATATAGAAATTGATCGCTTCAAATTGGTAACAGTCAAATCCCTGCTGACAATGACTGCGATAGAAATACGACTTCAGTGTGGAGATCAAGTTCGAAATGTGAATGAGCAGGTGACAATACTAGTTCTAGGGAAAATAGTCTTTGTATTATCGCCCCACCTCTCAATAATAGCATAGAAACATTAAAGCCAGAGTTGAAGTTGGTGGAAAAATGGTGGAGAGTTGGGGAGAGGGTTTTACCCCGCAGGGTGGGAATTTATTTCGATACAGATAATCCACAGTCCAAGTTTCCATTTCATTGGTCAATATTTGGATCTATCCATTAGCTTATATGTCTACACGAGTTTAGCTCTTTCTTTAATCCATTTGTGAAGGCGATATTTTTGTAGACCAATCTGTTAATTCATACTCTGCCTAGCAAACCAGTCAAAGTGACAGTAAACAAGATATAAAAGTAAATAGTACCCCCAATGATAGGTACTATGAGGGGGGGGGGGGAGCTTTGGCTCCACATAATATTACTACTTATTCGCCCTGTTTGCAATATGTGAAAGACTTGAAGGCGACAAGCTCCCGAAGCAGAGTCACTCTCTTCGCTCCGTGCCATTTTATCCATAGCATGGGGGTGATGTGGATTCATGCCCCCTCGACATTAGGGTATGAAGGGAACACAAACTGCCCTAGTTGGAGTTTGAACTCAGCTCATTCATTATCTGATCCCTTAGCCTCTGGGCCATCCCACACATCAAAATGATTTGGAAATGACGATTTTCTCTTTCCTCTCAGGAGAGACCATTACCTATAAATCTTTGGACTGTGGTAAATCTTTTTGGATTGTTGAGTTACTGAATTCAAGAACTACACGAGTCGTTTAGGAATGCCTCCCCATCAGCTGATCTACGAGAGGAGCCCTGATTATAGGCCATTCGAAGCTGTGCGCATGCACATACACACATTTGCACAAAAGGTTAGTCGATTAGGATAATGTAAATTTTTAGTTAGGATTTGTAACTTGCGCACAAAAGGGAAAAAGGGGGAAAAAGTATTTTTGACATCATGCCAAATCAATTTCAATAAGTATCACCTTGATGAGTTAGGTAGTATTTGAAAAAACGACCGTGGACCGATTTGATTTCAAGATTTCGTTTGCACAACTATTCAGTGTGCACATACGTTTGACAAAGGAATCTAAAATCTTAAGGGAATAAGTCTGGCTTGTCACTCAATAGAAAGCATCACGTGGCTGTTTTTGGCGGCATGCAGTGTTTGGGTTGATCAATTAAAAAATTGGGAAAGGGGTGATCAATGAAGGAGTTATTCCTCTCACCCCCAGTTTGGCAGTGATCATTAGAGTCTGAATTTGGAAAAAACAAACAAACAAAGCACAAAACAAAAACAAAGCACAGAACAAAAACAAAACTAAAAGAAAAAGCCTGAAAACCAAAATTGGTCCAGCAAATCAGCTAAGGACGATCATCCCAACACTACAATGGAATCCACTTCATCAGAAAATATAACAGTATGGTCGATTAGACTCAACCGCAAAAAAGACAAAGTTAACTGCTTCGAGTCACACTTGGACTTCTTAAAGTCTTGCATGGACAACAAACTCACTCCCATAAATTTCAAGATTTCTATACACCCCTCCATAGGGAACCAGGATATAGATTTTCTCAACTCATAGAACAATAAGATACACGCACTATCCACGGAACTTATTAACGACACCCTTCAATTTTGCCAAAAAAAAAAAAAAAAAAAAAAAAAAAAAAAAAAAAAAAACTATTGCAGACACTCGCATAGACATCAGCAACCTGGAACAGAAACTACATTAACACACGGATACAGAGGAGTATAAAGAAATCCAGGATGCTATCAACACCAATATAGAAAGAAGACAACTCAACCTCACCAAAAAAAAAACAAAAAAAACAACAAACTTAGACACAATGCCACACACAGAACAGAATCCACAGAGCATGAGAACACTTATGAGGCAACCCAACCATCAGACCTCTACTACCCACTCCCAATAAAAACCGATGCCCCTACCAAACATGGGTTCAACACTAAACAGTATTTGTGTGGGTATAAATGTTTTTGTCAGTATTAGTGATTCTGGTGGGATTAACACTAACAATAGTGATAGATACATGAACAAACAGAAATACTACTAATAATAACACCAACAATGGTAATACATACATGCATATGAATAAAAAATAATCACAGATACCAAGAACAAGAACACCACAAGACCATTATAGCTACTACCCCTTAAATTCCCCAAAGGAAAACCTTAAAAGCATCCCTCCTCATTCCAACATATTGACCCATCCAAGGGATTCAGAAGACTCAACCCAACATCCTGACCAGCAGGTAACGCCTCCATTATCTCACACGGAGACTACCAAGAAATGAGGACCCCCCAATCACTAAGTATGAAGGAGGGGGTCAGAAAACTTAATACCATCCCTAATAAGAATTTTAGAGAACATAGTAAAAAAAAATTACCACACATCGTTAGAATCAAGGAAGATCCAGAAGGCAAAGTAATTAACCCGAGTAAATTTAGATTCACTAGGGACACCTTTGAACTCCTTAACAAGGGCCTAAATTTCTGTCCGACCCCTACATTTCAACAATTACATCCCAAACAAAGATCTCAATGACTTCTTCAAAAAAATTAAACTTAGGGCCCACTTTGGAAAAATACGTCATGATAGCAACATCCTAGATAGACTTTAAGACCCAAACAAATCTTTCATCCTCCAAAGCACAGACATTAACTGCTAGTTTAAAAGTTTGAATGATAGAAAAGACAAAAGCCTACATCAACAATAACATTCAACAATCCCTACCACATGATAAGCTAACCACTAAGGAGCAAAAGGCTCTTAAACTCAAAATCAATACTAACTTAATCTCGAGAACAGATAAGGGTAGAGCCATCGTCATGTGGGGTTTAGATGAATACCTCTTACAAGCAAACATACAACTAAGCAGCACTGAATTTTACAAAGAATTCCCTAAAGATCCCTTCAACGAATATACAAACTCAATAACCAAATCCCTAACAGAGTTATACGACAGCAACGTGATAGATAAAAGAACGCAAAATATACTTAAACCCACTTCCACAAAACTCGCTAGGTTCTACCTACTTCCCAAAATCTGCAAACCAAATAACCCAGGTAAACCAGTCATCTCTTCAACTGCCACACTACCAAACTAAATATGTAGATTACTACATCCAACCCTCAACAACGCAAATTAAATCCTGCACACAAGACATTACAGACCTAAATGAAATTAAACATTACAACAATCCCAGACATAACACTTCTAGTCACTATGGATGCAAAATCTCTATACTTCAAAATTGAACATGACGAAGGCATTGTAGCACTTACAGAAGCCCTAAACAATAGAACTACTAAAGAACCTAGCACTGTAAGAATTACCACCCTTATGCACCACATTCTAAGTCTTAATAGCTTTAACAATAGACATTTCCAAGTGAAAGGCTGCGCCATGGGCAAAGTAGCAGCCCCATCCTATGCTAATATCTTCACGGGTAAATTTGAAGAAACCAACATTGACCCAGAGATATACAACGATTGCATTTTTTAATGGCAGATATATAGACGACATTTTTTCATATACACAGGACCAAATTAAAGGACTTTACACAAACTCTGAAACGATTCAATTAAGTTTGACTTCGTGACATCCACAGCCTTCCTAGGCAACCACATTATCATAGACAACAACAGAAACCGCTAAACTACCCTCTATACTAAACACACAGACACCAAAAATTACCTCCATTCCAAGTCAGCCCATCCACAACACCTAAAAAGAAGCCTACCATTTTCACAAGCCCTTAGAATTAGAAGAATTTTCTCTACAGATAGTGAACTCAACAGACATAACCATAACATAGTACAATATTTCACTCAACGAGGATATCCACGAGATCATAGAAAAAGCCAAATAAAAGCAACTAGAATACCCAGGGATGAAACCCTTAAGCTCTCCTACAATAATAAACCTGACCGCATACCACTTCTAACCACCTTCAACAACACACTCCCACCCTTAGCACACATCAATAGGAGATGGAACATCCTCACCCTTAAGACAGATCTAAGAGAAACGTTCACAGACCCATGTGTCATCGCTTACCGCAGGCCCCAAAACATCAAAGACATGATTAGCAGTAACAATATCATGAATAATGAAGTCTCACACAAAAATATCCCTAGAACCACTAAATTCTGTAAACTATGCGACATAAGAAATAGTTTAAGTTGTAACCACCTTAAGTACACCAACACCTTCACAAGCACTACCAAAGAGTTACCACATATACCATAGCACTAACTGTCGTAGAAAAAATATACCTTCTAGAGTGCAATAGATGCAAGTTACAATACATAGGCTAGTCCGAGAGGCAATTTAACATTAGACTCAATTACAAAGGATTAAATCACAAAACAATCGCAGCCCACTTCCCGTAGAACTATACTTTTGCACACCCAGCCACAATTTTGTCACGGACGTTAGTTTTACTATCATTGAAAAAGAGAAAAATACTCTCATGGACATGAGCAAAGTTTTAGAAAGACATGAGGATATGTGGATCAACACACTCAAAACTGTCTCGTAATGGACTTAACACCAAACTTAATAACCCTAATCATACAGATCTAATTCATAAAACTAACAACCTCACACCCACAGCTACCCACTAGATACATTCAATACTGGGAACTTCAAAATCACTCGAACCCATAGCAAACTCCACTTTAGCCAGTCATATCACTTGTTCAAGTCATAGCCAACACATTTTTGATGACTTGTAAGGTTGAAACCTATGTAGTTCCTTAACCTATTCACCCTCCGTTTACTCTATCCCTAACATTTTGTCTCCAAGACCAACTGCTGCTGCTGCTAAACCATAGACTTCATCACTGGCTGGACTTTCTCTCACACAGCAGGATGCCCCCAGCAGCCTGGATACATTTTTTTTTCACTCACAAAGCAAAACTCCTGATGGTGGACTCGGGTTTCACAAACCTTTAACCCCTAAAAGCACATACAGCACACACTACTGAAGATGGGAATACCTCCTGAAACATGTCTGGACCATAAAAAAAAAAAAAAAAAAAAAAAAAAAAAAAAAAAAAAAGAGTGTCTCACTCTTCACAGTATATATATATATATATATATCAGAAAATGAGAAATTGTGGGAATAGAATTATTTTATATAATGTTTGTTTATAAACATAAGAACGCAACGCATAAACAGAAACTATACCTGTATTTAGCTAACCGAAATTTGGTGCTACTGTAAAGGAATTTGCACATTCAGTTGGACCCAAAACAAGCTACCCCTTAGCAGCTTTACAAAGCTAAAGGGCCATTGTTATCTTCACCCGTACAGTACGAACTAGTTTGGATGAAAGAATGTATCCCTTTGAATATGAATCGATAAAATTCATATCTGACAAGATGGCAGTTTGACTAGATTGTGCCTAATTGCAGGCAATGTGGAATTTAAATCTACGGAGGCAGTGAACCACCGTCGGAGGCAGTGGACGACCAGTGATCACGACTTGATGCAATCACTGCAAGAGTCAGTTGTGAAGGCTCGCATCTGCCGGGTCTAAGCAATGCAAGATTGTCTTATTGTTAATATAAAACAAATGACTGGCATTTTAACAAAGGCAGAATGCAAGTCCACTGGAAGTATACCTCCCACCCTAAGCGCGCAGGGAGATGGTCCCAATGAAGAGTATTCCACATCTACTCATACCGGGAATCGAACCCAGGGCCTTCAGCGTGAGGCAGACTAACTATCACATTATCTGAGCGGGAAGACGCTGCCTGAAGATGTGCAGTACGGGGATTTCAGTTGACTTTTCTA
The DNA here is from genome assembly GCA_963457665.1 of Thysanoteuthis rhombus. NCBI lineage: Eukaryota > Metazoa > Mollusca > Cephalopoda > Oegopsida > Thysanoteuthidae > Thysanoteuthis > Thysanoteuthis major. Next base: position 5,494,237 of record OY735242.1, read on the forward strand.
AACATATGCATGGATTGAGAGTGGTCAAGTCTAAATGTCTTTACTAACATTTGGACGTCGACTGTCGTAACCTAATAATTGACGAGGAGTTAGTCCGGGAAAATTAACTGAAGAAGCAATTAGAATCAATGGTTAGTTCTAATAAAAACGATTTGAATTTTTCGAAATCAACCGCGAACGCTACCGGAAACAAAAGAAACCAAATTAACATAGAAGGACATTGTAAATTAAACCCACGCTAAAAATCAAATTTAGGTTAAGGGGTGGAAACTTTTCTCTGGACAAAAGGAGCAAATGTCTAAATTTCAGCCCTCTAGATCTATTTTTGCGGCTCGTGCAAGTGATAAGATTGGTCTCATCGAGAAGCTTTCAACATAACCAGTCTCACTTGAAAAACCGAAGAAACCTATTTCCCCGTCGAATAAGTTGAAGTTTTATGCCTAGGAAGGAGAATATTCTTTGATCGTGTCTTTAATTAAAGATCTGTGTCCACTGATCAAGTTTCATAAGCCACAGTTCAACCACCAGGAAGCTTTATTTGTCAGGGATATTTTAAAAATCAGGTAATAAAAATCAAATCGTGGACTGTGCTTACTATATTCACTTTCTTGAAAATGAATCAATAAAATATGTAATAAATAGATCTAAGTGTTCAAGGCGATATTTTCGTGAGTCAGTTTGAATTTATTACTCTGCAAAACAAGCCAGTCAAAGTGCCAGCAATCTGTACCACGTTGATAAGACAAGACCTAATGTAAGGTAAAGCGTCCGTCTCTTAAGAGAACCCCATTAGAGTATAAATGGCTGAGAACAATGTCCCTATTTCTTTTGCATGTACAGGCATAATAATCTTTGCAAATTTCAGATCTGGTCTAGGCCAGGACATTATTCGTACAATTTTTTTTATAACCAGTCCCATGGCAGAATGTAAGACCACAAGTTTTACCGAATTTTCGCTTATTTTATAAAGAATATTTTGAGGAAAGAGCTAATAAGATCTAAATTTCCAAGGTGATGTTTTGCAGGCCAATTCAATTACATAAAGTACTGCAGAAGAATGATGAGCACGTTCCTTCTTATCGTCATGAAAATTGGCAAAATAGGTAATGAACTATAGGTAGGTGTATACAAGATCACATTTTATTTTTAAAAGAACTTGCAAACCTTTTCTGATAAATTCGACCTTGTCATAAACGAAAAAAAAAAAAGCCAGTAAAAGAACTACTCATTAAATATTCAAGCATAACATTTTCATGATCAGTACGATCACCGTGGTAGACTGCTTGCTTTGGTGGGTCGTGGGTTCAATCCATGGCAGAATCATCCCCAAAAAATCTGAAGTTGGCAATCAAAGATACTAACCACTCAGCCTGACGGAGCTTATCCTTCCCAAAACCTTTTTCTGCTATCTTAGCCAATACACACTAAAGGGAACGGAAAACCTTGTCCCGATTTGCAGGACCAACGACCAAACTCATGCTTGGGATACATCTTTACGGTTGTTCTAAAAAAAAAAAAAAAAAAAAAATTGTCGATTTTCTGCGACTAAAATGTAATATTCTTCAAACGTGCACTAGAAGCACTGGATCGGACATGCAATTGCATGAGTAGAATATTAATGCTGCTTATAAGTGCTCTCTGCCAAATTTTACCCGTGGTTTCAAAGGGAATATGAATATATGAGCTCAATGTCAGCCGCATTGCTTAATCTCCACGGGTATTTGTAGAGAAATTAACCCTGTCAACAGAGATGGGAGTTATCCTTCAGGGGGGGGGGATAAAACTATTGACGAATATAGAAAGTTATTGCTTTAGATTGGTAACCGTCAAATCCCAGCTGACAATGATACAAATACGACTTCAGTGCAGAAATAAAGTTTGGAATATGAATGAGCTGGCATCAATACTTGTAGGACAACTGCCTTCTGGGTAATTACCCCCACTGACAATAGCAGAGCAACTGTAAAGCCAAAGTTAAAGTTGGTAGAAATGAAGAAGTTGGCCATGTAAATGATCATACTCATGGTTAAGTTGTCAAGAGTAATTTACCTTTGGATTGGGTATGCAGTTGTCCCGACTCAGAATTAACCTGAATTTCCATTTCAACTTCATTGATCACAAATTGATTCAAGGAAGACCAATACTCGTGTGAACAAATGGAACTGAATCAAAGTAGATAGTATCCTCAGTAGTTAGTTTTGTTTCGTCTTCCAGATTTGGAAACAGAAATTAATTCTTTTTAGCTCCAGGCAGAATAACAATATTGTACAGAGACTTCGAACATGGTTAGAGACAAAACTAAGATACAACAAGATTAGAGGATATCGTGTCAGAGAGAGAAGCCGAACTATTTTGAGTAAATGGTAAACTCTTGTTGACAGATTATTTTAAAAGCAGTTGCTTCTACCCTTAAATTGATACAAGTACTTGGCACATCTCAATTAGGGGTCAGTTTTTCCAATGAGCAATTGTATGTTTCTTTTTCCAGAGTTAGAAAATTTTGTATATCGTATAGCTGCAAGTGCTGCAACATACATGGGGAAATATGCTGATTACAAAAAGAATCCCTGTACTCGAATGGAATGAAAAGTATCCCCTGATCAATTTGGAACTGACATTGGAAAAGTTCATGAATTTATAATAAAGTATCTTTGGAGAAAATACGTATATATTCCACAGAAAATTAGAAATTGTTGGAATACAATTTCATTTTAAATCATCTATTTGTTAGTAAATTAAGTTATGAATTTTTATAGAAATGTTGAGAAAAAAAAAGTCTGGATTGGTTCGACTAGATGTCCAGCCCTTCCCGAACAGGCACTAAGTCAGTGGGCATATAGCCATTGCCGCTAGATTCTCGATGGGGATTTTGGTTGAGTGTGTGGGAAGAAAAAGGAAAAGTGTATTTTCTTAACCAAGGTATTTTAAGTCAATTGGACTTGGGGCCGTCCCAGAATTCCAAGTTCACTAGAAGAATACGACCAACCCAAACAGAGCTTAAAGTGGATCCAATCAGCTTCCAAGTCTAGTGACAGTTCCTTAACTCTTGGAAAGAATTAAATCAAGAATATTGTATAGTTGCCAGTGCTGCAATCAACATTGGGAAATAAGATTAGGGAAACAATCCACGGAGTTGAAATATTTTCCTGAATAAGTTGCAACTGACATTTAAACCTCAGTATTATAAAAAAGATGATTCTGAACCTGTTTGACTATGACAGTGCCCATTCAGAAGCGGCCGGGCTTTATTTTTTAGGGTAAGCTGCAGTACATACTATATTTTCCATCCGCCACACAAAAAAGCTTGGCTTTGAAGTATTTGGTCACTTTTCAGCGTTTGTCATTTCAGATATTTCATAGATCATCTAAATTTGGATGAAGATCACGTTTCTTTTTAAATTTCATGAAAACCGACGATGAAGAATCCAGCAAACCCTTCACTGATTTGTGTGCTGACTAATCCTTGTCGAATGTCAATTTTAAAGTTGTATGGATCAGTGGATCTAGAGAAATCGAATGCCTTGCGATTACTCAACCACTAGACATTGTACATTCTCAAAACAAACGCCTGATTTGTCAATTCATACACCTTGCGAATATTGAAATCGTACAATGGCCAGTTGTCTTGTAATCACGGTGAATACAATATTTAGTTGGATGCAATGATTGAATGAATCAACTTTTTCGGGCCAAACAGAGTGTTGGCATCTTTTTGATTGTGAGAAGCGGCAATTCTATTAATTGCCAAAATGTTTTTCGTACAGATCGAATTAGAACGGGTTGGTAGCTTTCACAAAAGGAAGGATAGAGAGTGGGCGAAGAAAAGAATATGATAATGCTTTAAAATCCATTTTCAAAATAAAAATATGACGCTAGAAAATTAGTTTGTAATTTGAGCCGTAACATTCTAATTATTCCATAAACGTAGAGATAGGGGTCATAACTTATGGGGAAACGCAAGTAGACGCACACTTGCAGATTAGAGGGTATGTCTATTGACACTAGGGTTTCGTTTGGGATTTTGGTTGGCTGAAGGGTTACCGCTAAGGAATTCCAATAAAAGGTTATTTTCTCCAAGTCAGTTGGATATACGACCGTCCCAGCAGCTGGACGTACTTTCCACCCCACTATTAGCTTTACAAAGCTTCGGGACATTACGACGAAGTCCATTGTCATCTTTACCTGTTGAGTACGAGCTATCGTTAGAAAAACAATGTTTCCCTTTCAATAACAAGAAAGAAAATGGCTGTGTGACTTGGTGCATAATTGCACGCAATGCTGAATTTAAATCCACAAAATATTGGACCATTGGCAGAACAGTGAACAACCAACGACCACAAGTGATCACTGAAGGAGCAAGTTATAATGGTTCGCATCTGCCGTTCCTGCAATTTGTTCCAACATAAGAATTCAAAAACCAAATTTTCATGACTACCTCGGCAGGATGTAAATCCACCGAAAGAATACCCCCGCCCTAATCACATAGCTTAGAGTGTACTCAAATCGCTGCCAAGTGCACAGGGAGTTTTGTCCAAATGGATTTTCCGCGTCTGCTCATACCGGAAATCGAACCTTGGGCCTCCTGTGCGAGGTAAACGGGCCAAGTATTGCACTGTGCGGGAAGAAGAGGCCTGAAGATGTGCAATATGGGGATATTACAGTTGGCTTTTCAGACAATGTACATCGGGAAAGTGATTACATCTAAATGTCTTCAGCATTTGGATGCTGACTTCAAGAAAAGTGTTATATGCCCGAGCCAAATATTTAGTAAGGACTTCCGTCAAAGAGAAGTAACAGTGAAGAACCAAGCATAATTGATGGCCAGTTCTGATCAAGCAATGAAGAAAATCTGAAGAAAAAAAAAAAAAAGAAAAAAAAAAGAAAAGTTTGACCACGTGACTTTCCTGTAACGAACCATATTTGTTTGTAGAGTGTTGGGAAGATTAATTAGAAAAATTGGAAACAAGTGATCAAATAAGTTACCTCACTTGCCTTACGTTGGGCGGTACTCATTGAAAAAGCCCAAATTTTCAAAATCCAGCGCTAATGCTACTGGAAACACACTAAGACAACAATTTAGCATAGACTGATATTGTAAATTGAACCTGTACACTAAAAACCTATTTAAGTTATGGGTTGAAAATTTCTCATCTATACATAAGGAGCAAAAGTTTAAATTTCAGCCCTCTAGATCTATTTGGCAGCTCGTTCAAGTGATACATAAAGTGGTCGTACTATCGAGAAATTGTCAACATAGGTTTCTCTTTTCAAGTTATTGGGGAGGATGGAATAGCCAGCCAGATTAAGTGCAGGGTCTAGCTCCTTATGTAGTGGAGAACATTCGACTCCAATCGTGCCTTGGGTCCCAAATTTCATCCCCTGCAAAGTAAGACAGTCAAAGTGCCAGCAATTGGTTCCACGTTAACAAATCAAGATATGACTCTAGGTAAAGAGCGTCTTTTCAGAGAATATTTTGCGGGTAAAGTTGCAACTGACATTGGAAAAATTCTTGAATTTGCCCTACAGTATTAAAAAAACAAAAACAAAAAAAAAACAAACCCTGAACAAACCAAGCAGAGACTCCAATTTTCTGAATTCGTTCAACTAGGACGGTGCCCGTTCGAAAGGGACTATTTGTTTTTACGGCTGGATGCTATACATAATATAAGTTTCCAGTCGTTGCACAAAACTAGGCTTCGATGCATTTTAGTTACTCATTTTCAGCGTTACCAATTTAGATATTTCATCGATCTTTTAGACAAATTTTTCGAAAATTTCTTGGGAACCGATCATGAAATACACATCAAACCCTACATTGCTTCGTGTACCTACTGATACCTGGCAAATTTAGACTTTACAATGGCCAATCAATGCATTAGATTTCTGGAGATCCGCCGATCCATACAACTTCAATGTTGACGCTAATACATCGAATTTGTACAATGACCAGTTGCTTAGTAATCGCAATGCATTCAATATTTGTCTAGATTCAGACAACCTTACCAGGCCCACTGATGATTGGCATCTTTTTAACTGCCAAAGTCGACAGTTCTATGAATGCCTAAATGTTTTTCGTTCAGATCCAATTTGAAAGGGTTGGTATTTTGAAAAATGATAGTGTGGACGAAAAAAAAAATTGTTATAGTTGTTTACAATCAATTCTCAAAATATACAAATATGACGCAAGAAATCTCGTGCGTAATCTGAGCCAAAACATTAACATCCTAAGCGTAGAGTTATGGGTCATAACTTATGAGGAACGCAAATAGATATAAACCTCTAGGTCAGAGTATTAGTCATTGCCGCCAGGGTCTCGTTAAGGATTTTGGTTGGCTGAAGATGGTGGTAAAACCAAATCACGGTTAGTTGAGGAATTCTAAGTTTTTTTCTCTAAAACAGTAGGGCGTAGGACCGTCCAAGCAGCCGGATACGCTTTCTGCCGACTGGTAGCCTTACAAAACTAGTGGACATTATAGCGAGGAAGTCCTTAGAGCTATCAATAGAAAAACAATGTATACCTTTGAAAATGAAATTCTTTAGTTAGACAAGATGGCTGTGCGACTTCATTGTGCGTAATGAACCGCAATGTGAAATTTAAATCCACCGGAATCGGAACCACCAACGATCACTGCCAGATGTATTTACGGCAAGTGTAAGTTATGAAAGCGCGTATACGTCGGGTTTCAGCAATACAAAATTCAAAACGAGGCTCAAGGTAAGGTGAAGTGTCTGTCTGTTAAGAGACAGCTAATTAGAGTATATGAACGACCGGTAACGAAGTCCCGGTTTCCTTTGCATGTCCTTAGTGTCTGTAAGTTTCTATGACCACCTTGGTACGATGCAAGTCAACTGAAAGAATAACTCCACCCCAATCACATAGCTAAGTAGGTACATAGAGCTGAGAGCACAGGGAGAATACTTAGCTGAGAAAGTTACTAACATTGGGAAAGTTCATGAAAAATTGACACTAGTATGTTGGACCCCCCCCCCCCAAAAAAAAAAAAAAAACCAAGACCTCTCCCCAACTAATTTTTTTGAATTTCTTTGACTAGGACAGTGCCCGTTCGGAAGGGACTGGACTTTTTTTTCATGGCGGGCTGCTATAATTTCCCATCCGTCGTACGAAACTCAGCCTCGAAGTATTTCGGTTACTTCTTTCCAGCATTGCCAATTTAGATATTTCATAGAACTTCAGCTTTATCTAAAAGATTTTTTCAGATTTCATAAGCGATAAAGAACCCATCAGGCCTTGCTTTGTTGGTTGACTAAATCTCTGGTGAACATCAACTTTATACAATGGCCAGTAGTAGAGTAATCGCAATGCATTAGATTTCCCGTGAACAAACAATCCATACAACTTCAATCTCGACACTATTGCCATACGTACCAACTAATATATCTTGCGAATATAGAATTCGTACAATGGACAGTTGTTTAGTAATTGGTGCATATAACATTTGGTTGGATTCAATGATCGATACAAAGCCGAAAGTTCTATGAACGCCGAAATGTTTTTCGCTCAGATCCAATTTGAATGGAAAAAGGATAGAGTGGTGAAGAAAGAATATTGTCAGAGTTCTTTAAAATCAAATCTCAAAATATGAAAATATGACGCAAGAAAACTCGTTCGTAATTTGAGCTAAAACATTGTTGATTTCTCATTGTGAGCGTTGAGTTATGATCCATAACTTTTGGGAAACGTACATAGATACATCTCTTGGATACAAACGAAAAGGTAGCAAGGCTCGAGAAAACCGGTGTTCATTTTCAGATCTCTTGGCAGCATCTTTATTTCCAATTGTTTGGAAAAAAGTTCTATGGCAATCAAAATTGTCTAAATGTCGCAGGTTCTGAACAATATTCTTTGATAAGTAAAATTGATTCAAAGTATTGTAAACTTGTATTCGATTTAGGTATTTATAAACCCGGGCAACATCGGGTACATCTAGAAGCTATTGCCAAACAAACCGTATAAGTTCTTAGTCTGCAAAGTACATGAGCGGGTGACCAGAGTAAGAGGGTGCCACCCATTTGCTTTGGACGTTAAGAAATTCGACGAGTAGTTTTTTTTTCTTTAAGATCATTTCTAAAAATGTACTATGGGTCTAGTGTACATTAAAACAACTACGCAGAACCCCGAAATACAGTTTCCTAAAAAAAAAAAAAAAAAAAAAAAAAAATGTTTGGCAGTATAACTACTGTGACCCCTTGTGCCAGGTGTCGTCTTGGGCGACAGCCGAATTGTGAGACCCTCGTCGTGGAGAGCAGAGGTCAAAGACAAGACAAGTTGAAGCGACATTAAAGACGCAAGTTGTCCGTAGAGCAATAGACGGAACAGGAGCTACGGTTCAAATAACCAGTAGTTATTTGTCACTTTTTGCGAGCAGAGAGCCACTTGAAGTACATACGCTCTTTTTTAAGGCGTCTGATGAACATCCTAAATAGTGTCCACTGACCTGTAATCTACAGCAAGCAAGAAGCTCAAAAGAGAATGTGAAAGATTGAAAGGACGGTTTCAAACGGCTATAAGAGACACTCCTGAACAATAAGAACGGCAGCAGCTTCTATCCAAGGGGATTGGCGAATTAGATTCGTTCTTTAAAAGACCTACGAAGTACAAAACCAATCCCATGCTGATTTTTGCGAAGTACAATGTTTAAAAATATATAGCCATGTAACAAGACTTGGGGAAAAGTACAGATTCCCCCCCCCCAGACACTGACAAAAATAGTGGGCCTCCCTGTGGATCACACTCAGGACACCAGCGAATTGGTCGGAGAGACCAGCTTGTTAACCATCGCACCAGAGTAGATGCCTAAAAATATCGAAATATCAATTTGTGTTTCTCCCTCAAACGTCAAAACGGGTTGAGAAAATCCTGAAATGAAACCATTATGTTTTCCGGGGTTTTCCAACTTTTGACAAAGGTTGACGACTTGAATTCCTGATTCGACGTTTACCATACAGTGTATTGAAGGTTTCTAACTCATTCAATGTCAATCTTTGTGTTCTTCCATTATATTGGAAGAGATCTGTGAAATTGTGCCCGAAGAAGACAATCTGATATTTTCTTGGCAGTGTCTCGGGGTCGATAAAGGATCAATGATTCCATGAAAGGAGTCGATGGTCGAAAAGGTTTTTTTTTGGAGGGGGGGGTCCAAATGACCCTGCTAATTTAATTGAACTTCCAAAGGAGATCTACTCGACTGAAGTTATGCACCCTAAAGCTAAGCTCGCTCTCACAATCGATTGCCGATTTGATTCCGTCAGATCGTCAATTCTTTGAGTCCAATCGGCGATGAATATATCGGTGATTAAATTCGGCAGTAGTGTTCTTACGACTTGAGAAAAAAGAAAAAAGTCGTCTGCGATCCACTCATAGCGGCAGGAATGGTTATATTTATTTTACGATCAAGTCAGATGTCGTAGCCAATGAGAATGAAAGGAATATTTTGCGTCACTTCCTGCAATGGCAACCACTTTGTATAATCGAGAAGCTTTTGATGATTAATAATGCCTATCTTCACATTAAAAAAAAAAAAAAAAAAAAGAAAGAAAAAAAAAAAGTATTTTTTGCCTCTTCAATGACATTGGTGTCTTTTCGATAATGAGTTACCGTAAGAGTAAATATTGTATTAGGAAATTGATAGCGAGCGTTAGGACTCCAAGTGAAGTAAGCCTGTAATTAAGATCATGACGCTTCCTGTTTATAACAAATGTAATCTGCTTCTCAGAACGAGTATGACAGTTCCTAGGATAGCGCACTGTCATAGCAAGTTCTGTTAATCGGCGACAGAACAATTTTGCTGCACACGGCACTGATATTCTATGACGGTCATCCATCTGAATAATGACCAGGATCAACGTTGCTTACCTTCGGCGATCGTACGAGAACCGACATATCAAATGATTGGACCGTATTCATAAGAAATACCGAATGTGTATTCACCCATATGCGTTTTGAGATAATATTGTCCAGAGTCGTCACCTTTCACTAAGCCTCCACAGCTAGCTCAGGCATCTACCAGAAGGGAACTCCAAGAGAACCTACGATCTAGGGATCTTGCCCCCATCTTCCCACTTCGGTGGACCATAGCATGCAAACCCTTGGTTTAAAGGGTGGGGTACCGACCGTGTGCACCTCACCTTAAAACTTCGAACTATTTACGTACTGGTCAGCTAGACCCATAAGGGTATGGACCCTCCCACCGATCTTCGTTCGCGAAGTCATCATTAATGGGGCGTCCTGCCGCATAGCACACACAGGCTGATAAGGTCATTTTCAATTTCCTGCAGCCGTCCAAGATCTCATTTAGAGTAAAGCGATCTGGTTTGTCAGTAGAAACTGTTACGTGAGAAATATATTTTGGTAGAAAAATGGAAGAGAGTTCTTGAGGAATAAATTATTTCCAGGGCCTTTTGTTGAGCAGTGATCACGAAAAGTCTAAATTTCCAAAGAGCAAGTGTGAATGCTGCCAGACAAAGTACCGATTCAGCATGAACTTACATTGTAAATTGAACCCCAAACTAACTTTACGTGGGGTTAAAAGAACCCCGAAACAAACAAAAAAAAAAACAAAAAACAAAAAACAAAAAACAAAAAAACAACAAAAAAAACACGTTTCTTTCTAGACAATGAATGTTAACTCAACCCTCCAGTCCCATTGGTGTAGCCTATTTATGTGATAGAGGCATGGTCTGCTTGAAAAGTGAAGAAACTTGGGTTTACAGGTTTTGGTTGACCGTTTCTAGTAGTGGATTAACCAAGACCTATCATTACATATACAATAATCAGTTTTCGGTTGAACCACTTTAAATTGACTTTATGTAGTGCCTAAGTCATACGTGTGTAAAAATTCGCGTTTTCCTTTTGCTTTATAGTAAGAAAAAAGTGTCCGTTCTCAATCCAATAAGGGTCATATTCCGATTTATTTCTATATAATACTAAATTCACCCAGCCGAAATTTGGTATGCATACTCAAGGGACCTAGCAAAAGTTTTTGAAGTAAAATATACACAGGCTCCACAAGGCCAACTAGACAACGCAGAGTAAAGATACAACCTAGGACAGAATAGGAGTATAATGGAAGACAACTCTTGGAACTCTGAAGTGGACGAAAGAAATGTGCAATCCATTCCTAGATATTCCAAGAATCAAAAATAGTTACAACGTCCTGGAATTAGTCCTTGCTTTGAGGCACTGAGCGGAGGACGTGCTTATCGTGTTGCACTGCATGTTACACTATCTTAAGTAGTGAATAGTGTTGCCAATTTTACGCTAAATTTAACGTTTTTTTGTTTGGCCGCGCAAAAATTCAACATTTAGAGCTATTTTTAGTGCCTCTTCAATTTTCAGCCAACTTTTAGCTAAATAGGCAAATCCAGCCATCTTTCAGTGTTTCGATCGAAAGAATTTATTTTTATGGAGTTAGCAACATTAACAATTTAGTGTCTACGTGGAGACTATCTTTTCTAGAAAATTCTGGTAATAGAAAAAGCTATTTTCTGGTAATAGAAAAGCTATTCCGTTAAACTCAATTGTTTCTGTTTAGGTTCAGCTCAGGGCGTAAAGCAAACTAAGCGGCGTCTTATGGTCACCAGAAACCACTAAAACCCATTTTAGACGGGAAGTTTCTATGAACGGTAAGGACTGGGTGGAATCAGGATAGATATATATCTCAGTACACCTAGCTAACCCCAGCAACAGTGATTAAACCGATCTGTTGCGGGCAAATGATTGATGAACAAGCCTGGTTGCCGCAGAGTCAATCTCCACTCTTACTTCCATGTGTATTTATAACATTCGTAGATATGTAAGATTTGTCAGCTAGGTTCAGTCCGTAAGAGTTCCGCTTACCAATCAATGTCGTGATTTTAAATCATGGTAAGGAAACGTCACATTAGATCAAACCTATTTATAAAATCAGCTCTGAAGTATCTCCCTCAAATTAGGCAAGGATTGTTCTTATTACGGTGGGAAAAGTTAACTCTAACCTCCGATTTGTAGGAGAGTTTGACAGATGACGGCTCACCAGCTTTGCCGAGGTAATTACCTAAATGCGTACTCAAGGTGACAAAAAAAAAAAAAAAAAAAAAAAAAGTACACGGGGGGTACCAAAGATGTAGTCAGAAAACTAAACTGGACTTTGTATCAGTGGAAGAAGTTTGGTCCAATGAGTCTTGATTCCTTCTGAAAAATGGCAGAAGGCTGGGTACGTGTGCATTGTTATCCTGGGGAAGCGATGGCACCAAGATGCAGTGAAGAAAAGATAGACATGGATGAAGAAGAATTTAACAGAAACGATGAGATTGTTATTGAAACTATTGCAGGTTTTTGACTGATATCTTTTTAAATGCCAGAAGCCAACGAGCCACCAATAACGGTTGAGCAATTTCTCGTTACGACTCTAGTATCCGTATCACGTCTTCCCAAGGGAATAGGAAATGCTAAAAGAGTTTGGAAAACCCAAACTAAATACTCCGAGACAATGCCCAACCCCACATCTTTCAGCTGACTGGATCTAAGCTTAGAGAATTTGGATATGAAATCTTGCAGAATTCTCCAGAGATTCTTCGTACGGATTATCAATTTTTCGAGTACTTGATGTATCCGTAATTAAAAGGTTCAATAATAGGAATGTTATCATTTGACCATTTTTTTTTTTTTGCTGTCCGTGATCTTCTCATCGGTCAGGGAATCCGAACAGGACCAAGTGCCTTCTTGATGCCATTGAACACGCCATGAACGTTGCCAGACTCAGCTCTACGCTAGATCCCTAAGCAGAATTACTATTTGGTGATGAGCTGTGCAGTTCTCCGGTCACTTTTGAGAGCTGCTAGTGTCCATTCGTTCGTTTGGGCATCCTTCAGCGGAGATTCTACCGGAGCCAGGAGGGTGTTCTTGATGGCAAATTCTCAATGTTGTCGGGGCTCCTCATATTCCCAACTTCCAGATGAAGGTATATTCCTCTGAGGAAGTCGCTGGAGGCGAGCCCAATTGCTTGGAGGACAGCTATATTGATGGCGAGTTTGGTGAGCTCTGTCAATAATAGCTACCCCAGGTATACATGGCACAGACAATTTCAGATTCCTGTGCACACAGTGTGTACATTCAAGCCGGCAAAATGAGGAGCTTGAGTTAGTTCTATTGTATATTTGACTTCTAGACGGGTGGTAATCAGTGAGTGGGATGTGATGTGATCATCCTCTCCACCGTAGAAAAGGACCAGTGCCGCCCGTCCCCTACGCAGTTTAATTGATTTCTCACCGAGAAGTGAGGTTGGCGTGGCCTCTCACGGCGCAAGTCTGGGCAGGAAATCTGGAGATCATGGGTCACTCAAACGTCAGAATCCCTCTTGGCCTTGTTGATGGGACGAAAAGAAAAAGAACATGGCGTTTAGCAGAACGATGTTTGCAAGGCATCGGTCCGCCCTTGGGGTTCCACTCCTGATTTGTGAGGTTTACTCCTTTGCACGTGGAGTCAAGACAGGAACTTTGCCCACCCTGGTCGTTGGCTGCCTAATGCCGTTCGTCCGCCCAGTGATAAGGAACCAGCACATGATAATCGATGAAAGGGAAATGGATATGAACCATTGTTGCTCACTCTCTACAACTGACCCCTGAGGTCAGAGAGAGGATAACGTACCACTTAATATACCTAAAAGTTCACGTCTGTCCACATGATACTTCCAAAAGTTCTTAATGAATTTCAATGGACTTTGTTTAAGGGTGGGCAATAGGCTACATATGAAATGATTAATTTCAAGGTGGACCCTTGTACAATTATTTCCGTCAGTGGCCCAGTGCCCACTACTTTTTTTTTTATATCATGCATCTTACTATTTAAAAACTAATGTCATGTAATGATTCGATAAATCAGGTTTACAAAGTCTCGACTATTCTATTGCTTGTCGATCTCATGGTTGAGATCAGAGGACAGTAAACTGTGCCAAAAATTTACTGAAGCAGCCTAGTTCCTGGAGATTGCCTGAGACAGCACTTACCATCAAAATAGAAAGGAAGGGGGATAGATGCCCACAGCTGCAGAAACCGGGCAATTCCTGAACACATCACCATGCATAAGTATTGGTCTCAACATTGAAGACACCCTCGTAGGAATGATAAATGAAGAGTGGTCCCAAGGGACAATGAGGAAAATCTATAAAAGTTTAATAAAACAGGTTCATATATATATATATCTCAAAGTCCTGAATTCGATGTATTTGGGGGAAGGAAAAAAGTCCAAAGCACTTATCGCGTTTTGATACCAAGCTCTTCAAATACATCACTTGATCTAACTGCACTATTTATTGACACGTACAAACGGCACGGTTCTTATACTTTCAAAAGAGATTAATTTTCAGCAACAGTACATGATTTGTGCATTTCATTTTTTTTCAGTAAAAACCCTTAAAATATCTGGAAAAAAATTCCAAGAGAAAATGCCTGTTTAAAGTACTTAAAAATTCACGGATACGTTGAACACAATTGCATTCCACCATGATTAACACAATTGGAAGCCGTACATAAATGTCCGACGAACCATTTTTTGGAGTTCATTCTTTGGTTCATTTTATTTTCAGATCCGTAACCTGTAAATGGGGCCTAAAACTGAAAGGGTAATAAAATTTTGTCTGTACTTTTGTATCAATATCACACTTCGTATAAGATACATCTGTTATAGAAGTAAATTCGTAATGTTTCTTAAATCCGAAGGTGCTATATTAACGGAATTTATTTTCTAAGGAACTTTTGTCTTGTACGGAGGGGAGCCAGACAAGTGTGGGTTTGAGCTTCAAGAACATGAAGATCCCATTGGTTTTGGAAAAGACAACCAGTGCATCCTCCCGATAGTCAAATATGGAGCTGAAACGTGGAACTTAAAGAGATTGGTTTCCAAACTAAGAAACATGTACAGGGAGAAAATAATGCCAAACATCACATGGAAAGATGAGACAGCGCAATATATTTGAAAAGCCAATGGGTGTCAGAGATAGATTAGAAGCCATTAAGAAGATCAAAGGGTCATTGAAGACCATGTTGCAAGAATGTCAACCACTGAACATCACAACCCAATGTAGATCCTTCAAGATCATAGGTGAAATTGTGACCGGCAAGAATATTTTGGCAGTACAAATGACGGTCATGCCCGGCAGCGTAAAACGGAGAGACTTTGGGGAAGGCCTATCCTCGGACTTTTGAAAGATGATGGGCTGCCACGTGAGATCTTACGGGTGATCAATTGAAAAATTGAAGGGTTTATTTCAGGTCTGGAGTAGGTAAACCATGATTATTTTACAACTTAATTTATGGTTGAACCTCTTTTGGGGATTTTGATTTCTCCCAGTGCCTAAAATGGTTCCAATAGGCCTCAGATAAGCTGCGTGGACGGAAAACTCGCGAGTTGTTTCCCTCCTTTCGTAGAACAGACGAAACCCAAGGGAAATGACTTAATTTTCTCAGATATTTATATTTTATATACTATTGTTTTGGGGTAAATCTACAGAATAAGACCCAAGAATCTATGGTTCACATATACACTACTTCCTGTAAACTACAAAAATGTAATTGTTCCATGTTTATTTAACAGAATAACTGCTTGAATTTTGATCATTACGCCTATAATTCTTTGCACGTGTCTACAATGTGTTTGAAAAAGAAATGTCAAAACTGCAAACAAAGTTCAAATTATTTCCACACATATCTAAACATTTCTGACGGGTCATCCTCTGATGAGGATCAGTTGGAAGAAACTTGATAAAAAAAAAAAAAAAACAAAAAACAAAACCTTTCCTGTTTTGTTATGCATCCACTAATTAAAGCATATTTTTCAGATGTTCAAAAATCAATAAAATGAACACTTAAGATTTTCTTTGGTAAGTCACTCAATAGAAATCGTCACATCACCAATATCTTTTGGCAGCCTGTTGGGTGATCAATTAAACTGGAAAGAGGGTAATCATTGTATAACTTATTGCCTTTTGTTGGGCAGTGATCACTGAAAAGGTTTGAACTTCATTGCCACTATGAAGACCAATGCTCGCGTATCCATTGACGAGTGCCATACCTTATACAAAAAAGCTGGCCATCACCATACAAGACTTGACTAAGAACTTTCTAAAGACAAATGCAGTCAGGTCGGGTTAGTTATCAAAAAGAAATCGTCAAATTCACCTCTTGATTGCATGCAGTATTGGGGGTGATCAATAAATAACTTCACTTGCTTTTTACTGGGCGGCTATCGCTTAAGAGACTAGATTTTCAGAAACAAAAAAAATGGTACTTGAATGCAGTCGGACACAAACGAAGGGATCAAATTAGTATAAAAATTGAAATATTTATACATCCAATATGCATGAAAATATTCGTTACTGTTGCAATAGTGTCTTCAAGTTAGACTAGTTGTCAAATATGATTTTTAATTAGGATGATACTGATCAAGCTGTTGAACATGCCAGTTTAGAATGGGTAACAGCTTAAAATATTTAGAGCATTTACATTTTGAGCTACGGATTGGTGAGTTTTTCGGCTTCGAAAGTAAGTGCATAGGAATCTTGGATACATGACTGAAGAGGAAATGCTACCAGACTAGTGCCAGAGATTAGGGATCGATCCTACTCTGAGCACACAGTATCCACAATTGCCAAGCGTCATTTATATAGAAAATGAAATAGATGTGCAGAAATTCAGAACAGCGAGTAGCATTGACAAAAAAAAAAAAAAAAAAAAAAAAAGGATGTGAAGGATTTCTTCCTGTTAAGTACAAATCTGAGTCAAATGACCTTTTCTTCGAGAGAGTGATCAGCTTATGGAACCAAGTCAAGAGTACCACTCAACCAGTCAAAGGCAGGACTGGCACAGCTTGGCAACGATCTGGACACGTTAAGAAAATCCATGACAGCTTTGTATCAATGGAAAAGTGATCCAACGAACCTTACCTTCAATAGAATTCGTTATTCGTTTTCTTAGGGAAGCGATAGCACAAATGTAGAATTTGAAAGAATTGAAGAGATCTGAACATCGTTTTTAATATGGAAAGCAGGAAAGTAAACCGGACTTTGTCTCCACAGGAGAAGGTCACTCGGTCTGAAGATGCTAGTTTGTTTCTCTTTACTGAATAATGTGTACGGCAGGTTATAGGTACATCTTTATCCTGGGGAAGCGGCGACACCAGGAGGCACCGAAGAGGCAGATAGAGAAATGAACGGACGAATTAGAAAAAAGTTTTGCTCGATACTTTTACTTTATGGGGAAAGGGGGAAAGCAGGAAAGTGGAGAGGACCTTGAATCAGTAGATCACCTGGTCCGATGAGTAGTTTTCTTTCGAATAATCTGGATGATAGGAACGTATGCACCATTATCCTGGGGAAGCGACGGCACCAGAGTGCACTGTAGATGCAGACCTGGGTGGAGGAGGATTTTGACAAAGAACAGAGAGATCGCCCTTTGCTTAAAACTGCATTAAGGATTCGTTTTTAAGGGCATCTTATACTTAGCAGCTCTCGTGTCAGGATATTTTAAATGATAGAATTTTAAAAATACCAGTTCCACGTAGAATAATGTTCGTGTATTCACCTAGGAGAGCTGTTCAGCAGGATCAAAAAACGAATTGGACAAAAGGGTGATAAAGGAATAATTTCACTCGCCTTTAGCTGGGCAGTGATCACTAAAAATCTTAATTGAATTTAGTATTAACTCACATGGCAAGTTACCCCCCCACTAGAAATCTAATAAGCAGTGTATTCAAAAAAATTTCAAGGTATAAGGAGTAAATGTTGAGAATTACAGTCTAGCTCCATTTTTGCAGGCTATGCGTGATATATAGCCAGCCAACCAGCCCGACCAACTTGAAAACTGAAGAAACCTATGCTGACAGTTTTCATTGACGGTTTCTAAGAAGGTCACTCTGAAAAAGCCTGGCAATTATAAAGCAAGGCAAAACATCACCGAGAAAAATAATTTTCATAAGGAAAAGTAATTTAAACCAAATTCAATGTTTTGTGTAAGTATCGGAGCGAAGGAAAGATCTCTCAGAACCCATTTATCAAGGGGGTCTGTGCCATTCGCAGTTTCTCCCAAAGAAGTTGCCTTATAGATTGTCGGATTGAGCTGAAGTTTGGTTATGGTGTCTTACCAAGGGTATCGAAACGAGTAATATCGGTAGAATATGGTATCTCGAGAATGATGCGCTACTGGTGCTCAAAAACGCAAAGATATTTTAGTGCTTGAAAAGCAACGGACTGTAAAAGCCTTCTTGGTACGATTTGGGGAAGATTATCCTTTCAAGCTCTCGCTCATTAGATCTTATAAATAATCAAATAATTAAAAAGAGTTCTGTCTTTCAGTGGTACAAAATTGAATGCTTAGAACGAAAGGTTCTAAGAGTAATTCGAAAGAAGCTTATAAGCTTCTAATTGGAAGAAAAAGTCAAAAGTTTAGATAATACTGAGTATGAATTTGAGCAACTTTGACAATCGAGCAACGAATTCCAGACGTACTGATAAAAAAAATATTAAAACGTGCTGAAAATAGTCATGAAACAAAAGGCATCTACTGTTCGTTACTTTTTTGCTGACTAATATTTATGCATTTTTGTACATTTGTAGCGCAGTACAGAGATATTAAACACTATAGGTAACTGGTACTTATATTTGTTGACTTCAAAGAGATTAGCTCATATGAGAACATACTCAGGCGTGGGAGAAAGATCAAGAGTTCGTCTATGCACAACATACTTTGAACAAGTCTGTAGAAATATAATCTGGAAAGGATAAACTAACAGCTATGCATAACAGAGTCTGCTCTAACAGGAGAGGTAAGGTTCTTACCAGACGAGTTTTACGGAAGAAACTGATTCTATCCTTTTAAATTGGGAGGAGGATTAACTCATTCGATGACCGACCAGGGCGTCATCAGCCTGAAGTAACATTGCCAAAGACTCGCACTTCGACAATACTTAGTACAATAGGTAGAAGTGAAGGCTTTAAGGATTAGATCTTTTAACGGAGAGTCAGACTGTCAAACAGGGCAGGTCACACCGATTCCCTTCAGATCAATGTTAAGTAACACTGAGCATAGACGTGACCTAGATAGATGACCGTCAGGCAATATCTAGTACTGTAAGCAACTGAGGATCAATCCCTGACAAAGTCACTTCAAAGACTTTAAAAAACGGTGTTAAATGCATCCCTGCTAAACAGGAGGATTGAGGGTATTCGGTTGTCGGACCAAAAATGGGATTCGTGTCCACCTCTATCGAAAGGAAAGAGTCGACCAAACTTGTATCCTACTATACTTTTTCGAAAGTTGGTGAAAAGCCAACGTAAAATTTCACGTAATTGAAGACGGAAACCCCGAAATGTCGTTCAGCGTTTGTTTTGCAGCAAGCCATTAGAAGCAGTGGTCACCATCTCTCGCCTATACCCCAGTCTCCTGTGCATACCACAGTCCCCAGTATAATATACCCTCCTAATGGTGATGTACCAGAATACCACAAAAGTCCCATATAAATGAATGGTAGTCGATTCATTTTATGTCATTTAGGCTTAGAATTAATATCGGAATAAAGTTTTCGAAAATTACAGATATTGAATATGGTTTGATGAAATTATTTTCACCTGTGACTTGTTCAACAGAAAGCGGAGACAAAGGCCAAAAATGTTTGGGGGTAGAGTCAGATTAGTCCTGTGGTTCCCAAAGGGTGTGGTGCGCAGTACTAGTGCACAGAGAGAGGCTGGTAAATATGGTGGGAAGATTCAAGGACAATCAAAGAAATAATTCTACTCTTAAACTACACACCCAGGCCTGTTGGTTACAGGGAAGACTTCAAACAGTAGTGAAAGACTTGAACAACATTAAACTATTCAAAAGGACTGGTGTGATAAGTTGTATGTATTTTGTATTACAAAGACCACCAAAATACTGGTCCAACAACAGTAGACCCAGTATAGAGACGCAAGGAACAGGTGGATCACCAGACCTTCAACTAGACCCATAATCCATAGAAAGGCCCCTTTCTGTCAGTGTTAGATAAATAGATAACTGATGAAGCCTCACGTCAAAGTAGGTGCGAAATAAAATTTTAGTCAGTTTTTTATTACTGTAATTTAGTTGACATGTGTATTCAGACGCGTCTTTCCATTTGTCCACACGATATCTCCGAAAGTAGATTTCAAGGAAATTGTGGAAGGACGAGTAAGGAAGAAGGGTTAAATTTCTGAGGCGGATCCAGGAACTTTGGGGGGATTTCCGTTTTCTCTTCATACATTTATCTATACGATCATGTCTACCCGCACAGTATCTCCGAAAGTTCAGTGGATTTCAATGAAATTGTGGAAGCAGGGGGGGGCAACAGAGTAAGTGATTAAATTTTAGGGTGGATTGGAATAATCACTTTCTGACAGGGGCGTTGGCAGTGGTAAGCGCAGAGTGCTTACTAGTTTATGTAAAGAAACCAGTAGGAGTTTCCAGATTATTCGGGGGATTGAGCCATCTTTTTTTTTTTTTTTTTATAAAGCTGCATTGTATTATTCTTCATTGACCCATGATCATATAAAGTTGTGTTCGAGCACTGCTTGGAATGGTTGAGTTTTTGAATCTATTAATATCCGTATCTCGAATAAATGATTCACCACAGCCTGCACGTGTTCCAGAACTAGTTATCAAGAAAAAGATACCAGCACGAGATTTAAGGATTGTTGGTCCAGAATGGCCATAGATACCCCCCTCCCGCCAAAAAAAAAAAAAAAAAAAAACCCAAAAAACTAAGGAAATTTTAATGTGCCTATAGGTGTACTCTAGCAATGCAAATTTCCAAGATTTTAGCCCCTCCCAATATATAAACAGAAACACAGGGAGACCCACCCATTCAAAGTTCTTGTCCACTCGTTGATCGGTTATTTGTGGGGCTATGGTGATAAAAAAGAAATTGGTGTGACGCGAGCAATTTGAATTTTTTTTTATACACACCCAAAAGAGTGGCTCAGAGAGACAGAGTCCGGGACCACTAAATCAGTTTCTGTAATTCAAAGGATAGAATTACAGTTTGCAAGTGAAGAGTTTGGAAAGTTTCAAATATCCCAGAACCAGTTGGGCGGCCTTGATGTAGCTTTGCGACCAGCCAAAAGAAACTTTACTGCATATTGGAGAACAGACCAGTTATTTTTTGTTAGCCAAGTCAACTCAATGTTCTTGGGAAAGGCATGAATCCACTTCTCCCTCCTGCCAGATAAGTAGAGTAACTGGAGCCAGCTAGCCCTGTAAGTCCATGTGAGGAAGTCATTTTGAGCTTGGCAGTAGCCATGGCTAGTTCCAGAGTTGAGTAATCGGGCTGGTTGATTATCGAACCAGAGCCAACCATGAAGGCCTTAATATTATATATATATATATATATATATATATATATATATATAACAGATTACCCAATACGTATTGTCTTACGGGAAGACCTATTACGTGTACAATGTTAGTAACGCAAAGTCAGATGGACAGAAGTCCAACTAAAGGACCAAAGAAAACTTCAGCTAAACCCACATGCAGATTAATAAACCCAACAAAAAGTGAACTAGGCAGAATAAGCAAAAACCATTCAAGAGGAAATCACTTCCAAACTAAGATCAGCTTTGGGATCAAACCAGTGGAAAAATACAAGATCAGTAATAGAATAGTTCTGTAACAAGATAAACAACTGCGCTTTTATGCAATTCGACATGAAGGGTTTTTACCCATCATCAGAAACCACACTAAATAAGGCCATCTCACTGATTAAAGAACACAATTCATTGACTGTCAAATACTAATTAGAGTGTTAAAAATCCTTGTTCGATAGAGAATGCATGGATAGAGAGTTAGCAAGGATTCTTCGACGTGACCATGTGCAGCTACGACGGAGCAGAGGTTTGCAAACTGGTAGGAATATTTTTACTATAAGTTTTAACCAAGATAAAAAAAGACTTCTGTACAGAGACGATGGACTATTGATCCTAAGAAACAGCAACGAACCAAAGAAAACTAGGGAAGAAAAAGTTCAAAATAGATATTAAAACAAGCCTAAACCAGGTCGATTTTTAGACGTAACACTCAACCTCCAGAAATACACCATCTATTTAACAATAGACATTCTACTATACATCTTATAGCCATCCAAAATCAAGCAAATACCACAAACCATCGGCTGTTGATTATCTGTTGATTCTTCCAATAGAAACGTTTCCAACGCAGCGAAAAAAGATTACGAAGGAGCATTAAAAGGTTTGACAAACATTTACCAACAGAATGCAAACATCCACCCACAACTGCCTAATGGAGCTGCAGAAATAAAACGACGTATGCCAAGCCACTGTAAAATCCAAAATTACAGATAAAATATTTAGGTTGCGAAAGCCCTTGGAAGCAAAGGAACTTTGCACACAATCTAAGCACATAGCACAAGACTCCATACATAGGTGAGCTTAAAACCAAAAAAATGACAGCGAAACGGTGCCAGCCTGCAGCAATACTACACTGCCTAGAAGATTAATCACCTTTAACCAATAGCTGCCACGAGAGAATAGATGAGATCTTATTGGGTGGTCAATTCAAAAGTGAATCATTTCAGAATCTGGAGAGGGTTAACCAAGATTTTACGATTGATTTTCAGTTGAAAATCAATTGGATTTTGATTTTTACCCAGTGCTTAAAATGGTTCCAATTGGCCTCAGAAGCCGCGCAGGCACAGAAATCACGTATTGCTTTCCTCACTTTCGTTGAACAGATGAAACCAAAGGGGAATGATTTAATTTTATCAGATACTTATATTTTTGTATACTATTGTTTTAGGGTGAACCTACAGAATAAGAAAACTGGTTAAGAATCTATTTCTGGTTCACATATACACAACTTTACTTCCTGTAAACTAAAAAAATCTAATTGTGCTTAATTAAAATAAATGCATTTCTAGCGCTGTTTAATTCGATCATTACGCCTATAATTCTTTGCACGTGTCTCCAATGTGTTTAATTGCAGTGTTGACATTTTTCGAACTTCGAATTATTTCCACACAGTATATCCAAATATTTTCTGACGGGTCATCCTCTGATGATTATCAGTCGAAAGGAGCTTTTTAAGTATCTATCTTTGGGAGAGAAAGAATCAAAATGTAGATGTGAAAAATTGATATCTGAAGCTACTCCGACAAAAGATTGACTAATAGTTTTTCTTCGATAAGTAAAGAAACCAAGCAGTGTAACTCTCCTTAAATATTTATCAAACACCCAAAAATTAACTCTGGTGTCACTAGTCCTTGATCTAAAACAAATGAGTAATCTTTTAAAACCTTAAACTAAAGAAACAAAAAAACAAAAAAAACAAAACGCAAATACAATCAATGAACAAAAAAAAAAAAAAAAAAAAAAAAAAAAAAACAATTTTCTACTTGGAACTCCCTCGTATTCCATCAGTACCCGTGTGACCTCAAACGTCCTGTATATAGACAGAACCTTTTCAGGAGTGGTAAACGGTCGCACCACTGGTATGAAACTCAGACAATGTCGGTTTAACTTATTCATCAGTCAAGTCGAAATTTTAGAATCTTATTCCGCTCACTACCGTAAATAATTCGATCCGAGCAAAGTTCCTAAACTGTCACTTACGTGTGTAACACCAATTTAAAAAATCGGCTATCATCTATATATGGGACACTTGAAATATTTGGTATATTTAGTCTTTATTGTAACATTCGGGGAATATTACCCATAAAGGATTGAGTATGGGAGCAACCTACCCCAGCATAAAGAGCAAAGAGCTGGAGTCAAATCTAACCAAGAAAATACTATTCAATGTTTAATATTTTATAAGTACAATGCAAATGCAAATGCAGAAGTTCTTGAACCTAGTTATTTTTTTTTTAAAAGCAAGAGTGAACTAGTTATAGTTCTGAGTAGCGAAGCGACCTCAAGCTACATATCCTTTCAAGGTCCGTTTGTTATGTAAGTAGTCTTAAAGCCGACAAGCACCCGAAGTGGCATCACACTTCATCCTGTGCTATTTTACTCGTAGCTAGGGAGGATGGATTCATGTCTTTTCCTCGAAGGCATTTGTACGAATGAAAATAGTCTCCGTTTGAAATCAGCTGACAGAGTCCGTTCTCCGTGCAGATACCTGTTCGGCCACCAAGCAACACCCATAGTCTTAATAGCGGTACAGAGAAATACGATATTAACTAGGGTAGCTTTTTTGCTAGATCTAGACTTTGGCCCTTCTGCAAGAAACAAAAACTAGCCAACTCTAAGATTCACTGAACAGATTAGGAATGTTGCATAAAATTGATCACATTGACAATCCGATAGTTGATAGTTTTTTCCGAATACTAAAGATCATGCGCCCCAAATAAACAGGTCTGGTTAGCCACTCAATAGAAACCGTCATGTAACCAACGTATTTGGGCTGCATTTTGTGATCAATTTAGAAAATAGAAAAAGGTGATCAATGTCGTTCTTTCACCTTTTGGACAGAAAAACAAAGTTAAAGCGAGCAAACTAAGGGATCAATTTAGTATAAATTGACATTGTAAATTGAGCCCCCTCTAAAAATCTTAGAAGGGTGGTTAAAAAAGTTTCTCCTAGACACGAGTATATACTGAATTTGTCAGCTCTTTCGTGTGGCCTGTACGCATGATACATAGCCAGCCAGACCAACTTAAGAACTGAAGCAATCTATTGTCGGTTTTGCTTGACGGTTATTGATACTCCTACAAACATTACGCAGTGCCTAGTTTTTATCCTCGATCAACTGGTTGGAGTTCACTACCCCAAGAGATAGTAAATATAATTCTCCAAACTACAGTGTTCTGCGAAATGTTAATGCTTCGAAAAGAATTGATTTGATAAACGGAGTTTTACCACGCAAAAATAAAATAAACTCCAGTGTAACAAGTATTGAAAAAAATTTGGTGCGTACGCTACCTACCAGTTTACATTGTCGTCACCGATAGTTGAAGGGTGATTACGTACGTTCCACCGGTGGCGATGCGTATTAGTCTTGAGTCAAGTACTAAGAATAAAGTTAGACTATCACTAACAAGCTCTGAAGTGTATTTCCTCATTATTCGACATCAAACCTCAATTGGCACTAGATGCAATTCGTTAGTTTAAAAAGTTGTTTACGTTTTAGTAAGTTTTTTTTTTAATAGTAAATCTCCGGAATAAACTGCCAAGTTGTATTAGAACAATTTTTACTGTTAGATCACGATTAAGATAGATATGTTTTGATTTAATTATTGAGTGACTGAAAAAGAGATCGCGAATGAAAGATTTGAGAATCACAGACTCTGAACAAACTGAAGTAGGATACCATAGACACCAGTTTCCAGTGAACAGGAAATTGCAGAAAAAATTCTTATAGGTTTAGGCTGGGATGCTTTTGGTACCGTTATGAGTACGAGCCTCATTGGTTCTTCAACTATTGAAAGTTTATACAAAACTTTCAAATGATACAGGAGAAACATGGATCCGAACCCATATCGTGTAGCAATGATCAGCCAGCTAGTCTTATTGGCCTTTGTTAGCAGGTTCGATCCTCACCGGATCTGCCACTATAGATGGCCTGATACCAACCCATGCTAAAATATACACTTACATTATGAGCAGTGTCACTTTTCTGTGAAACATTGACAGGGATGTGGGTTGTAACTGATGAACATTGCCTACCATTTGAAACAATAGACTTTGCAATTGTTTTAAAAAGTATAAAAGTTCTCATTTGGATCCGTCTCACTTGGGGAGACGTGACAAACTTTCTGAGTCAAACTTTGGAAAAAGTTGCCGAATAGAGTTTTCCTATAATTCTTATGGAACCTAACCAAAAGTTTTACTCAAACTGAGAATCATGCAGCGTATACACGAGAACCATGTTCAATCTCACGTAGAGATTGAAAACAGTATTTTAGGACACGAGTCAGATAAATACATTAGAAAACTCAAATGGCAATGGACTTTATGTATTGCCAGAATGTCAGACAACAGCTAGACATCCACTCAACGTGGATCCCTAAAGATTATATGCAAAATTGTGGCCGACCGCAAGATGCTAGATAAATTCAAAAAGTTTTGATGTTTAAGTCTCGGAAACTAAGATCGAATATGCCAATTTTTGCCACTCAAGCGTCGATTTCCTAGAGACAATCGCGCCAATAATGTTCATACCTAAAAAACGAACAAGTTGAAATTTTCCGGCTAGATGAATTTACTTGGTTGGAAGAGTAATTTACGAAAAGGGTTTTAGCAGATGGACGATAAAGGATACCAGAAAACGTAGAGAGGGCATCGGCAATAGCGACGAAGATAAGCTGTGGAGAAAATCCTGAAGGTATATAGCATAAAAGTGGCTTCGGGAATAGTCCAGACGTTTGAAGACGCAGGATGTTTAAGCCTCGAGTAGCCTCAGCAGAAAAGCATTTTTGATTAGTATCGTTTGGGAATTTAATATCGACCACCTTAAGTTTTGGGAGTTTGAGGTCTTTAAATATGATTGATTTATTCAAGATGCCAGCCGATGGGTGTTATTTAACTGGAGTAATAGAATATTTGTTCACAACGATTAACTGATCGCTTAAATCCATTCCACGAGAAGTTTATAATAACAATCTTATTTCAAAAGTAGGGATAGCTGATTTACGAAGTGGAACCTCAGAAAATTGGATTTGTCACTATTAACCATGTATTGTATTTGTGTTGATATTGATATCTACCAAAATTCAAAAGAGTCACTTCAGAATATACAGGTGACTAAAATCAGCGTAGTTTAGCAGTGGTAATATCGGCATTATATATCCTTTAAGGAATTTTATTGATTTGTGAAGATTTCAAAGCATATGGGTAGTTTGAGTGAATTCAATTTTTGAAATTATGTATTGTAATACTGGACCACTTGAGTGACGATGATACAGCTTAGAGTTTAGCGACACTAAACGAGCTATCACTGTAAATCGTTGCTAACAATCAAGATCCCTCGACTGGTACCTTGAACACATCTCAAGTTAAACTCCCAAGACATTAGCTCACCGACATGGAACTGACTGGCCGGGATTACAGCTGCCTGCTAAGAGTTGGCTATTTTAAGGGGTCTACAGGACTGGGATCAGTGGTACCACTCAGCCAGTTTACCCCTGTTCATATTCTAAAATATGATTGGGACTTTAAATCCGTATTGTCAGTTTATGCAGATGCAGTTAAATGCTAGTTAGGTATTCATCGGCTACCCACTGTCGGACAGAACACGTCAAAATAAAGAAATCCTATTAATTCTAAAAAGAGAACAATGCAGTCTTCGATAGTCACCTATGGAGCCGAAACATGGAGCCCAATCCAAAATTGGAGAATCGTGCAACACGCACACGAGTGAACCAAGCTCATAGACCACAAGCTAACGTTAAAAACAACAAGGTTAGATATCAATAGAAACGTTAGAAAACTCGTATGGCAATGGGTTGCTCAAGTTGCTATAATATCAGACAACCGCTGGACGTAGACTTGATCCCCAGAGATCATGCAAAACTAGCCGGCAAAATGTAATGGCGCAACGAATTAGACAATTGGCAAATCTACATTCAACGGCTGATACTAAAAAACTTGAATTCAGGCACTGAACTCAGCCAACCCTTTTCAACTCAAATGCAGAGATCTTCGTTATTCACCGATTCCCTCAGCTATTGGTAAATGGTATGGCAGACTGCAATTTAGCCTCGGTAGGCAAAGTCTAGAAGACGGGGCAATTGAATTCGGGCAGTACAGAACGAGTCTTTGAAATTTACGTTTAGCGGACTGTTATGAAGCTTCAGTGGATTGATAGTTGGCCCAAGTAAGACTTGTCGGCTATCCGTTATTGAGAATAATAAAGGCCAGAAGAACCTTACCCAATTCTGCAAGCAGCTAAAAAATTCGACTCACTGGTTTTCTAGAGTGGAAACATGAATTCTTTAAGCGAGAATTACAGCTATAGAAGAGGCACCCCTAGTACATGGTTAGTGTTACTAGAGACAATTGGAAAATGACTACATTCAAACGAAAACCTAATAGAAGCAATCAGAATTGCTGCGTGTACAAAATCTAACATTGTATAGCCTATGTCACGAGTAACTAATTTTATAGTTTGTAAACCATTGCTATTTGCCAATGAAAGGAAAAATCAAGTCATGATGAAAGTGTTAGGCTTTTTTTACCATGAAGCTACAAGACAAACAATGTTTCTACTTGATATGCAGAAAAGTCAAAGCATATTGTCTAAATGAAGTGATTTTCCGCAGAGAGGTACTCATCGGCTATCTACTACTTTCCAAGTGTGGGTAAGATATCAAGGCAGACCAGGCTTTTTCCTGGTTAGACAATTACAATGCTACTTAACCGAAGATATTAATCGAGCGGACATGCCATCTATATACGTAGTTTAAGTAGTTTTCAAGCAGGAAGGTTTACTTATTTGCGTCAGGGGGATAAGCGAGGCCTCTTCAAAATACTCAGTTGGCAAGGGTCTATTCAAGATGGCAGAAGCAGATATTGTTTCGTCATAGATCTTGAGTAAAATTAGTTTTTATAAGTAGTTCGTTTTAGTTACTTGTGTACATGTATTTAGCACTGATTATATATATAAAAAAAACAAACTTCAGTAGTTTTGAGTATCTTTCCGATCTGGCCTGGGCTCCCATTATCTTTGAAAGGGACTATACACATTTTAGACAAGCGTTGCGATAAAATAGATATACCGTACCGAAGAAGAGTGGGCTCTTAAATACTAATATCGGCACTCTACATTTAAGAGCAATTTTATGTATTTTGCTGATTCAAGGATCAGGTGGCTACTAGTTTGTATCAGTAAGTTAGGTTTTTGAAGTTACGCTTCTTGATACGAAGGCCTTCAAAGTGGGAAACGTTACTGTTTAGCTACAAGAGTAGTGACATTAAGCGAGTGATTACCAAATCGAATATCAGTCCGTTAAATAAGAACCCTTCTACTGGTAGAGGGAATTTACTAGATTAAACGTTTTGAACTCCAAGACTTTAGGTGGCCTGATCTTACATTAGAGTTATATCGACCACTCTTAAGTTAGGGATCTGCAAAATTGTATCAATACTACCATCCCGAAGAAGTTGATATTCTAATCTATAAAATTGAGTATTGGTGGGACTTAAAATGTTAAGGGACTTAGTTTATGCAAAGGTGGCCAATAAACTCCCAGATGTAGTTTTCAGCGATTTTCAAAATTCCATAAAACTTGGGCACTAGTTGCTGTGATTAACTTTTAGTTCAAAGACCTATAACAGCAGTTCTACTAGTTAGATAATACCACGCTCTACGCTGTCTACGTATGAAATAGATTTAGAGACGACAACACAAGGACCATCTAACCTGGCCAGTACTTAAATGTTGACTGTTTGGTGGGAGAGGGGGATACCAAGTGCTGTGAGCAAGAATGGCGAGGTGACAGCTTATTGTCTCTCTCTTAAAAAAAACATACTGTCACGTGCATTTCTACTGAAGGAAACCTCCCGGATGTAAAGACTTTTTTCTTTAAATAAATAGGTTGGTGGTCGTCGGCACAACAATATTTTTTCTTCATATTCGGCTGGGGATAAGTCGACTTTGGTTGGTTGGTTGGTTGGAGGGTTTATCCTACTATCCCAAACTAGTGAGTTTCAGTGAACCGGAATTGCATAAAATGAAGTAGACATGGTTATATGGGAGAAGATTCTTGAGCGTGCCGAGACCTAAACCCCCCTCCACATCTGCAAGTTTTACGTTAAGTGTAAGACCCCTATGAATCCTTAGCCTTTTCTAATACTTTAGGCCAGTTTTATGCTAAGCATAAAACACTTTGTATTTATTTCAGTCTGGGCCATCTGAAGTGGTACCTAAACTTATCTTATCGCAGAACCACTCTACGATTTTCCCAGACTCTCGGAGCCATACCTTATATTTTAGAGACCACCTCCCGCCTCGTTAAACGAAACTTGTTTTATTCATATAAAACGAATCAAAAACGTCGCCTGACTTGAAAATAGTGAATTTTTTTAAAATTTGTAAGCCTCAAAACTCCTTATCACGCAGAATTCCCAGAACTTTGCGGCCCCTGGTCAAATGAACCCCACATCTCCGAACAAGTTTTAAAATTGAAATTCGGGGCGCCTAAAATCATGTCTACATGACCATTCTACAAAACTGCTCTGATGGCGGTTGCAGTTTTTTTTCATGAAAACGAACATTCGTAAAAGTACTTGCTGTTTTAAGTCCACTTTTGGGGCAAAGGCCCCCCCCTTGCGTGACAGTGCTAGTTTCTGCCATGCTTTATTGGCAAACCCTCTATACCATCTAGTTTCTCCCTACTGCATTTACTGTCCCACAGGTCCCGATCAGTTAGCCTCTTGCTTCATATCTTGTTCCCTTTATCGCTGCGTACCCTACCCATCTTCAATTCTTACTGGGTACTCTACAGTTTTGGCCTTCATATGACTAACTCCTTGCAAGGGTCAGTGGTTCAATCACGTAGGCCATTGATAGTAAGTTCGATCCTCATTAGGTACCCTAAACTTCTTGGCTTAACCAGGTTTAGTCTCAAAGCACATGCGTGGAATAGTGGCTAGCTAGTATTGGATCACCATAGTCGGATCCTAAATGGGGCCCCATATCTGTAGCCTTGTGCTTGACTAAGGTAGTTTTAACAGCAATGTATTCACTGGCTTACTGCTGAACGTCCTCTCAGTGTAATGGTTAGCACATGTCTCACGGAGGTCCTGAGTTCAATTCCTATGAGGGGAAGAGTCAAACTCGACAAATTTCGCTGTGCACTCTGCCAAGCTGTGTGATTAGAGCGGAGGTATCCCTTCGACAACCTTGCATTCTGTCAAGGGACTGGTCATAAAAATTTGAAGTTCTGGTCTCGACCAGACTTGGAACTTGCAAGGCTCACTAAGCTGATGCAAGCAACGAAAACTAGGATTTCGTCACCGGTCGGTCATACTCCAATGGGGTTGTCTTTGTAGAGACGATTCTACTCCCAACTCCTACGCTCTAGAATTGAACCATTACTATAGTTAGGTCTTTGGTTCTACCTCTACCTTTAGCCTTAAGCAAGACTAAACTATGTATTTACCAGACTGCTCGGTGCCGATCTTTAATCACTTAACAAACATTAAGGTGTTTAATTCCTGAATTTCAAACTAAAAGCAAGACTATTTTATCTAATGGAAAATAACTTAATAAAACTTCCATGGTTTTGAATAAAAATAGTGTTGGGATACATTTGTCCCATAAGACATTTATTCCAAGATAGATGAAAGCAGAATTAGCTGATCACTTTGCCTGCTAGTCTTTCCTGTTCAGTCTTGTAATGCAAACTAATTTCAGCGTGGGTTCCATACTGTTAATATCGTTATCTGTGGTCGTAAAAGCCGGGGAAATTTACTTTTTTCGTGAGGCGAACGTGGATTATCTTTTGATCCATTCTCTAACCAGATAGTTATTAATAAAGTATCTGGCTTAAACTTCGACTTTCAACCATGTCTCTTTATTTATAGTTTACTTCTCTAAAAGATCTACAGGATATAAGCTATACGACTATTTATTTTCTTTGTAATATCGGTCTGACTTAACTCCAGTTATCACCTGGGAGTTTGTCTTCATGATCAGGCGCTCACTGTATCTGTGGATCTAACGCTCCCAAAATGTGATGGTATTGCTTGGGTGCCCTACGTTAGTGGTAATGTTGCATCGGTCCCGTAGCCATGCCTTATCCAGGGTCATCTGATGAAAGCTTTGGAGACAGTACTGCTTTTCTGTCGGTTATATGAAACTTATATACAAGTTTGATTGAACATAACGGACGTGTAATATCACTTTAATATCTTTTCTCACAAGAGAACGAATTGTCCAAACGGTATTAGTTATTGAGCGCTCTCGAGTTAACAATTTTATGATTCACCAATTGTTTTAAATGTGTTTATTTGGATGTAGGCAGTAATTTTAAAGTCAAACACGATCAACATTATTTCAACTTATCTATCAGTTTTATTTGGTTTGCAGATGAGTTTTTTAAACGCTGATTTGTAAGAATTGACCGAAGTTCGAACTGGCATTCCTTGAGCGCTTCCGACTAACATTAGTCATTATCAAGGTATATGATTCTGATATTTGAAACCATTTTGAATCGGTGTACTCTGGGATTTGAATTTGCTCACGTGGTTCCGCTAAATGGACTTCAAAATGCCTTCCGAAATTCCATGATTTCGGTTGTGACTTGCACGTTTTTTAACGTAGTGTTTCTCGTTGGAATCAGAGCATTTTGTTTACAACTAAGATATTGGGACAATAGATGCTGGTTGAGGTGTTGGCAGTTGGAGCTTTGTTGGAGGGGGAATGGCATGTTGAACGGCGCTAAAGTGTGGTAGCCGATTTTCATTTGTCAGATGCTATCTCCCAATGGTTGAGAAAACCGGCACAACCTTTTGGGGAAGAATTATTCGTAATCACAGGTTAGTTTTGAATTTTTTGTTGGTTGGTTTTGAATTGTCGTAAATAATGAATCTTACAGCAAGTCACTACTATACTTAGATCCCGCGCAGGGGTAAATTTGTCTCGCCCAGAGATCCCCCCCACTCATAATGCTTAAAGAGGTTCCTTAAATATTTCAATACTAGCTTAAGGTACCTAAACATCCATCTTGAAATATCCCTCAACTTTGAAGATACGTTACAGCCGGATTCCTGATGTATTCTCTCCATTGGATTCTCGGATTTTAAACTGACTTCCGGTAGTTATTTTAAATCCTATTCTCCCTAATCTTATCCAGATGTTTTTGAATGCGGTTATCTTTGATGTAGTAAGATTGGAAAGTTCAAAGTGTTTGCTTGGATTGAAAAGACGTTTCGTCTTGCTATCCATGCAAATATTGGGAAGACTTTCGTATCGTGTCCAAGAACTTGAGCAATCTGTCGATTTCCACATACGAATGAAGGCTCCTGCTGATCTGACACATAAACCTGACACTATCTTTAACATGTCACCTTTGGTTCAACAGCTTATACGTAAATACATATCCCAACTATCAAATCTCTGGAGTATCGAAATGGTTATTGAAAATATGCTAAGTTTAAATTTTATAATTGGATTATTTTACTGCACCCACAGAAAATCATTCTTCCTTTGATACAACGCGAATCTTCTCGTATAGAACAGGTACTTGTGTTAAATCTTCAATGGATTATCGTTAACATAATCGAGGATTTTTCAGATAGCAATCTTTCAGCTTAATATTTCCTCATGGAATCTTGATCACCTATCACGAATCATATCCAAATATCAACGGGATCTCTGTCGTAACTGGCAACATAGCCTGGCGAAATATATTTTTTTTTCTTTTTTTACTTGATTAAATTTAGCTCTTTGACTCCAGATTCGGTCTTGGGATCTCAATCCTTACCTCGAACATTCCAATGCTAAAGATTCAGACAATCAAATTTATTACCACCTGCATTTCCCCAATCATCTGGGTCTTTGAACCAGTGTAGAAAAACGGCAAATTGGATCAACCTGATTTCCGTTTTGCCTTTTTGCGCTAAGGGCTGCAGCCACACCACACCAGCGGACTCAGCTCAGCCCTAACTCTCAGTAGGATCCATATAAATCCAGTCACCGTTGCCTTACTCTCGACTGATCTTCAAGTCTGATTTGAACTCTCAACTCTTGTTTCCACTTGGACTGACTCCCCGAATCTGATATTCCCAATTCCTACCGTGACTTTTGTCCTTAGATTGTTCGAACTGGCTTTCCATTCCGCACACTTCCTCCAGCATTTATCATTAGATCTTTAGAATCTTCCCGACCAGACTCTCGCCGGAACGATGCCATTGTGATTTCAGGATGTAGTTTCTAGCACCCCATCCAACTCTTTTACCCGGGTTTGGTACCGGCAAGATAGACGTCGCTTTCCAAGGTGTTTCTTTTGGACTATCTTGTGGCAAGATTTAGCCTTTTCTCGCAAGCCAGGGTTCGTTTTTCATCGGCTGTTCTAGGCTTTAAGAATTTTTTTTATATCAGATTTTTTTTCCAATTCTTCTTGGAACAACTTCACATCTCTTCTATTATGTTTGTAATAGAGTAAAATTGACATTTAATTCAAAACCATTCAATACAGTATCGAGCAAAGAACGATTCAGGGATTCAAGTTGTCCCGCGTTGATTTTTCGGGACATCAACCTTTTGACGCAATTTACTTTCAGTGTTTCAATATTCGGTTTTGACATTCGGGATAATGTTTCTTCTAGGCTGTGCATCTGTGCTCTTCAGTGCCTCTGGACTCTTCCAACATTGGTGCCTCAACCTTCTCTACTCGGATTTTCTGTTTAGCTGCAGATTCTCCTGGTATCCGAAAGAACGTCCCTACACAAACCTCTCGAAATCCGAAAGAGCGTACGTACAATGAGAAGGCAATTTTATGCCAAGTCTTCGGTGGTAGGAAGAAGGTACAAGAACATGAGTAAGGTACACGCGTTCTGTATAACGACTCTCTAAAAAATTAGATTTTACTTGAGACGCTGGAAATTGTGGCTTCATGGTTGTAATAAACGGCCTAATTCTTCCTTAGTTCATCCATCCTCTCGAATATGGTCTTTAAGCTGTTCCAAATTCACACGATTCGCTGTGTGAAAATGTTGCCAATTTAAATGTTTTTCGATTCTAGAAGTTGCTTCCACATTCGAAAAATAAATCTCAATTTGCAACACTCTTGGATCTCCTGTATCCAAGGAATGGTAAGTCCAGTGATTTTGATGTTATTAGAACCATCAACCGAAACTGTCAACCAGGTTCTTCGGTTTTCAAGTTGGTTTGGCTGGCTATATATACATCATGTGCACAGACCACACTAATGGAACTAGAGGGCTGATAATTTAAGCATGTACTCCTTATGTCTAAACTTGTGTTTTACGTATTTTTTTGGGGGGGCTATTTGCAATACGAGTTAATGCTAAATTGATCCCTTAGTTTGAGCCCGCTTCTTTAAAAAAATTTTACTGCCCCCCCCCCAGTCCCTTTTACTCCCTTTCAGTAAAATACATTAGGATCTAATTCTATACCAGGCATCTTAAATGCTTAAATCTCTCCAATCCCGCTTTGTTATATAAAAGTCAACCTTAACTCTTAACCTATCCTCATAACTCATACTTTTGAACTGTAGTGCCAATTTAGTTGCTCGTCTCTGGACTTTCTAAAAGATTTTTATCCTTCCCAAAGAACGATGACCAGGTTTGTACACGGTATTCAATAGCATTGCCTGATTTATATCGTTATACTCGAATTAGGGTGGCTAGCTATTTTGACCTTTAATTCTGATGCAGTTTTCGTCTATATTAAACACTTATAAAAACACCCATCGCCACTTGATACGATTCTGGCGGCTCCTAGGAGAGCACACTGACATGTGTCCTCCTTGGAGCAGCGTGAGTGTATGGTCCAATGCCAACTTGACTAAGACGGCTGCAGAACAATCTTGTTCCTGCATACGGTCAACAATCTGGGTGATCAGGTTCGACGTCACTTAACTTCGGTGGTCTTACGAGAATCGATGTACCTAATGCGATTTGACCGAATATACAAAGTATATTACTGAAAAACCAAAATGTTCTGGAAAACTTGATCTTATCACCCTCTCAGAGCATCACTGGCGATTAATTCCATGGTTTTTAATTAAATATATCGTGCAATATACAATGCTATATTCGAAAATTAATACCTAGACGTCGTTCCCTCTATCATTTCAAGCTGAAGACTTTTGAATTCCTTTTCACATTTGTTACTTAATGCAAAGTGCTAATTTTACCTTTACTAAATTGTTAATATAAGGGTCACCTCATATTTCAAGGGATTTTATAAATTTGGGTAAAAGCCCTAAAGAAATTATCAATGTAAACGCAGTATATGGTTAATTTGAAATGAATTCAATTTTCTGAAGTCAATTTGTAATGCTGCAACCCAAACCTTTTAAAGAGGGGGATTGGTTACTGTCAAACGATTTCCGTTGAATAAATCTAAGTGTTAATCGTTGTGAACATCGAGATCCGATTATTCCCGTTAAATAAGACTCCTTGAGTGGCTTCTTGAATAAGTTAATCCTTTTTAAATCTATTAGTCCTCGAATTACCAAAATTTCAGGTGTCTAGTATTAGGAACAGGCCGAATTTTGATCCCATTTTTCATACTCCTGTTTCATTCGTGTGGTTGTCCGCTAACCATGCATTTCCAGAGAATTTAGTTTTTCATGGGCAAAGTTTTTCTATTCAGAAACAATTGCTGTCTTTATATTTATGCAGGATATATATTCCAAATTTGTACTCTGCAATTTTTATCATTTTTTTATCATAGATCGATCTTTTGAAAATTTAAACTAATTTAATTCGACAATCACCTCGGCAGTAGCTCCTACTTTCGAGTATTTGGAGTTTCTTTTTATAGCAGTTTGAAACTGCCTTTCAAAAGAAACCGTGACACTCCAGAAAAAGAACTAGTGTAAGCTGCTTGTAGCAGAATGAACAAGTTTGACGGCCTTTGCCAGTAACTAGAGGATAGCCAACATAGACATTGACTTTTGTGCAGATTACACACCAACAGACACAGTCCATCAAAAGTCTAAACTATTGTGTGTATGCATTCGAACCTCTTCCTCCTTGCTAGCAGCTTGACTAAACTTACCTTTTCGAGAAGTCCCTTCCTTGTGGGTTTATTTCGATTTGCTTTATCACCAATTCTTCATCGACGTAATCTTGATTGGAGGATTTTTGTATTTGCCCTCGTTTTTTTTCCTGGTTATTGAAGTTCCGTCAATTGCTCAGCAGACGACTCGCGTCTTCACTGTTACTCTTATTTATAACTGCTTCGGTCTTTGCTCCTCAGAACGAAGCTCTCTCACTATTCTATACTACCCTAAAGCTGGCTGAAAATGTATTTAAAGATCCATAACCAAGCTTTCGTGATGGCGTCTTCGTCCTATAGACTCCATGGCACATTTTTAGAAATGATTAAAAACTCCTCATCCCATAATTACCTAACCATCTAAAACAAATTGATGGCATCCTCTTGCTCTGATCACCTGCTTTAACTGCTTTGCTAACGAGGCACTGATATGGGGCAGAATTACCCAGGCTTACAAATAACTAAAATATAATCGCAAGATTTTCACTTGTACTTTGAATCAATTGCTTTAACAAAGAACTATTCAAAATCTGCAACATTGTTTAGACAATTTATGATAGCATCTGGCAGCATTTGCTTCTGTGATAAAACTTTTTTCAATCAATTTAAAAGCTTTTAACAGATTCCTCTAAAGATGTGTAACAGTTTTGCTGCATTCAGGCTTGTATCCAAGAAGTGTTTCTATTTGCGTTTCCCAAGTTAAAGAACACAACCCTATGCTTACAATGAGACGTTAAATGTTTTAGCTTAAATTACGAACGACTTTTCTTGCATCATTTTTCATTTTGAGAATTTTTAGAATTGTGGCGTCAAGAAAAGTTTCTCCGTCCACTCTTTAATCTCTCTTTATGAAAGCAACTAATCTATTCAAATTTTATCAGAACAGAAAACCTTGCAGCAATCATAGGACTATCGACTTTTGTCGCAATAGGAAAGATGCCAACAATCTTGAGTCAGACCGGTTAAGTTGATTCTCTCAGAAACGTTCCGTCTAACCAAATATAGTCTGTGTATGCATTGTGATTACTCAACTGGCCATTGTGCGCATTTGATATTCGCCAGGCGTTAGTATCGAGTTGAACTGTATGGATCAGCAGTACTCCAGTAATCTAATGGACAGCGATTATTAGATAACTGACCATTGCAGAAAGTTGACATTCGCTTAATATGTTAGTTGGCACACGAGGTTGATCAGCGTTCCCCTCAGAAACCTAACAAATAATTTTTTTTTTTTCTCTTCGATCTTTCATCGAAATTTAGATTTATGAATTGGCAACGTTGAAAAGTAACCGAAATAGTTCCGAGCAGAATTTCGTGCGAAAGATCAAATTATTTTTCATCACTATCATGGTGGGCTGCTATACGCACTATGGTCCAGTCCATTCCAATCAAGCACCTTTGGAACGACCACCGTCTTAGTCAAACCAATTAAGAATATTTTTACCCCCCCTTTTTGTGTGTAAAGATTCATAAAGTAAGCATATATGAATATATATAGATATTAGTTATATCATAACCCCCCCCCCCAAAAAAAAAAACTACTCCAATTTAGATTCCTCAAGATCTTTTCCAATGCCAATTGCAACTTTATCAGCAAAATATTTTCCATTCAAGTACGTAGTTTCTTTTTCTTATCGGCTTTTTTTCTTCATAAAAAAATTAAACTAATCTCTGAAATGAAATTCTTTTACTAATTTTCTGAGGGGAAATACATCTATACTCTTGTAATTTATTCCGAAAATATTGTAGTGCATATTCAAGAACTTTTCAACGTCAGTTGCAACTTCGGAGAAATATTTTTCATTCCTTTCAAGTACAAGGATCTTTTTTTTTCTAATCCATATCTTTCCCCAATGTCTATTGCAGAACTTGCGACTATATATTAAAAATTTGTTCTCTTTAGCTCTTGGCAAAAAACATACAATCGGTCATTGGAAAAAAACTGACCCCTAATTGAGATGTGCCAAGTACTTATATCAATTTTAGGGTAGAAGAATTTCCTTTTTAAGGACTCTACCAACTGGAGTTTACCATCTACTTAAAATACTTCGACTTGTCTCTCTGACACTAATCTGTCATTCTGTCAGGAGCAAATTTCTGATGTCTTCATCTCTTGATAAAGACGAAACGAAAGAATTTCTCATGAAGAGAGAACCTGGGCCCCAAATATATTCTATCGACTGTAAGACTTTGTTCTTGTTGATGCTCATTGCAATAAAAAGTACAGGAAACTATAGTCGTTTGAATTCGGAGGGCATATCTGTTGGGATCAAAGGAATCCTTGAGATGGAGACGTTTTCACCCTTTGGGCAAAATGTATCCTTTTTGCTTCTATGGCTGGGGTGGGGTTGGGATTTTTAGGTTCTAGATTTCTAAGAATGATAGCAATATTTCTCTTAGATACGGGTAACATAGGTTTCTTCAGTCTACAAGATAGTCTGGCTATGTATGTATCTTGCGTACAGGCCACACCAATGGCGGGGGTCAATTTACAATGTATGTTTATGCTACCTTGGTCCCTAGTTTGTGCTTGCTTGTTTTTTTGATACTAGTCTGAAATTATCACCGCTAAACAGGGCAAGATATGTAATTCATCACTCATTGATCACCCCCAATGGCATGCATTCGTCACGTGTCTGTTTGAGTGACTCACCAGACATGTTCCCTCTAAATTTTCTGCAGTCAAAGTTCACTAAAATCTTATGTTGCACTTATTTTTTTTCTTTTGGAGTATGTACATGCTAGATGTCTGCAAATAGTTTACGTGGTATTTAGAAAACCAACTTGTTGACTAATATTTTGAGAAATTATTTTCAATTTTTTTTATATTCGAAGTCAACTTCTTCAAAGCCCAGGGTCTACTGTGAGTAAAGGTTCATTATAATTTCATAAGTTCGCAATGTTTACTAATCCTTGATCTAAAGAGACAATTATATCCAGAAAGAAAACAAGTTTGTTTCACAGAACCTCGCTTCGAAGGAAGCTGTTTGAGCAGAAATCGCAGCGGTGCGTGGAATGCATTGTACTAATGTTTAATTCTCAATTGCTTTATTATTCTAGATGACTAACCTTTCATGTGTACATTAATTCCCTTTGTCTGCTCGTAACAAAAACGTTTGAGCACGCGCTCGGCTCCATCAGTGATTAAACGTCCATCATTGGACATAGACCTTCCCCGGAATTCGCCACAATTCTCTATCCTGGACGTCGTGGAGCCAGTATTTCCTGAATTTGCCTCGTTCATCTCATCTTGTTTCCTGTCGTCCTCGGTTTCTCATGTGATCTCTGTGGAACCATGTGAGACGTGATGTCCATCGGTTGTCTTTCATTCTTGCAACATAGCCTACCCATTGCCATTTTAGTCTTTTTTTAAATAGTTTCTATGATGTCTCAGACTCCTTTTTTACTTTATGTACTGTGCTGTCTTGTGATCTCTCCATGTAAGGTTGAGCATGATTCTCTCCACAGTTCAGCCTAGAGTGGACTAAAAACTCTATGGATCAGAAAATGCTAATGCCTTTGAGAGAGGCATGAATCCAACTATAGGTAAAATAGTGCAGTGCGAAGCGAGTGACGCCACTTCAGGTGTTTCTATTTTACATGACAATCGGGTCGAGTGAGTAGTAATGTGATATGTGGAGCCAAAGTAGGGAAGCCGTACCCAGCGTAAGAACACTACTTTTGCATCTCTTTTACTGTTTCATTTGTTCAGGGAAGTATAGATTTTCCTTGAATCCAATTGTGATCAATGAATTGGAGATTGAAATTTGAGTATTGTCGATGTCAGGAAAATTGCTCTCATAGGACAACTGCCCCCACCCATCTTCGATAAATTACTTTTGACGATTGCTCCCTGGGTCTAATCATTTACAACTACTTCATTTACACTTAAATTTGCCTCTACAGTTGCTCTGCTATTGATCCGGGGGCAATTATCCAGGGGGGAAGTTGTCTTGGAACCAGTACAGTTGCCAGCTCATCTCAAACTTTATTTCCGCACTGAGGTCGTATTTGTATCGGTTATTATTAGCTAAAATTTGACCATCGGCAGTTGGAATCAATAACTTGGTATACCCACCAACAGTTTCATCTCCAGGAAGACCACTCTCATGTCCGTTGACAGGGTGAGATTCTTGACATACATTCAGGGAGATCAGAAGTATGAAGCAGATATAAAGCTCCTCTGCTTGTATTATCTTAGAAACCACAGGTAGAATTTGGTGATTACCTTTAAGTAGCATTGCAATTGCTTTTTATGTCCCTCAGTGTCCGATCCAGTGCTTCTAGAGCTAGTTTGAAGACTATTGTACATTTATCCCACACAATCGATTGAAAACGTTTTGAGGACAACTCATCTTAGGGTTGATCGTTGGTTTCGCAAACTTGAGCAGGGTTTTCTGCCCCTATAGTGTCATCACGAGTACGTGTTGAGCAAAATTGCCTGACGAGCTCATCCTTCTCCAGGCTTCCTCAATTCTAATCTTTATGCTCAGTGCTTAAGTCATTGAGTACCATTTTGGAATTCTTTGGTATGACTCTGCTATGGGCTGCATCCTCGAGCTCGACCTACTGAACCGGAGGCGAATACTCTACCACTGAACCTCGGTGATATGCATATTCCAAGAAAGCTTATGAATTTAATGAGTTCTTCCACTTGTCAAAATACCCATCAAACATTCATTAACGGTACAAGTTGACATCATTCATGAAAATAGAAACTAACTTACTGCTTCTGTATAACCAAATTGACCTGCAAAACATCTTGAAAATTTTGATCTCACAAGCTCTTCCCTGAAAAGTTCCAATAAAGTAAGCGAAAATTCAGTACGATTTGTGGACCTACTTTCTGCCATGGAGTTGGCTATAGAAAAATGTAAGAATAAATTCCTGATCTAGACCAGACTTGGAAATTGCAAAGAGGCTGGACATGGAAAGAAAACTGGGACTTTTATACTCCAATGGGACCCGTCTCTTAAAAGATGGGTGCTACAATTTACATTAGACCTTGTCTCGAATAGTTAACGTGGGACAAATTGTTGAATGGCTTGCTTTGAGTATGAATTAAGCTCTAGTAAGTCTTTTGTTCTCAAGTTGATAGCGCTTGCGGTTTATCAAAGGCATTGGAATTCACTGAAACCTCACTTAATACGATTGAGCCAAAACAAATGTTTTCCTTAATTCCAGCGTCTAAAACCTTATTTATTGATTACAAAAAACTAATCTTGGTAGAAAGCACTCGGAGCGCAGACCTCTGCCAAGGCCATTGCTGTGGGGGGTAATTGCACATGGAATCGCCCAAAATTTAATCGGTTCTCTCATAGCCTATTGTGTAACCTTTCACAATCCGATTAAAATTCATTGAAAACTTTTAGAGATATCGTGTGGACAGTCAGGAACATATACATAAATGTAACGGAAGAAAAATATCTCAAATTGATTCAGCACTTTCGGATATATTGTGTGGACAGACGAACAGCCGTTACTAAAACATTCCTCTTCTGAACTTCGTCAGAGGTAGATCAAATTACTTAGAATATGCTTACTTAGCTGAGATCTCGTACTTTGTTTCGGCTCCAGTGAAAGAGAAGCACATTTTTCATCATCATTGGCCTTTTAGCATCCGTTGGGTATAGAGGTCTTACGAATATTTGGAAGTCTATTATGGGCATCGTGAAGCCAGTACTTTCTGGACTTGTCCAGTTCTTTACACCATTTTTTTTTTTTTTTTTTTTTTTTTTTTTTTTTTGCTGGCTTCAGTTTTGCAAATGATCTCTAGTGTTCCCACGTTGTGATGTCCAGCAGTTGCCTGTCATTCTTGCAATATGGCCAGCCCATTGCCACTTGACTTTGTCATATCCCTGACTTTTTCTCTATACTGTGCTGTCTTGTGATCTCTCCATGTGATGTTGAGCCTGAGTCACTTCCTTACACGTTGTATGGTTCTCAGTTCAAGGGACAATCTTTTCGTTAGATTCCGTGTTTAAGCACCATAGGTGACTACCGGTATGATGCATTGGTTGTAGACTTTTTTTTTCTACTGAGATCTTGTTCTTGGAGGTTGAACTTGCTTTTCCAAAAACTTGCTAACCTAGTGATTCTCATGTTGCTTAATTACCGTGGACCCATATTATCAACCAGTGAAAAAAAAAAATCATGGATATATTGATTTCTATGAATTTTTTTTTTTCTCTAAGAAAATAATCTTGTTTCAGTTGAAGAGTCCATAGTTTCAAATTGTGGATAGGAAGTATTTTTTCATCAACGAAATTCTCTTCCCCCACCCCTAGTGTTACGGAAAAAATGAAGGGTAACACTGCACATCATATAAATCATCTACTAATTGAGCATGAGTTGGTATCTGACCATCTATTATGGCAGATCCGATGAGATCGAACCAAATAACAAAGGCTGGTGAGATGATCATGGTGTCTCAGTCCATTTCCAAATCATTTAGCATAAAAGTTTTATAGAATAGTCCAATAGTTGAACCAATTTAGCTCGTTGGTCATCAGTTTACGTGTCTTGAAGCATTTTGTCTTCATGATCTACTTGTTAGTAAAAATATTAGTCGTAATTCTTTTTTTTT
This sequence comes from Thysanoteuthis rhombus, assembly GCA_963457665.1. NCBI lineage: Eukaryota > Metazoa > Mollusca > Cephalopoda > Oegopsida > Thysanoteuthidae > Thysanoteuthis > Thysanoteuthis major. Next base: position 5,537,531 of record OY735242.1, read on the forward strand.
TTTTTTTATTGCGATAGGTTTTGTGCCTTTTACAATGTCTTCAGGAAATGCATTCTATTCTGATATTGCTCTCAGAAATTGAACGTGTGATTGACTTTGTCGCAGGTCTATGTAATTTGACAGAATGACTACGTAACGGGCTCTGAACTCTGAATAATTCTCAGATTTTAGTGTTTCCCAGACTGGAGACCCTTCTTCCAGAACCGAACGAATAATTTTAACACAGTTGACCTTTTTTTCATAGGTTTGAAAATATATTTTTGATGTGCCGCCTTCACAATACGATTATCAGTATCCAACTGTTACTTCAGACAAGAGTTTGTCGTCTTTGGTTTTAGTTTCTTTTTCTTCTAAAAGAAAATACTAAATTGGTTTACAGGGAAGAGTGCATTGTTTGAAACGGTTTAAGTATTTTCTACAGCGAAAATTTCAATTCGCGAGGTGAAGTGTTCGGTGTTACAACTACTGAACCAAGAAAACCACTGTTCATTAGATTTTCTCCTCAGTTACTTGAAATATTGTAGAATTGAATCTTTTCGTACTTGGCAAGCAAAATTACTCCATGAAAATATCAAAAACCCAACTGATCGAAGGTTCTTGGTATTCTAAATGCATAACTTCATTTGAAAGACAACTTTTAGTCTAGACCAGGGGTCTGAATCTTCCTAGCTATTTCTCAAATTTTTTTGTGTCAAATATTAACCCACCCCAGCATTTACAAGAAATATCAGTTGTATGTGTGCGTGTGTGTATATATATATATATATATAATATATATATGTATATATATATGTTGGACAAGGTATACCGTTTTGATTTTTTGCTAGTATTTCTTGTTTACTCGCGAGAGCGCGTGTCTGGATCCAGTATATCCGAAGATTGTCCAAAAAGATATTTGACAGAGTGCTTCCGACTGCATTGTCATTTCACGATCGTGGAAAAACTGTCGTGTTACTGTTTCGCACAACTTTAAATACTCATAATGGCAGGGTGACTCGAAGGTTCACTGATTGTTCACGTACCAATCACGATTTTAATGCAGTTAAGGAACCCTGGAGATGAAAGATCTTCCCGATTCCCTGTAATAACCAAAGAATCTCCTTCCGAATCGCAAACCTGATATCGGTGTTCCTCTTGGCTTGGATTTAGTTTTCTGGAGCACCTCACGTGGGAACTAGCTTACTAGCGTCTTATTTGAAATATTCCTATTGAATATTTCAAGTCCCTAAACTCACAAACCTTTTAGATGATTGGTATTAGTAGACCGGGTTTAGCTCCCACGACAGTATCAAAATATTGCTATTGGATCTAAAAGTATTTCGTTATTACTCTCTCCATAATTTGAATGTATTGCAATTTCTAAGCCTTTCCATTCAGTATCGAAAAAGCGATTTGTTTACCTTTTAATTGAAGTCTTCATTTACTGTGTACCTTGCACTTAGTGTTTTTTTTTTTAATTTCTTCCCGAAAGCCAGATAGTGAAGCTAAGCTAATTCTTTGATCTTCTGCATAATTTATTCAAAACTAGAACACTTTGCTGTGATACAGTAGCAGACTGAATTAAGCCAATGGTGCCTGATCTGGCCTTTTGCTTATTCTTTCAAAAATACTTATGAATACTAGTGATATTAGTAACTTGCTGGCGTGTCTGGAATATTCTACAAGCGCAAAGTTGGTCAAGTCTGGTCTTCAAAGTTTGGAATGTATTGGCCTCTACCGCTGACTTTGTTTTTATGGTTGATTTATGATTTGGGATTTTATGTTTCATTATGCAGATCAGTCTTTGCTCTACGCAGAAAAGTCGGTCCCCTTTGAGACAAGGAACCAAATTTGAAACCTCAAGAACAAGGATGTACTTTTCCCGGAGTCGTAGCTTTTCGTACTGGAATTAACAGGTGTAAAGTAGGAAAGAATCAAATTTACCACAACCAATAAATAATGTACCGAGAAAACGTACAGCAGTAGATGAAACTAAGCCTCTGATCTGGTCGTTTGACTTGGCCTATTACTTTAAAAATACTATTGTAAGATTCAAGGTTTATGTAGTTACCATTTGTTTTAGGTTCCCGCATCAGGACATCAATTAAAACGTCGGGAGAAAGGGAAAACGATAGTCGCCATGACAGTATGGAGAATATACTCGGCAAGTTTAAGGGTGGACACAGAGATTAAACAAAGTATTCTAACAAAAAAAACCCTAAAAAAACGTACATTCGATGCATAAACATCTGACTGAAAAGGGATACATGTAAGAAAATATTGATTCGTTCGATCGTGTAGAGAAAAGAGGCCTGTTCAGTTTAGAGGGTTATTCCTATACATATGGAATATAGGAAAGTATACGTACTTACAGACACATGATATAACAGGTCAAATGTCGGTGTGTTCATCAAATGGAGTCTGACTATTCGCACCTGTTATAACTTATGGTAAACTTGACCAAACTAGATTATCAAAAAGCAGTTCAGGTTAGGCGCAAGGGGCTACAAGAGGTAAGATAAGTTTCACAGGCCCTTGGCTAAAATTCTCAACTGTGTTTAGCGAAGTTATGGGCCTGAAGTTATCTCACCTGTCCCCCGCCATTTCACTACTACCTGGTAAAGCGTCGAGGAATATTCCCTTCCCTTGACCACTGGTTGAAGATCAATGTCAACAAATGGATAAATATGGGCGACAGTCGTGAATACACTTCGTAGGGGAAGCAATCAGTTCCTGGAGCCTCCTTTGTCACGACGTTCTTCCTGAATTTCATCCTCTGTTATGAACCCCTCGCACCCAGCTGATTCAATCGACTCTAGTCGAGGAAAGTCAGCTAAATAGGTGTCGAACCAAGCGGAACTCAGACCAGGCTCCCTAGTAAAAAGCTGGCAATATGCCGGCTTGACGCACTCTGAATTTCTTTTGCTCGCAGTTCATTGGCCATGTTCGTTACCTCGAGGGACCTTCTTTTTAAAAATAGCTTTAAATACCAGAGCTTGGTCCTTCTTGATAAGCAAAGAAATCAGCTCTCTAGGTTATTTTAACTTTGCTAGAGTCCCCTGTATCAACCGCTCACTCTATTTGGGATTCTAATGTCCTTTGTGGCGCTAATTTCTCTAATTTAAGTCTTCAACAATATTCGGCATAAAACACCTAATCTTATTTTTGAGGTGCCCCACGAATTTATTTCCAAAGATCGCCCCCGTCGATTCCATATCCATTAGGGATGTGTTGAATTTCCGGTAACAGTTTAATGGACTTTAACGTACCTAAATTTATTTGGACCGTCACTAATCTATGATTCTAATAAAGTACACTGTGGAAACTTGGACATTCTAACAGCCTAACGTCAACTCTAACTAAAACCCGATCGATATAACTAGAATGTTGCGCCCTACTTGGGTTGCCACTCCCAGTCTGTCCATACTACTTCACAGGGATGTTCGTTCTGGAATTTATCGACAAGGTCAACCCTGTCAATAAATTCTCGAAATGGAATCACATCCACGTTGTTACTTCCTCTATTTACCCCTCTGTCTATATCTGGATCAAGGACAGCATTCCAATCATCCGCTAAAACTAGTTGCTTTGACGAAACGCCGAAAGAAATTGACTGGCAGTCTGGCACCTAGGAGCATAAACCCCTATCAGACGGAAGGCATTCTTTTTTATGGTAACATCGACACACAATCTGCTCGCTGGGTCGGCATACACAAGGGAACACATCGCGTTTAAGGCTTATTAGTCGTTCAAGGGGTGTCTCTTGGCTATCAAAGTATGCTTAAGAGATGTAAATGCCTAGACATCATTATCATTTGAAATAAAGTGGGTCTCTAGAATACAGCATATACCCCCCCCTTCCAGGTGCTGAAGAGTGCGAAAGAGCTGAGCACTTTTTGAATCACTCGTCAATCCTCGGCCATTCAAACTTGCTAAATAGAGCGCCATTATCAGTTCACCGGCGTTGGGGACCAGATGCAAACATGTCGGGTAATAGAACGCTGACAGCGGGTCCTATAACCTCTCTGCCTATCTGTTTTGATGTCATTGTCATAGGAAACACTGCCCACATGCCTATAGAACGTTGGTTTTGCTGCCCTATAGAGGGAGAGGTGCATATAAACTGGGACCCTTGCCAAACAATTATTAAAAAAAAAAAAAAAATTGTAGTTGTAGGTGGTGCCAGACAGCCAGCGGGGTGGACATGCTGAACGCACCCTTCGCCTCCCTCAGCATATCCTCACACCTGTCGTGCACTTTCACTGACCCGGAGTGCGGTCAGCAGCTTCTTAACCCTTGGGAAAATGGTTGGGTCCTCCATGTCTCTCCTACCCAGCTCGACGTAGTGGAGGTTGAGGATCCTAATTTCCTTAAGGGCTTGTTGCTGGACTTTGGCCTTTTCAACAGTTTCCGGGTCCACACGACAGATGTGTACCCCTCTCTTATCCATTTTTGGATCTCTGTTCCTCAATTTATGGGATAAATTCTTTTCACACTTTCAGAAGTCTCTCCAGTTTCAAGTCCCATTCCCCCTTGAGATCCCAGGTTTCTTCAATTCCTCCCCCATTTTGAATTGTCATTTAGGGAATTCTTTCACTAATATTCTTATGGCATACATATCGCTGAAATTCCTTCCCCCACCCCCGGGAGCCAAATGCCTCCAGTTTGAAAAGCAGTTATTGAGTTCCTAGAACACTAGTGTGGCGTACATGTTGTCCATTGTACAGTGTCCACTGGAATTTTCTGTCTGCAAAAGTTCCTGGTGGCGTTTCTTGTAAATTTCTTTATTTAAAAAAAATACGATAATAGATGATATAAATAACAAAAAAGGTCGCTATCAAAATATAACCAGTCTTTTTTTTTTTTTTCCCACCAATCCTGTTATTTCTATCAACTTTAGGTTTAGTGGTCACGAATTCTGTTAAAGCACATTGTGGCTTCCCTACTTAACACTCCTATTATGGAAATGAAGTTGAAAATGATTTCAGATATGATAATCTGAAGGAGAAATGTCAGGTGAATATGGAGGATGTTTCAAAACTTCGCAATTTTAGATAAAGCTCATCTTCGATAAGCTCAGACACGGCCAGCTAAGAAGTGTGGAGTATGACACTGTCATGGAGCATTTCATTCAGTTTATGTGGGACTTATTTTCCCAGCGTTTTAACCTTTCCTATTGCCTTGATGACGATATTGTCGTTGAAGTCTACAGCATTCGAGCCGTTGTTCGTGGGTCATTGACTACCCTTATCAATAATTTTCTAAGAATGTTTAAGTAGGCCTCTCGAGATTTGTTATCGGTATCAACATTTCCAGGCCTTAACCCGAGAGCTCAGCTAAAATTGTAGATTTTCTGCGCCTAGGCGTATGTATGAATCGCGATTACTCTAAGACTGGCCATTATAAAAAAAAACTGTCATCGGTGGATGTATTAGTCAGGATACAAAGCAGTACAGTGTCTAGTACGAAGTCATTTTTATCAACAGTTCTTGAGAAATCTGAAACAAACTTTCTTTATAGTTTCTGTAAATTATCTCCCTCGACTGCTGCTCTTTACACTTATCTGAATTTACATATTCTCTATCAAAATTGGATAGAAGCGACTGAATACTTCTAAGCTGCAGTTTCGTGCAGTAGACGGGAAAATATTTTATACGACAATAATGGCAGGCTGTTAGAATACCATAAAGTCCGATCCTTTCCGAATACGGAAGCTCATCTTTGATAAACTCAGACAAAGCCAGCTGCACTGGTACTGCCCAGCTATACATGTGATCACTCCTTTTGTTTTTGAGGACACATCTTGTGCTGGCAATTAGATTTATCTTTCCATATTATAACTGATCAAGGAGTGAATTATCAAAGTCAAATCTAAGATGCAACTTGCAGAAGCCTGACGGGAATCGTGTCCATCCCTGCTGTAACAAGGTGTATAGAACACATGTGCAGTGATGCCAAACGAAAATTATAAAGAGCAGGATATACTAAAAAAGAACGGTGAAAGGACTACTGAATAGCGGATAAAGTGAAATACGCATAAAAGATTAACAGATCAGCAGCCATTAACCTTTATAATCAGTTAAAAGAATGATGACTTCTATAGAAGCCTTGTAGAGATTTAAACAATGTAGGTCTTGCATTTATTTTTAACCTATACTCCAATTAGTCAATTCGAATTACAACCAATGACTGATAATTTAACTATAACAATTGGAGACGTGATAATAAATTCTAAGCAGTAGTTATTAATTCATAAAAGAAACTATTCGTTAATCATTTTTCAGAGGGATGGAACATTTGCTCCCATCTAAATTCGCCTTGGCAAAGTAATTTTGACGGGTTTCTCTAAACACTATAAACACGCACTTTTTGGAACTGCCACTGTCCTAGCTACACATGACCATTCCTTTTAGTGTTTTGTCTTGAGAACACATCTTGTACTGGCAACTAGATTTCTTTGTTATAACTGATCAAGAAATGAATTGTCAAAGTGGCAACTTGCAGGAGCCAGACGGGAATTCAAGGTGTATCGAACACACATATACAATGATTTGAAATGAAAATTGTAAAAAGAACTAGACATACTGAAAAAACACCAGTGAAATACACAGAAAAAGAAAAATAACTGAAGATATGCAGTCATTGACGTTGCTTAATGAAACCTATCAGTTGCAAAAACGATGACTCGTATCGAAGTCTCTCATCTGATTTCGTAATCCATCCTCTAATAATAGTAAACTGCAATTGTAAGCAGTAACTTTGGTAATTTATCTGAAACAATTGAAGGCATGATAATGAAATTAGTTTCAAAATGAATCCCATACCGTAATTAATTTAAGAAACTACTCGATTAGTTTTATAGGTGAAAAGGAGGGGGGGAATTCCCCCCCCCACACCACTTCTAAATCCGCCTAAGCTATGTAGTCATAATAGGATGAAAACGCCAACTACGTCGATTTACGATTTTACTCGAAAATCAATTGATTCAATGAAAAACTACTTGCCTTCTTTCTACTGTTACTACCACCACGGATGGTGAACATATCGTTTAACTTATGGTTCTTGTTAGATTGTACTTATATGAATCCTCACGCTATATATTTTCTGAAAACTAAAAATAAAGGTAAAACTCGCCATCAGTCAATAATTGAACAGCCCAAGCAGCAAAATAAATATGGTCAGAATAAATTCTATTCATGACATCACTGGCGTTTTCCACAGGTAAACATCTAAAAAAAAAAAAAAAAAAAAATTATAATTATAATAATCATTATAATAATTATAATATAAAAAACCAAAACACATCCTCTAGAATCTAGGTGTTAATAAATCAGTTAGGATAATGCCCCCAAAAGTCAAGTTTTTCCAAAACAAACATTTTTTGAAGAGGTTCGGTGGAATACTGATGCCAGTTTTAGAGTTTGTAGACAAAACTGCATGGCCAGGAGCAGAACCCCTCATCCACTCTAATCGTAACGGTTGTTCAATTGAGTATAAACAAAAATTGGAAAAGCCCATTTCAAAGAAATGGGTGGATTACGACTCATTGATTTTACTTCAAAACTTAATTTTTTTTTTTTTTTTAATTTCAATTTTTTTTCGAATAAATATTGAAGTTTTAAAATGGCAGCGTCGAATCCGTAGAGAACTTTTGTAAGGGAAGCGACTCTTCTATCATCATTATCAAGGTTACCTCCCTTTGGATGTGACAGCCACTAAAGACCTAAAAAGTAGCGTGTACTTCAATTAGTCTTGTCGCATAATACTAAGGGAGGTAAGTACGTACGGAAAAAGTTACCTCCCTTGGATCACTCATTGGATTGGCATCGCGTGCACATCAAAATTTCAGCTATTTCAAGAGTGTTCCCCAAACTTTTTCGCCTGAGAACCCGAACCCACTTAATTTTTTTTCTCCCCCGAATCTGGGAAGCCTCATTGGGGATCGGAATATTTGTAAGGAAGAAGTGATTAAATTTTGCAGTGGATCCAGGAATTTGTTTTTGATTAAGGACCCGTCCCCCTTCTTCCATAAAATTCCGTATTTGCTGTCAACCCAGTGACTCAATTCTAAAGCGGATCCAGAATTCGTTCTTGATTGAGGGATGTTTTCAGTTTCGATGGTGCTCTAGATTCCAAAATTACATAATATATTTTCACAATTTTTCTTCAATTAAAATTAATTTTCCTATTTGTTTAATTTTTAACATTTTCATTGTTCCTCCCCTGTCTTTTTTTTTTTTTTTTTCCCGATTTGCTCTCAAGACTTTGGCCTCATATTTACCATGAATCCAGAGAGTTCAAATTCATTGACAGTAAATGAATGCAAAAATTCTTACAAATAACTTCAGACAAATTTAGAATATTTTTGTTCACTTTTAGCCACTCACTTTTCACACCAATTGTCTAGAAAGAAGGATGTTATTTATGCCATAGATTCAACAATAGTGTATTATGTATATCCTATTAGCTTTGAGGACCACACTTCACATGAGAAGTTGTGCATTGAGACACAACAGACCAAAAGTGCACACAAAATTCTTTCAAAACTCTCTCGCTACCCCTAGAGCCGATGCGAGCCTTTCATACGACCGAGGCAAGGATTAAAATTTCCTCAAGGGTTCTATGCGCTCTGGGTGAGATTTCAAATTAGCCCCCCCCCCCCTGCTTGCCTGATCTTTCTAATATTTTTCTCTTGAGAGGTCAGTACTGTACCCTCGTCGGCTGCGTAGATGGACCTAATAGGTAGTGCTGGTCCCAAAATTCTACTCTAGCAACATGGCACTTTATACATGCTGTTCTTCTTGAAAACTACCTTCAAAGGAAAATGCTACTATGAAGAACTCGTCTCATTTGTTGAAAAACTTGAGTTATGATTCACCGATTTACTAGGACTGTCTTCATTTTGGTTATCTCCACAACGGTTCATTCAATGCATCTTCTCTCAATAGTCACTGTTTGTCTCAAACATGGAACCTAACCAAGAGACAGATCCACAAATTGAGAACCATGCAACGTGCATATGAAAAAATTATGCTCAACCTCACCTGGAGAGACCACAGGACAACACAGTACACCTGGGAGAAGACAGTAGTTAGAAACATCATAGAATCCATAAGAAAACTCAAATAGCAATGGGCTGGCAATGCTGCAAGAATGGCAGATAACCGATGGACATCGCGACTCACGACATGGATCCCCAGTGATCACACGTGCAACCGAGGCCGGCAGAGTATTAGATGGAGACGAGCTAAACAAATTCAAAAAGTAATGGCTCTGCAACGCCCACGATAGAGATGTGGCGAATCTTGGAAGGTCTGTGTCCAACAATGGACGTTAAGACTGATCTTGTGAACAGTGATGAATGTATATATTTTCGATTGAGACAAATTTACATTTTTTTTTTTTTTTTTTTTTTTTCATACATCCATTTTAATGCTCCTGACTCTCCATCCAAATTCTTTAAGAGTTCCCAATGAAACTTTGTGGAAGGCTGGGCAATAGGCCACAGAAGTGAATAAATCTTTAGATGGATCCTTCAAATTACAACCGTTGATAGGTTTATGCATTCCTTGAGTGCTTTGTAGTTTTAAATGGAGTGTTTGCTTACAAGGTGATGACCCTAGCTATCATTAAGCTAATGATAATTATACCCTAATGAAAAACTATAGACGCGTAGGAAGACAATTGTTTGGCCTCTTTTGGGTGGTACCGATTTGAAAATATCAGTATTGGGTTCTGATCTATTTAGGGGGTAGGTTTTAACATTTAAGACATGAATAAATGTTTCACCCCCCACCCTTATAAAACACAGATTTTCAGCTCTTGGTGTGACCTGAAAGCGAGGCACAAACATAACCCTTAAAAACAGAATGATGTAAACTGTCGATATTTTTTGGTTGACTTTCCAATGACCTCTAGTTTCAAAATGGTTTATTTCGACCCAATGAGTCAAATCGCAGCTTAATATTAAGCATTAAAATACAAAAAGTAAACAAAACAAAACGGAACTCATTTCTCCCAGCAATATTATTCCAAAACTATAAGTTCCATTTCAAATCCTTTATTAGTAGTCTTCTGTAAATGGTATTTGCAAACTTTGGCAAAACAAGTCGACCCGAGTTGGGTTCTACAAGTTTGAGTGAATTAGAAATCAGTTTTTGATTGCGTCACTATTTTTTGGTTTGGTCATTGTCAGATATGAAAATAAAATAAGTCAATAGAAATTTAACAAGTTTTGCTGTATTTATTTCGAAAAATTGCCTTTGAAAATATAAATTGAAAAAACCTATTGAAAAGGATTTGTGAATGGCATTGAGAAAATCACACAATATATGCGCACCAGGTGGAGTAATATTTAGTTTCGAGATTAAAAAAAAAAAAGTGAATATTTCTGCTACCCACAATGGTCTTTACGTGACCCTGCGTTTAGAAGACTTGGGGGGGGGGTAAACGATTGAAGAATTTCTGAGAACAGGTGACATGACCAACATTTAATCGTCATGTACTGTACCTAAAATACATAGGATCCCCATTCCTCTCTTTGAGATCCCCCGGTTCCTCCCCTGTATTAAAATCCGTCAACCAAAAGAGTCACAATAAGTTTCGTCAGTTTTCAAGTTGGTCATGCTGGCTATTTGTTACAGTCTGTACGCATTTTATATACAATATAGATAGTAAGTTTAAAATCAGACCTGTTTCAAGTGTGTGTGTGTGTATAAAATTTTGACCCCAGAAATGTTTTTTTTTTGGGGGGGGGGGGAACAATTTACAATGAAAGTTCATGCTAAATAGGTCGTTAGCTTGTACTCAGTTGTTTTTTTTTTGTCTTTTCGAAAATTCAAACTTTTTAGCGATCCAACAAAATGTGAGAAGAAAATTGTTAATTGATCATCCTCAACACAGCATGCTGCCAAAAGATCTTGGTCGTACAATGGTTTCCATTGAGTGACTAGCAAGATGTAAAGAATTTTCACCTAGTATTTTTTTTTCTCACCATTCATACTTTTACAGTGGTAATTGAAATAATCTCTTCCTCCCGTGGCTAAATCCACTTCACACCTTGATCTGTAATCCCCGTCCTCCCGGGAGCTTAGTGCCTACCATTCGAGGATTACTGAGCTAAATCTCTGGAGTAAACGAAGTTGACGTTCGCCAAAGGCAGTGCAGTGTCGAGTCTGAAGCTTTAAAAAAAAATCTTTTTAATCAGTAGCTCTTTAGAAATATAGAATAAAAATAGATCTCTTTTCGCAGTTTTTATAAATCACCTCCTTTGGCTTTCTCTCCAAGGTATAAGATATCTAAATTGGCAACAGGGAAACGTAATAACCTCAAAACTTCGAAGCCGCAGTTCCGTACGGTGTTAGGGCAGGCTGCTCCACGCCTGAACACGAACTGTTCTACTTATTAACAATAGGAGATGATAGATGAAAAGTGTTTTCTAAATAGCATTCTTTAAGGGGAGATAATTTCTAGAATTATTTTTAGTGCTGTGGCGATTTTATTTTAGCTGCCCCCTACACCCTCGTCTTTTAGTCATCCTGTTTCCGTCTACTACAACCTTTTTAAGTCGACTTTATCGTTTACCCGCCAGCGAATATACTATGACTAGCCGTTTCGATACTACCTTTGAAAGCTGATGAGTGACACCCTTGTTTAAAGAGTTACCCGCCCTTGTCTCTTACATTTTTGTAACAGTTTTAAATAAACGATTACACAATATGTATCTTTTGACGCCATAAAGCTAAGCTGAACGAACTTATAACAGTCATTTGCAATCCAGTTATTTTATCAAAGTATAAATACCAAGTTGAAACATGGTGTCAGAAGTCGGGTCTAAACTGGTTATATGAACAGGAAACGAATTTAGTTTTTCACGTTTTCTATGGGTGATTACCAAACAATCTTTTCAAATCATTCAAGTGGTCACAACTAAATCCCATGAACTCAAATTTTACAGATAAGTTTTAGAGCGTCCGTAGTTTCAGCAGTTGAAATTTCAGTTCAAAATCTCAATGCAATAAAAAGTTATTCTAAATTTCCATTGTACAGCAGGAGTAGTTTGACCCTGAAGCAGCCTGTTTTCTCATTATCAATACACTTCGTGTGAAATTCATTCGTTATAACGGCCCTCTTAATTTTTCGAGTATTCCGTAATAACGGGAGTTTATTGTAGGTTTTCTTAATCTTCCTGAAAACAAGGAAATTGTTTTGCTCCACTCGTCCTAAAAAAAGGGGTCTCCTACGAATGTATCCTCCCGATACTCACCTATGGAGCTGAAATATGGAACCTAATCAAAAGATTGACCCTTCAACTGAGAACCATGCAACGTGCACAAGAGAATCAGCATCACACGGAGAGTCCGCAAGACAGCACAGTATATTAGAGAAAAAAGTTGTCCCTAATATATAATACATTGAAAAACTTAAATGGCAACGGACTGGTCATGTTGCAAGAATGTCAAATAACCACTGGACATCATGGATCATATGCGAAAGTAGCCGGCAAAAATAAGATGGTGTGACGAAATACACATTCAGAGAGCACTTGTTCCACGACGCCCATGATAGAGGCCTGTTGAATATTTGAAGTTCTGTATCCGACGACGTATGCTAAAAGACAGATGATTCTGATTTTGGTAAGACTGGCTCAATATTTCAAGCCAAAACTCGTTCTTATTCAGTGGTTCAAGGAAACTACTTTTTCCTTCTTTTCCTTCTCCTTCTTTTCCTTCTCCTTCTTTTCCTTCTCCTTCTTTTCCTTCTCCTTCTTTTCCTTCTCCTTCTTTTCCTTCTCCTTCTTTTCCTTCTCCTTCTTTTCCTTCTCCTTCTTTTCCTTCTCCTTCTTTTCCTTCTCCTTCTTTTCCTTCTCCTTCTTTTCCTTCTCCTTCTTTTCCTTCTCCTTCTTTTCCTTCTCCTTCTTTTCCTTCTCCTTCTTTTCCTTCTCCTTCTTTTCCTTCTCCTTCTTTTCCTTCTCCTTCTTTTCCTTCTCCTTCTTTTCCTTCTCCTTCTTTTCCTTCTCCTTCTTTTCCTTCTCCTTCTTTTCCTTCTCCTTCTTTTCCTTCTCCTTCTTTTCCTTATTCCCCTTATTTCGAAGAACTAAGGTCATGTGGTACATTTGTCCCAATAAACATTTATTCCAGAACAGACGAAAACACGAAATAAGATCACTTTATCCACACGTCTTTGAAATTCAACATAGTATAAGACTCTCCATCAGTCAATAATTGTACGGCCGTAGCATCAAAATTTGAAGTCGTGTAAAAAAAAAAAAAAAAAAAAAATTCTCCAGAATCTAGATGTTATTAATTAACCAGTGATTATAAATTGCGTTATATTGGAACTCTCCCGTCATTACGGTGAATGTATCATTTGGCCTAGACAGCGTAAAAAGAATAAAACAAAGGAAACTGCGACCGATAGGATAGCCGCTTCAGCGTAGCGTTGCTCTTACCATTGAGCTAAACAGCTAACTCCCCCACCCCAAACCTCTTAGAAATGGTCTGGTGGATTACTGATGCCAATTTTAGAGTCTGTAGATAAAAGGTTATGTCAATTGATCACCCCCAACACATTAGTCACGTGATATTTTCTATTGACTGACTAACGAGACCAGTGAGAATTCACGGATGTAATCAAATTTCGGTAATTGTTTGGAATTTAAACATTGTCGATATTTTGCAAGGGGGGTGACTTATCAGATACCGCCACCTTGAATGCCCAAAACAGACTAGATTTAAAAAGAAAATGGCTATTGAGGAGATCTGATTTCAAGGTAACAAAATAACACCGATAAATAATTGGGAAATTAGAAACCCTAACTCCCAAGCCTACCCACTAACCCCAAACCCTTTACCTACATGTTATTTTTCATCTAAAAGTAACCCTTTACTTGAGAGTCTATATAGCGTTATTTGATCAATTGTAAAATCTAGCCACTTTCAGCCATTCGAAATGGCCAATCAAGTTTTTTTCCATTATAGTTCAGCACAGCGTCTATTTGGATTATCTCCATTGCAAAATATCAGCCCATTGTTTAGATGTATTAACGATGAGAGTTCAGTAATAGAAATTTTGGCAATTGTTCAGATTATTTTCTTTTGTCTTGTTTTTCTATCGCAACTTCACACAGGCCGTCAGTCTACGTCTGTGTATATACAGCGTGCATTGGAAATAAAGAATAATATGAGATTCGAACTCTCTTCTCTTTTTTGTGCTAAATTCAATGGAAGATTTCATCTATTCAAATGGTGGGTAGGGAAAAATACTTCAAATTATTTAAAAAAACGAAACAAAATTATCAGTAAATTATCACCCCACCTCTCCGATGGAAGAGTCCAGCGTTACTGACATCAAACCCAGAAAGTCACTCTGTTCATTATTAGTAAATTTAGGTCATTAAGATTTGACAGTTCTGACAATAGACTAAAAAGAAATAAGAAAATAATCTAAAAAAGCGGAAGTAGTGTAGACAAACCGGAAACAGGAAACTTTTCAATGGAATAAAAAAACAAACAAAACTCAATATATACATAATAATTTTACAAGATGCATACTATTTAAAAAAATTTAATTATCACCTCACATTCGAGTCGAGTTTGCATTATTCTAAATGAAGTAATGAATTCCCGTTCCAAAGATGCATATTTGGAAGGGGCTGGACTCTGTGGTGTGTATCAACCTGCCATAATCGTTAAATTTTGAGACTTGAGCGTAAGCATCTAACTACGACGTTACTCAATTTATTGTTGTGTGGGAATTTGGCGACCAACTGGTGTATAAATCTTTTTTTAGAATTGAGTATTCCATTTCTCAAGAATTGGTTAGTGCAAAACCAAAACTTTGGAAAACTCGAGGACCCCCTTCTCTAAAGGAAATATCCTGACTGGCCCCTATTATACTATTTAGCTTTTAGACATTAACCAAGGCGTTATTAGGCAATAAGCAACTTTGGGCTTTATTATTTTAATTGGATTACATTTAATAGAATTGTAATGTACGGTACATATCTGTATACAGTAATCGTTGATTTATTACTGAGCAATGGTTCCTCTGCCAAAAAATCCTCAGGATCAGGTTCAACATTCAGTCGATTACGTTATTTTATTTCATTTATTTAAAAAAAATTTTCTGCTTACAGCATCGCGGAGAAACCTTGTTCACAAAGGTAATTTGTACAAAGAGCTTATATATTCACTAATTTTAAATTTGATACTAATTTGAATTTTGGACTGCTGACCCCCAACCATTATTTGACCAACTCCCAGGGGCTTGTGGATCTTTTGGGCATTTCCATTTGTCCCCCCACCCACAAGAAATTAACGTCGATAAATTTTAAAGTACGGATGTCGACTTGAAACTCAAGCACAAATAATTGTTAGTTTGGAGTCATATTTTAACCGCAATTTGATCTTGGAGAATCAAAACATTCTGACCGTTCTCCTGAATGGTCAGTTTTAGATGTAATCAGATTCAATGTTTATTTTCCTTATAAAGTTTTTGGAGATTAGCCCAACAACACATTTTTTGGAATCTCCAGAGTATGGAGGAAAAAAAATTGTTGGACTTAGCCTAAACACCAGCCTGGCTGCTATTTTAGATTTTCATAATGGCCGACGTAAAATACATTATTTGCGCACTTGGCTTTTAGTCGACGAAGGAATATAATTAGATAGCCAAGAAAACATAGGATTTGCCTAAGGAATTCAATAAAAAAAATTAGCTTAAGAAATTTGTCAAACAATTGACAAGAGTTGACTGATCGCACAAAGAAAAAACAAAATGACGAGTAATTATTCAACAACCTCTCCAAGTGCGTGATGTTCCAAAGCTATCGCCTGTCTAAGTTCTGACCAGGTGCGACGCTGCTTAACTTCGGTGATCGAACAAAACCAGTGCTTTTTAGCGTGACCTTGAGCTAAGTAAAACTTGAAAGACACTTCTTAGATTTCTCAAACATTGTCCAAAAACCGTCGCGGGGAACCTTCACATCAACAACCACCTGACCGGATAATTTCACGTCGTGTGTCGGATAAAGAAATAAAACCTAACAAAACACTAATACAACCATCGTGTGGGCAGTCATAGGTGGATGCATAAATATAGTTGCCAAAAACGAAAATCCCTGGATCCATCCCCAAATTCTACTACTTTTTTCTCTCACCCCGTTGCTCACTCTTCCATGAAATTTCATTGAAATCCATTGAGTAGGAGATATCGTGTACAGATGAAGAAAAGGAAAGATGCGACTGAATGCTCCCAGATAGATTAATATACGTAATGTCATAATTCCTTCAGATTAATATACAGAACACACCCTGTTTAACGCGTAATCAGAATTGTGTTAATGAAACTAATGAACTTGAGAAATAATAAAAATAAAAACTCGTTACCACAGTCGAATGATTAAAGCTCAGGATTAATTATAATTTGAACAACCGTAGCGTCAAAATTTGTACTCGTGTGGAAAAAAAAGACCGGAAAAAAAAGACCGGAGAATAAATATGATCAGAATGAATTCTATTTATGACATCACTGGTATTTTCGACTGGGGAAACATTCAAAATAGGTTTAACATCTAGATTCATCAGAACTATAAATGTTCACGTTGAAAGACCGTAACCATAAAAGATGGTGTAGGTTTCTATCCTTTTTCTTATATGTACATTTGCTTGTTCCAGTGCTCCTGGCAATACCGTTTTGTCTATATATCTAAAAATCAACATCAGTGCGCCACAAGACCATCTTAAAATTTTTTTTCTATTTTTGGAAACATTTTTAGCCAGAGGTGGATCTTACCTTTTCAGCTAGGGGTCTTCCAATTTTCGAAAATTCGAAAATGTTATGGAACTATCATCCAAATTTTGGAAAAAAAAAATTTCCCCTCCGTGATTTTAACAGGCCCCTTTTGATTCATTTGACTCAATTTACTAATAATTTTTGTACCATCATGATTTTTACATGCATGAAAGATAAGTCTATAGAAATATAAATCTATAACCTCCCTAAAAAAACATTTGCCCAAGTAGTGATTAGTACAATTAATTTTTTTAGGGGTCTCTGGCCGCCTAAAAGGGAAGAATGTTGTAATGTGTTGATGAAAAGACAAAAGGATAATCTGGAAGCCCCTGGACCTGTGTTTGTTACCTACACTTATTATCTATACAAAATATTAATTGGCAGAAATGTTCCTACATCAGAATTGGAATAAATCTTGTTTTTTGATGGCTTTGAGGAATTGAGAAATATTATCCATAGCAAAGAATAGCAGTGACAGGTTCAGAGGGAACACTGCTATGGATAACCGAAGATTATTTATGCCCCGGCTCCCACGGGGGCACGGACCCCAGTTTCGAAACCAGTAAGTTAACATAATTACACTTTTTTTTTTTTTTTTTTTTTTTTTGCTCTTAATTCATTTGATTTTAGTGATGGAAATAACACCTTCGTTCATTGGTGAACTTGTAACTGACTTCTGATTATCCGTGATCCAGTTAAAACACGGTTGTCTTTCTTGGATACAAACACCTGCGTTATAAAGGGGGACTACAGTAATCATTTGAAAAAAAAAAAAAAAAAAGGCAAGATTTTCAGCTATCGTATATCTCTTTCGGCTCAATCAAGGGTCGCCAACTTTTTTCGTGCCGAACGCCCACTTCTGAAACTTTTGTGAGGACAATTTTCGGACTGACAACTAATATTTTCAAGCCAGTTAGCTATTTAACGACCATTTTTATTGGCTAAAAGTGGCTAGACCTATCGAAAATAGGTAAAATGCGTACAACTGTATACGCTCCAAAAACTCACAAAGGCTCCAGAAAGCGATCATACAAAGTATCTATCATATATTGAACAATTATGAAAATAGAAGCCAATGCTTTTGTAAATCGCACTGTTAGCCATAAAACAAAAAATAGCACATTACAAATTTAAGAATTTATTGCAATGAATTCAGACTACCTTGCGATCCAGTAACGGGCGTAACGGCCACTTGAAAGCTTAAATCGCCAACTAGTGGGTAGGATCACCTAGGTCGGCGACCACTGGGCTGAATTGCCAAATTCAGCCAGATCTAGCTGAAAGATGGCTGATTTGGGAACCATACATTCAACTCACATGAGTCCCACCTCCTTGAACCACCACTTAACCCCGATTCTCAAGCTGCTTCGGAATAGTCAATGAAAAGTCCCTACCCCATTCCCCCGAAGATGTCAAGTCATTCCTGCCACGAAAATAAGAAAAATAAATCCAAGTGTTATTTTCCTTCCTCTTCTACTCGAGATTCTTCCTCAGATAGTGTTTGACATCCAGGGAACATTAAAACCATTAACTGCGAATGACGGAAATTTCTGTAATTGCAGTCCAGTGGGTGAGATCTTTGCTACGACAACCCCCCCCCCCAAACATCTGACCATAGAACCCGTTTAGCAAGGGGAATCTGCACCATTCTTGCCCTAGTAATTGTCAGATAGAGCAGAAATTTGGTACTGGAGACAGTTGGACCAACGCTCAACTTTAGTATCCATCGAACTATAAAAAAGTGCCCTTATGCTGGCTGCATCTGTTTCTGTTCCTTCCCACCATTTCAATTTGAACCGGCTCTTAATTCATTATAGGTGCTGGAAATTAGATTTGTTACTTGAAGAATATACAATCGATGCATCCTCCCAATAGTCACTTATGGAGCTGAAACATGGAACCTAACAAAGAGAGACCCGCAAACTGAGAAGCATGCAACGCGCGCATGAGAGAATCATGCTGAATCCCCCACCGCCATTTTTTTTTTTTTTTTTTTTTTTTTTTGGCTTTTTCTTCTGGCCTTTCTGGCATGAATTAAAGTGCAGTATCTGTTACCCGGTAGAGACCGAGGCGCCGGTACTGACACTTGCCTGCCGAATGGGCCGGAGATCGTGTTGTGATTGGTATCTAAGACCGAGTGCGCCGGTGCAGTGCGTTAGCCAATGAGGTTATACTGAGGCTGCGCATTGGGAGCTTGGCCTCGTGTCATATTTTGCTCTGGTGGTTGAGTAAATAAATAGATGCTCAAAATCATATGGAGAGGTCATATCAGGAAGAAATTAGAAAACTCAAATTACAGACAACCTAGGGACATCACAACTCACAACATGCGAAACCAAGGCCGACAAAATACAAGATGGAGAGATGAACGAGAAAATACTGGCTCCACGACGCCCACGTTGGAGAATAGTTATGGATTCTGAGGAATGCCATTTCATTGAAGGTTATGGCTTGCCTCGATTCAACCACTTATGGGGTCTTAGTAATTCTTCGAAATCGGAAGTGATTCCCAGATTCTATGACTAACTCAATAAAATGTTGTGATTGATGGCAACTCAATAACTAGATAAAATCTAGTACTCAGAACTGACAATTTTACAATGAACTATAACTTTTCGTCGCCACCTGCTGACTTTCGGACATAGTCGAAGTGAGATTTACTAAGTTTAGCATAGAAAGGTACATGGTTATGTGGTGTAGGTAGATTGCGTTGCACGAATCTACCAAATTTGAATTCAGGTATTCACTTCCGGGTATTCACTTCCGCTGCAAGACTGGCGTTAAGCAAACTTCCGGGGTCATTACAGCGCGTTCCTTTTTCCTCAAACTGTTAACCGCACAGACAATCTTGAACATATGGTTTGAATAAAATAAAATTCCCTCGCAATTTATTCAATTATATTGTTCCTTATTACAACAGGGGTAGTTTTTGCATCAAAATATTTCATTAACGGGTGGCGGGGTTAAAAGTACCGCTCCGGAAGTTGTTTGCTTGTAACCATTCTGTAAGATTTAACTTGATTCAGTACAAGTCAACTCTTTTTTTCGGGCATGTGAGTCTTTCAGTTTTCCCGGTCATCTGCCGAGTTGAAAGAGAATAAGATCTTTATCTCATCTTTTTTTTAAATTAAAAAGAACAAATTCAACAGTATCGTTATCAGGAACGAACTGAGCGGAAATGAAAATTTCTCGTGATACGAATTTCAAAGACGAATGTTATGTATCCACTTTCGTAACTTTTTTTTTCTTTGCACAGTTTGTTCTCATGTAGAGGAACCTGAAAGGTGAAACAATAAGAAGTCATCATAGAATTAATGCTTTTCTTTTAGGCATGAGTCAATATTCTTCGCACAAGTATTTCTGTCAAGACATTAAGTTTACTCCTTAAACTTTCCTTCCAATTCTACTGTCGGTCAAGTTACTTGATGAAAAATAATCTTACATGATGCTTGTGACTAAATATAATTAAAAGTTCCCGAGGATACTCTGTACAGCAATGTCCGGCACAGTCAATGTTCCAGTGCACCTGTTTGTAGTACCCAGTAATATTGGCAAACGCGTTTAGAAGAATACTGAGACAAAATATAAGGAAAGATAGACGTAGTATTTGTTAGCACTTTAGTATATTTTAATGTAGCCTTTTTTTATTGAATGGATGAACTACCCTCTCTCTAACAAGTTATTCAATTCTATGCACAGTTTTAAAGACACACCCGCGATTCATTTTTACTTCCCCTTCGAATAAGTACCTTGGAGTGGCTTGCATATTTCAATGACCCAGAGAGCTATACTGGCGGGAATTCAATTCCCAGTAGGTCCAACCAAGTCAGACAAGTCTAAGTAAAGGAATTCGACCAAACCTTATTCAATCACCCGCCCACCAAAACACAAAACGAACTATATATTACCATTTTTTGTGAAAAAGAAAAAAAATTATACCCATTTTTTTTTTGTGTATAAGAAAACTATAAAAACTCTGATTAGTTTAATGACATTGGCAGGTTACATATAGCTGAAATCAATCTCTATTTACACACACAACTCCTGCACCAGAAGCTTGAGTACTTCTTTCTGAAAATAAATGCTTGTCTCACATTGCACCTAATACCGTACTTTTCAATTCATATATTAAAATGGGCTCTTGCCGTGGAGAAGCCGATAATAAGCTCGTCTTGTAGACCCTGGCTGATGTTAGAAGTTCGATTCTCATTGGGAGTAGCCACCATTTGTAATCTTTAATTTAATCTCATCTTGGGGTGCCTAGACGTCGGATAACGTTTGGCTTATAGAGAATTAGATCTCCTCTTCATGCCCCAGACTTTTACCTGACAAAGCTAAGCTTAGTACATGTATTCATGGTGAGGGCTAAAATAATTAACAAAAGGAAGACTTCTAAGTAGAGAGGGCCAGCTTTGAAATGAGCATTCACATGGATTCGAACTTTTTTTTTTTAAATTTTTTTTTGAAATTTTAAAAATCTACCTTTCAAGGTCCGTTGTTGGACAAAGATCTTCCTCAAATAAGACGGGTAATTGATGGGCCTTTATCACGCGGTCAATTTCACTGCAATGCAAATCTCTATTATCCATGTCTACAAAATGCAATGTGTATAGAAGGCTATTCTCCATGCTGATTGCAATGCAAATCTCAATGATCCATGTATATAGAATGCAGTGTATATATTTCATACGTGCCGTTATTTTTGGCGGCACAGATAAACTAGCGATCATAAAAGAAAAAAAAAAAGTCAAAATCTGACGAGGCTTGGTGTCACTTGGTATAAGAACATTAACGTGAAACGAATAAAAAAAAACCATTCCTCCCCCACATTTTTAAATTCGGGTAGAAATTTTAGGCCAGTCTGAGACAATGGACAAAGACCGGAACCTCTTGAAAACAGGAAAGAAATTGACTCGCGTGATAGCCAAGCTGATATCAGCTCCAACCCATATCTTCCACTGGCTTCCTTGAAAAATAAAATGCTTTGCTGGGTATGAAACGGCTACACTCTCCTCCTCCTTCATATCTCACCCTCACCTTCTTCCTCCTCTTCCACTACTGATAACAATTAATGATAATTAATATCATTAGTATAAATAATGATAATGATAAAACACAACGGTAGTTTGCGATTAAGCCCTTAAGACGTCCAGAGTTCGTTTCTTATTGACTGGTAGAAAATCTCGGAATACTTGTACGAGGTGTTAGTTTAAAGTTCGGAAAGTCATGTATACATACATATACATACATACACACACACACACACACATATATATATATATATATATATATCTGGATAATCGTAAACAAAAACCCAAGTTCTCACACATGTAAAACAAAGCTTCGTTTGGGGGCCCGGGAGGCTAAATTCCTTGAGTGGCCCTTCCAACATTTAGGGAGAATTGTTATTGTATGCTTTTATTAGAAAATGAAGTAGGTGAATTCCTGAAGGCCTATCTTAAAATATAGGCCTTCACTTTTGACCCATTGAAGGGGTAGTCTACCGTTATTACTGACTCTCCACTTTTGACCCCTGTAGGTAGGTAAAAAAGTACTTCGTTCACTTTTGACCCTTTACAGAGAGGGAAATTCTCCCCTAAAAGTAGGGGGTCCATTTATTTTGTATTGAATTTTATATATATATCTATATAGGATTTTTTCTTACCTGCTAAAAATGCAATTATTCTCCAAACTAATACATGGTCTGCTTGATAAATTGAGTCGAAGTTTGTTTTCCCAAGCAGAGTCAATTTCAAATTAGAACTTAGTCTTTTCAATAACCACTCGCAAAAGGATATGGGATATTTTTCAGCTGTCCTGCAGTGAGGGGAAGTCTGGACTTATAAAGTTTTAACAGTATGACAGATATCTCACCTTTTAGATTTCTGAGTGATTTTATCATGTGTGATATACGCTCTCAGAGGCGTGTCGTCAGCCATTGGTGACTGCCTGGTTGTGAGCAGGCCATCTTTGGGCTATCTGAGCCCAGCGTCTCAGCACGCGCCATCTCTGGACAAGTTTACCGGCTGGAACGTGAAAACCATGCGAGACTCGAATAAGGGGAAACAGACTGTAGTGGAGCCTCGTCCTCATGACCCTGGACATAGACATCGCAGCTAACAGCTGGGTCCGCTTCCCAATCCAAAGCAACCTGAAAGAACACAGGACAGATTACCCTCTTCACTGTTGGACAGGAAAGACGAAAACCGAGAAGAGTTTATCTGGGTGAAGGTTTCATGGTTAGGAACACCATTGACACATGGCTCATCAACCTACTAATTGGAATAGATTACCACGCTGCGTATTCCACTGACAAAACAGCAGCATTACCCTCTGCAGCATGTATGCCCCAACCCTCCAGACAAACACCGAAGAGAAAATGAAATTCTACTCTGATCTCCGTGGCTTCCTCTTGACCACTCCAGAAAACGATAGTCATCATCCTTGATGAGATGACCACAACACATGAGTGGACACAGTATCCTATGGAGTATTTCCAGGGAAATCATTTCAGCAAAACGACGGATTGGAAACTACGTAGATGTACTCCTGCCCCTTATTGACTTCAATCTGATGTCCCAAGGCAGTATTAAAGACGTGTACAATGCAAAAGTAATGGCCAGCGTCGAATGCCAAAGTGACCATAACCTTGTCTACTACACTTCAAGTGGGGGTTTTGTTTGCAAACTTAGTTGGAAAGTGGTACCAAGAAGAGCCTTCCAGGTCAGAAGCCTGAAAACAAAACAAAACAAGGAGATCAGAGCAAACTTTCAAGAATAATTACAGTCAAGGCTATAGGCTCACGAGTGTCTGGAGGGAGATCCTTCCCCAGACACCCTACGGGAAATCTGCTACCCCCGACATCACGGAAGTAGTCCTAAGCCTCTCTTAAAGGAAAACAATGACTGGTTTGATGAAAATAATCAGGAGACCTAGGGCCTCCAGCTCAAAGAGATCTTCCCACCACGCACATTTTGGCCAAATGTCCTGCCCGGAAAATCATAGCATCCATTCAGAAATCTGGCATTATGGAGACACATCTCTGTGCTCATGGCCTAATGGACCTTTTTGTAAAGGGTTTATGAAGGGATGGGGTAGTCTATCCTATTACCAACAGCAAAGGCATATAGTCTGTCAGTTCAAGTTATAGGGGAATCACACCGTTCTTGGTTGCTGATAAGATCATCGCGAGAACCCTGCTTGATAGGTTGGCAAAAAAGGTTGTAGGTGAGTACCTCCTCGAGTGCCAGTGTGCTTTCAGAATAAACCGTGGAGCGACAGACATGGTTTTCGTCCTGTGACAATTTCAGAGGAAATGCCACGATCAAAATGAAGGGCTGTACGTCACCTTGGTCAACCTGATAAAGCCATTCGACACCATGAGCAGATCAGCCATCTGGCAGATCTTGCAAAAGCTGTGCTCTCCTTCCGAGTACAAAATATAACCATCCAACTCCATGCAGTGCAGTTTGGTGGTCAGGGTTGGAAGCGACCTATCTAAATTATGTAAATCAGAGGTGCTTTCTAGCTCCCACGTTATTTTCTATATATTTTCTTGTGCAATGTTAAAATAGCCGTCGAAGAGGGCCAACACCAAAAAATTATACATCCGTATGCGTTGTAGCGACTGCCTATTCAACTTGAAGCACCTCCAGGCCCACAGTACGGTCACAATACAACTGGTCAGAAAACTACTCTTTACAAACGACGCAGCCATTGTAGCTCACTCAAAACAGATCTTAAAACAACAAAGGTGATGCTTTGCAAAAGCCACCGAACTTTTCGTTCTAGAAGTCAGTCTGGAGAAAACCGTTCTCCTTCATCAATCTACACAGCGGGAACTGTGCCACCCTTCCATATCCACAGGTGCAGCTGTACTGGAACCACTTCACCCACCGGTCAAGTACTTCCCCTACGTTGGATGTGTCGAATCAGCAGATACTAAAATGGACGAAGTTGTCGAAAACTGGCCAAATAAAGCTGACCGAATAAGCGCGTCTGGACGAATAAGAACCTGCAGAAAGGCTCCAGGGTTCTACTTTAGCATCATAGTTGCATTGTAAATAGAGCTACCACTCCAAAACTCTTATTTTATATATATATATATATATATATATATATAGATAGATAGATAGATAGATATCTGAAGTACCCGTTTACACCAAGTAAAATACTTGAGTACATTTAAAAAATCTCTAAAGCTTTGACATGTTAAAAAAAAAAATCCTTTCACCTTTAATTCCTTTTGGCGGGATTTCTCATCACTTTTGTTCCCCAGAAGACGGTTGATCACTTTGAGGGGAGTTCTCCTAGTAATACAGACAGCGTAAAGCGTAAAAAATTCCTTTTACTTCTGACCCCTTCAAGTTGGGGAAAAGTCCCCCTTCACTTTCGGCGGGAATTTCTCTTCACATTATGTTCCTTGAAGAAATAGATGTAAACAAATAGAATAATATATGAACATGGAATGGACCCCTTCAAATCAGAAAAATCCTCCTCTTCATTTTGATCCCCGAAAGGAGAGAAAGTCTCCAGTTCATTTTTGACCTTTGGAAGGAGGAAGGGTCTTACTTACCCTTTAACACCATGAAAGAGCAAAAATTCACCCATCACTTGACCCTTTCAACGAGGAGGGGGCAATTCACTTTAGATCCATTAATATATATAAAGAAAAGTATAGAATGAGATATAACTGTAACCTTACTCCACGTCCAATATATATATATATATATATATATATACATATATATATATATATGTATATTGAAAATAAAACCTGCCCTCTAAAACACTTGACAGTTTTACATACATATAACTGAAGTACCCGCCTACGCTTGGTACAAAATTCGACTACTAAAAACTTGACCCCTTCACAGGCAGAAAATTTCGCTTCAGTTATGAACCCACGATGGCGAAAAAAGTTTATGGAAAATGCCATAGTCTCTACACTAAACCTAAAATATTAACCCAACCCTTGAAATTACTAATTCTTAAAACGCTAACCTAGCAGCTGGAGTGATGCCAATTTCGATGGAACGGGAAAGGTAACAATAGCCCTTTTATTATTATATATTTTTTTAATTCTTGGTAACTGACCTTTTTGTTTCATAAAAGTTTGACAAAATAGTGATCATCTCAACAGTAAAATATTTTCTCCGCTCCAGTTGCTTGCAGACATTTTTTGTGCTGCACAGGCCACGCAAAGATTGTTCGTGGGTCACCCAATCACTTTTTTAGTAAACTATCCGTATCAAGGCGTTGACATCTATTTACTTTCACACTATGGTAAACCTGACACAAGGTCAGTTCAATATGAGGGATAAAAAGTCACTCTTACAATCATGGTTTTTGTCTCAGCCATTATCAAGATCCAGGAAATTGACTGCTTGAGTCAGTAACCGAAACACCTTGATCGAAAATCTTTGGACAGCAATTACCTATTATTATATATTATACACACTAAACCAGGGGTTTTGAAACTTTAAAAATTAAATGCAAGAAATAGAGGCCCTATAGAATATTTCCTTTTATAGAAGGGGTCCTTCAGTTTACAGATTAAATAATGAACTACAATAAAAAGCAATTTTCGATCTTTAAAAACCATATTTGTTTAAAATTGATAACATTTTATCCGAATTCTAATATGATACAAGTCTGTGTACAATGGTTGTTTTTGAGAGCTGTGCAATGGATCATGTTGTTTCTCTGCCTCAAGATTTGCAATGTCAAGTTCAAAGGAACATTAATTCGACGGACCCCAGTTTCAGAACCAGCTACCTATGCTTACTCGCATAGAAACGATAAATTAAGATAAACTTTATATGATTTTTCTATCAAAAGGCAGGAATGTTTCATGTGTCAATTTTAGACAGGTATTAATTGGGTAAAATGCTATCGAACAAGGTTTCTGGGAGCCTTTTGTCGCACGTGACTAAATCTATATGACTTTTGGATCAAATTAAATAGCTTCAGCATCAGAATAATCAAATAACTTAAAATTCATCACCAGACAAAATCTTTAGGAAAAATGGATCAAAATGATTTGTTAAATGTATTGTTCGTCTGTATTCATATGGTATCATATCATTCGTGCGTGAGGGATTGTTATCGTTTTTTTTTTTTTTGGAACCAAATGGCTTTTTTAGTGCCAAATTTGCTCAATTTTGGTCTTTAAAAATACCAGAAGGCAACACTGCTACCGTGAATGAAGTTGAATTGAGCAAGGAGGCATGTAATATTCCATAATCCGCATGAGCGGAAAACGCTGACCAATATGTCTCCGTAAAATGGACGAATAATGACAATTTGTTTCCAAGATGATATCGCCGTGGTGATGGCCATTTTACTTCCTCGAAGCCCTCCTTCCCACGCTTCTGCCCCCCCTTCTTTCCCCCTTTTGCCTCATGAGACGCCCGATTGTCGGATGAAATGGCCGTACTTAAGCCTTCAGTCACTGATGAAACTGACTGATAGGCGGATATAATACACAGACGTCGGCGTGAATTCCTAATTGAGCCAAGAGCGCATGCGTGCGAGCGAGCGAGCGTTTGCACTTTGTGAAAACTTCTGCAAACGAAATTGGAAGAGATACAGTGGGTGCCAAAAATATCTTATATATTGTAAAGCGATCATTTTTACATCCTTTATACAACTTCAGTATTGACAGAAATTGAACAAAAGGTTTAAACCTGTGGCTATCGCCAATATTATGAATAGCGATTGGTCTGTTTGTTTTTAAATGAGTCGACAGTTCTCAGAACAGGGGGAAATTTCATGTTTTGGTTAACAGCGTTTGTAAGAAATAAAGCGAGTCAAAGAAAGTGGTTAAAGTGAGACAGTATTCGGAGGAAATAAAGCAAGCTGTTATCTTAAATAAATAAATGATTTCTTACTCGAATTATCCCTCCCCACTTATTATTTATTTTTTTTTGCATCACACTAAATCATATTCTCTTTTGAAAAATCAGTTCTTAGGGGAAAAATATAGAATAATTATAAATACCGTTTAGTCTTTTTTCTTTCCTTCCTTCCTTCCTTTCCTGTAATGTATACACTTCACACACACACACACACATAAATATATTGTACGTGTGTATCTAGAAAACTCTACAGCTTTAAATAGCTAACATTGAAAAACTTTTGACAAAAGACTTTTTTGTGTCACTTCATTCACCTATTTCCTAATATCTGTTAATGCAATTTATGTAATTTTCTTCAGTGCTTTTTCTGTTTCACATATATCTTAAGATACAATGTATAAATTGTCCCTTGTGATCATCACTTGTTTACCATGTAATCGTATGGGGGATTATATCTCTCTCTTTATATATATATATATATATATATATATATATATATATATATATATATATATATTGTATTTCGGACTATATTTTTGGTTCATTTTTGATGCAGTGATCATTTTGGACATTTTAACGGGATTAACTCCATTGGAAACAAATATCTAAAAATATTGATATTTGAATTCCAGAATGCTGGTGAGTGCTGTCAAAATTGTTCAAGACCTGCGACATAGTACATACAGAGTTCTTTTTCTTGTTTTTAATTTGCTTGCTGTATTTTTCAACTTGCTCAGGGAGAAAGTATAGAGAGCGCTAAGAGTATGCGTACCTCTGCCAAAGCTATTGTCAGGGGAATTAATTGCGGATCGATTCGTTCAAAAACCTCATCACTTCTTTCATCGTCTGTACCCCAGCCCTCCAAAATTTCATGAAAATTTATTGAGTACATTTAGAGATTTCGGACCCGACCGACTACAAATCCTTCTCGTACTTTGTTGGCAGATTGAAAACTCACTCACACCACAGACATAAAATGTTGATATGTGTGTACATTTGAGCATCCATTTTGACCCTGCTCTCTTGCAGGCGGGCTTCGCGATCGAATTGTAACTCGATACTTTCTCTGATAATAAACAAAGGCTCCAATTTCACCGATCGACTTCTCATCGGCGTTTCGTCGATCGGAAATTAGCGACGAACCTCTTGTCAACCGTCTTCGCACGCACATGTCCGCCTTTCGGCCGACTGAAACCCGAACCCGTCATGGTGCAGTTCCAGACGTTAATGAATGTGAGATTATTCTGGATTACCAAGCGCTGATATCAATGTATTTTTTTTGATAGTATTTCTTTCGTCTTAATTTCATTTGCTTTTTATTGCAACTCAGAACCTTCACTCTACGGTCGTCAGAAAGCAATGAGTAGCGGGTAATAAAGGCCAGTCTCCCCCCCTCTCTAAAACACACACACTATATATATATATATATATATATATATATATGTATATGTATGTGTGTTTATATAGAGGTAACTCATCCATTGTCAGCTTATGCAACGCTCTTCCATAGGAATAGAGCATTCTGGTGGATAGGGGATTTATGTGTAAATAAATATATATCGCTTAAATTCAGCCTTACCGACTGTCCAGTTCCGTAGCTCAGAGGTGAAGGTTTCAATCCTACCTCGCGGTACTAGATGGGTTAATGGAAAGTCTATAGCCACACTGAAGAGATGTGTCATCCACAGACAGATGTTTCAATGTATTACAATATATATATGTATATAAATATCAGTGGTTCTCAAACTTTTTGACTTGGAGGCGCACAAGGGATCAAGTAAAAAAAAAAAAAATCAGGAACGCACTATGTTTTCAAAAGTTCAAATATGAAAGATCAAAAAACCACTACGTACTGTATTCCTTCGTGTATAACACGAAAAGTTTTGTACCAAAATCTGAGTCTAAATAAGGGAAGGTCGCCTTATACTCGAATGTGCGCAGTAAATGTTTTCATACGTTACTAACATTAAGCCGATTTGATGAGAGGAGACAACTCTTTACTATTTCTACAAATATTTGACATGCGCAGCTGGCCAACTACACAGATGGAATAAATTAGCCAAAAACATTTTTGTAGTCGGTAGTGGATGATTTAAAAAAACAGTTTGAGTTTTTCTGCTTGGTGCTCAAACTGAGTTGCAGGACTAAGAGTTGAAATAGATAACTATAATTTTTGAGTACCACATTATGAATTTAGGGAAACTTATTTGAGCTACAGTTTCACAGGAAGGAAATAAAGACGTAAATTTAGAGCCTAAAAAAGCCCATTTAACAGACGTGAATGGAGAGAAAAAAATACGAAACGACAAATAGCTAAAAATTACAGTCAATTAAGAAAAAATAAGAAAAACGAACACTTTATGCTTTCAGACATTTCGTTTTTGTTTTAATCTTGAATCTTATGAATTTTGATGGGAGAATTGCCTATCTAACTGTTAGACACTTTCATATATGTATATATATTTTTTACCCCTCCGTTGCCTTAGGGCACATCTACCTACGTATTTCTTTGAGTGCAATGATTGAGAACAACTGTTTTCTCTGTATATATCATATATATTTCCCCATTTTCTCTCTCCTTGAGTATTTCCCTTCATTTTTGTCTACTTCCTCTTCATATCTCTCTTACGCCCTTACATAAATACATGGGCTATTGTAACTTTTACCGTTTCGAAATAGCTTCCGCTGCAAGGTTAGTGTTTTCAGGGTTAAGGTCATTGTCGTCAGCTTCTTTGACTTTGGCAGACGCTGATAACGAATTTACTCTTCCTTTTCAAGATGGCCGCCGCTCCAGCTATAAAGGTTACAGTTGCCAATACATATAAATAACAATTATTGGAGTAACATCTTCTTGTTGTTACTGCCTGGTAGGATGATTATGAGACAGTGGTTTCTTCATCAACCATCGTGGCATGCCATTGAGAAAACAAAGTTTTCTGTTGATACATCTGTCAAGATTGAAATAGTCCTCTACTATGGAACCACTCCCCGCCCTAGAGAAGCAGACGATTAATAAGAACAAGTATTGTTCTTGATTAGATCAATTGAGGGCAGCAATAGACGAAAAGCGTTTGGAATTGGTTACGAAAGCGGGCTTAAATCACCGTAACCCGCGCATGTACAAGAATATTTTTAAAAAAATAGATAATTAAAAACTATCAGAAAATAATACCAGAACAAGATTCGGGGCATCGTTGATCCAAAATTACAGTAGAGACCCAAAAGAGCACTTTTTGAAAACTTTTTTTTCTCAGATGGTGCCTAATGGTGAACTGATACCAAATTTTCAAGGTTGTAGCCCCCAAAATGTGACCAGGAGCGCCCGGACACAAAAACACACAGATAATGCCAGAGCCCTTGATATTTAGTGACCCGCCTTAAATTATTACAGCTTGGCTAAGACGTTCTGACTCATTCGCTCTATTCACCAGTTATTGTATCTTTCTTTTACCATTAATTCCGGTTTTTATAGAATTTGCTTTATGAAAAAAAAAAATTCTCTTTGGAAGACAGCAAAAGGCACCTAAAGCAGTGGTTTCGAAATGAGTCCGCAGCGGACTCTGAGCATTATTTGCCAATGCCCCCCACCTCACAAACCTGACATTGCGGATCTTGTGACACAGGAACATCATCAGCCATCGTACAGCTATCTAAAAACATACATTTCATTTATTCAAATTCTTATATATGGTTCGGATCTGTGTACAATAATTATAATAGATTTTTAAATATAAAAAATTGCTTGTAATTTATCATTATTTATTATTTACTTCCCAAAACTAAACGCTAAAATTAAGGGTCTGCCAGAATATCTTTTTATAGAAGGGGTCCTTGAGTTTTCAAAGTTTTGAAATTACCTAGAGCAGTTATTTACTGGAAAACGATCAAATGTTCTGGCGGTATAGAATAATGAAGTTGTCTGGAAGATGCCAGACGATAAAAGAACAGAACAGATGACGTGTTTTCCAAGAAAGTTATTGTCGACGATAAAAATAGTCTTTTATTCTGACTTGATAAACCGAACGGTTTTCAAACTGAGTTCCCTGGAACCCCAGGGTTCCACGCAACAAAGTGCAATTTTTGCAATATACACAAGATAAAAACATGTAAATACAATGGAGGAATCGTTTATGGAGAATCATTATTTCTCTAATAAGAACAGTACTTTTTGCCTTCCTTGATTAAAGACAGACTTATAAACAAGTCTCACGTAAATAACCAAGCTATTTGTTTACAGTAAAACACATTCGAATAAATGGAAAAGTAAGAACGAAGCTTAATTTTATTCATAGAGATTTAGATAATTCTGTAGACAAGCTCAGAATCAAATAGTGTGTGTGTGTGTGTAACTATATATATATATATATATATATATATATATATATATATATATATATATATATATATATATATATATATATATATATATATATATATATATGATCATTGTGTCATCTAGACAGCTATTTCGTTTTATTACAACTCTTCAGTGTGGCTATAGACAATTCATTATCCCCTACAGTACCACGAGGCAGGATTGAAACCTTTGCTTCAGACCTGGAGGCCGGTATCCTACCACGGAACTGGACGGTCAGTAAAGCTGAATTCAAGCGATATATTTATTTAGCTTAAATTCCCCATCCACCAGAGTGCTCTATTCCTATGGAAGAGCATTGCATAAGCTTAAAATGAACGAGTTACCTCACTTAGAGTGCTGAACCCTGGATCTAAGCGAGTGTGCGTAAGTTTTGTGAAAGGGATCCTTAAAATTTTTTTGTAATTTAACTACTCAAGGAACCGTTTTCAAGTTTGAAGCTCACTCGTTTTGGCCAACTGAATATTAACTACGATTCTCGACTATTTATATTGCTCACCCACGAGAAGCAAAAGCTGATAGTCTTTTGACGTGGGTTCAAGCCGTCTTTTCCTTCTTTTTTTTTTCCTTCCTTCTTTTTTCACTCTCCCTCTTTCATATATCCTTCCTCTTTTAATATCATTTATTGTCATCTTTCTCTCTCTCGCCCTTCCTTCTCGTCCTATCTGTCTATCATCTTTCTGCCTCGGCACTCATGTTAGTAACAATAGACACGCGAACCAGACAACTTCGGCCACACATCCGGGCTCTTTCACGCGACCGGAAATAAGAATTCCGCGGTTTGATTTCCGCTTTTCTGATTGGTTAGTGATCAGATTCCATCTTCGAGACAAACAACACTCAGAAGTCGGCCATTTTTTTTCTTTTTTTTTTACACGTCCCCCTTTTTTCTTTTTGTTAATATTACTCCAACTCCCCCCCCCTTTCATTAGACAAACATTTTTTTTTCTTTCTTTCATGTTGCTTTATCCGTGGGTTCTCTATAACTTAAGATATCATGGTTGCTTCACCCGTACCCTTTAAAAGCTTGTGACGCGTCACAAAGGCGGGCATATTGGATCTCGTTTCCCTTCTTTGCTTATTAGAAACCTTCAATCCAAAACTACCAACATAGGTTTATTCAGTTTTTGAGTTGGTCCAGCTGGCTGAGTGGTAATGTATGTATGTAAGTATGCATGTATATATGTATCACGCTTACAGGCCATACCACTGGAGTAAGAAGATTGAAAATTTTTATCATTGAATCCTATATATATATATATATATATATATCGTTCATTTTGTATTTTGAAAAACCTACCCTGCCCAGTGATCACAACCCAACAAAATTCAAGAGAAGTTGTTCATTGATAACAACACGGTATGCTGCCAAGAGACGTTGGTCACAAGACCTAATAAGTGTCAATGGCCAAGCGGTGAGGTGTACGGAAAATGAAGATTAGGAAAATCGAGTTCGTCTGTGATCGGAAAGGCATGAACCCACCCCCTGCTATGGGAATGAAGAGGGTGACGCCACTTTGAGTTCATGTAGCCTACCTCTTTTTCATTTATGACAAGCCTCAAATAATGCCGTCTGTTTGGAGTTGCCGGGACGGTTGATGCCGTAGTCAGCGTAAGGGCTCTATTTTGAATTTCGTTTTTCTTTATATGTGTCTTTGTGTCTCTGTTTCTCAGCGCTCTTGACCATATCGTTTTGTCTACGGACATGAAAATTGGCATCGGTTCTTCATTAGACTCTTTTTGATTTTCGGGAGAAAAAGAACCTTTTTGCCCCCTTCGGAGCCTTATTTTGACGGGTTTATTAGTAATATCTAGAATCTCCAGAACGTAGATGTCTCTAGATTTTTAACTCTATTTTTGGCGTTTTCGACCTGTGGTGTCATAAATATATTTTATTCGGATCATATTCATGATTTGATGGAATTTTTACAAGACTCCCGATTTTAATACTAAAAAAAAACTTGGTCTATCATAGTAATCAATGGGTATAAATGCCTTTTTAGAGTCCCTGCCTAGGTAACAATTTCACAGTGTGTATAGACCTGTCAAGTTTCAATGTTAGGCATGAGTGAGAATCGTGTGCCCCTGACCCCGATATCAAAACCCCGGATGATGAACGTGATGCAGGTCGTCTAGGATTCTAAGAAAATGCATTCCAGGGCATGTCAAATACTGAAATTAAATGTCGTCTGGAAGTCTATTTCAAAACTTTAGAACCCAGATTATTCAAAACCTGTTTCAAAAGACCACATACAAAAGTTGTATAAAATTACCAGAGTAGCCAAGCTAGTTCAGTATATTATCATCTTGCTTGGTTAAAATCTAAAAGGTAAACAAAACAGTTTCTCCATGTAACATTATTCCAAAACTACATGTTCAATATAGGGAACTATATAGGTCGACTTGTCCCATTTCAATTCGAGTTGAAAGAGTGAATCCTTTTTCCGTCATACCGTCACTGTCACAACAAGGACCACGACCCCAGCCCCTCCCAAAAACCCCAGTAACAACAAAAAAAAAGTCAAAACTCAATCGAAAGAATTTGGCAATATATTTCATAACAGAAATGCTATGTTTACAAACAGATACTGAGAACTTGCCGACACGATATGGCGTCATGACATCACTTTTTCTTTTTATTATCGTGAATTCGTCAGATTTTTTAATTTAAGATATGAATAAAAGAGGAAGGATAAGTCAACCATAGGAGTTAGAAGCTTTTTGTTAAGAATTGTCGGTAGTATTGTTACTTTTCTGTAGTTATTAGATGAGATATTCATTAGAAATCTAAATCAAAATTGAATCAATTAAAATCCAACTTGCTCTTTGATACATTCTCGAGCTCTCATGCATTTTATAACAAGTGTCTCACGCAGAATACGCGTCACTTGGAAGGTTTGGTGTGTGTTTCAAATTTTGTGGTTATTTTGAAAACATAATTTTCTTCTAAGCATTTCCTTTCACTTGACATTGAAATATCTGTGGTTAGCGTTCGAGCCCAGCTAAAAGCTAGGATTTCGAATTCTGATTTTCAAGGCAGACAAGAGCTCAATTTGAAGATTGGTGCAGAACAATTTTTTCTTGCTCCACCTAATAACAGGTTTCTCTGCCTTGGCTCTGTTTGTGATCGTTGGAATATATTTAGATGCAGCAAGCACCCGAAGTGGCGTCACTCACTCAATCCTATTTATCATATCATGCAGGGCAACTCTTCTACGCGCATGATAAGTGTCCAACGCACCATTGTAGCTCAGAAAACAAAGGCAATATCAACTTCAAAAAAATGGTTCGTCAGGCATTTCTCATGCGCAACCACACACACACACACACACATATACATAGTGAGTGTCCAGAAAGCTTTACGGCTTTAAACGCTACGTATATAAAACAAAATTAAATTTTTTTTGATATTATGGTCTTAAGCGACTACAACGACAAAGTGCGTGTAAAACATAAAAAAAACACTGTTAATCTAATCAATGTAATTCTCTTTTTGTTGGGAAATATGTGTATCCCCATGTAACTGATGTAAAAACGAAATATTTATGTTAACATGGCTCCCCAGCAGTGTTGATCAAACACTCCCCCTTCAGGTATGATTTTAATATATAGCTTTATTTTCAGAGCCATGTCATACATGTAGTTTATAATTTCACACACACAATATATTATGATAATTCCATATATATATATAAATATAATCACCTTCCGTTGTCACACGTAGAATGAGTCACTTGGCCTAGACAACGTTTTGAAAGTTGTTCAACAAGGGAAACAACTGTTCTTTAGTTGTACATTCTATTTACGCTATTT
Organism: Thysanoteuthis rhombus; assembly: GCA_963457665.1. Taxonomy (NCBI): domain Eukaryota; kingdom Metazoa; phylum Mollusca; class Cephalopoda; order Oegopsida; family Thysanoteuthidae; genus Thysanoteuthis; species Thysanoteuthis major. The sequence continues at coordinate 5,573,351 of OY735242.1, forward strand.
CTCATATGTGAAATTCAATGAAACTATTGGCCATTTCTGATGGTTCTAAATAATATAACGCATTCATAAATATTTTGTCGGGTTATATATCCATTGCTTAATGATATAATTGTACACGTTGAGAAACAACAAAGCATACATAGACAGTGTATGAATGAACAAGACTAAAGCATGGGCAACAAGCAGTTATTAAGGCCTTCCGTCGGTCTGTTTAGCTCAATGCTGAGAGCGATGTTAAGTTGAAGCAGATACTTTATTGGTCGCAGGTTCGATTCCTGCAGCAGACCCATTTTTCTTTAATTGTTTATTCTATTTTCGCTGTCTAGGTCGAGTGACTCATTCTCCGTGTAATAACGGGAAATCAATTCAAATATTATGACAAATCCATGAATATTATGTTGCATCATACATCCATTTTTTTTGTGTATATATCTGAAGCAAAGGTTTCAATCCTGCCTCGTGGTACTAGATGGGATAATGAAAAGTCTATAGCTACACTGAAGAGATGTAATACTCCGAAACAGCTGTCTGTAGATGACACACACACATATATATATATATATATATATATATATATATATATATATATATCTCATTAAGGTGCAGTCCGCTCTTTAGAATCAATACAATAATAGGGCAGGATTCATAATTAATTCATCATTTATTGTTTTATTACTTACATAATCTCCATGTACAGATCTAATGATCAGGAGGTGATGTCTGACTCTCATTTAGTTAGTGACATTAAAAAAAACTAGTGTTCAAGCTTCACAATAAAAAACGACTGAGCATTTTAGCTCTGAAATTACAGAAATATCAACTTTCGAAATATCAAAAATTCGTTAGGCACTTACCATACGCGCTCACGCAGATTGATTCACGCCTTCCCCAAGGGCATACGTGCTAAATCTACGCAGATCTCTGTCGAATTTAGAACTCTGAACACCGACCCCATTTTTTGGGGCGGGGGCAGGCTAACCGCTCAACCACCAGTAACTCTCTTCTTTCAAAGAACTGGAGGATTCATAGAATCTTCCTCAAGTTCGACCTGATTTTAAAAGTTCGGTGAATAAGCAGACTAAGTGATTCAAATTTAGTGACGAGACATTTGCGTACTTGACAGCAGGAGTTATCATGAATCAAGAAGACTCTTTCTATCCTTCAAACGGGGCTCTGTTTATTTGGGCTTTGAATGCACTATTTCAAGCTGGTCTAAACATTAATAAGCATTCATTGCTCGGCAACTTTGAGTGGAGGGCATGATACACCCGGCTACTCCTCTTCTACCCGACGGTCACAATAACCTCCTTGGGATGATAACGTAGTTTCGTCTGATGTTTTGGCTTCTCAACCGTATCCAGTTACTGGGCTTATTTTTGTTCATTATCCCAAGTCCATTTTTATCGAATTTAAGAAATTCGATGCATCACAGAATATGGTGAAAAGTGATGCATGAAAAAAAGAAAACAGTCAATTAATCAGAAGCAAACATCATTGCATTTACACGCGTGTCAAGAAGAAGGTCAGTTGGTCGGTCCAATTCGGCCTCTTGGCTAAGATCAAAATGTAGTATCTGTTCTTTGATGCCTTTGCGCTGAAAAGTTGATAAGTGCTTTGTCGGGCTTTTGGCTGAGAAGTCGATCAGCCCAGGTGCAATATCGTTGACAATGAAGGGTCACTGAGACTCGGCATTGCAGAGCATATGGAACTTAGGATTCGTCCTGGGCCTCAGAAAATTACCTAGCCCAGTCTCAGGGAAGCAGTCCGCCCTGGGGCAGCACTGTCTCATTGCACAAAAGGGATGCGTCAGGGCTTTCCCAACGTCTTTGCGACTCACGTTGCAGAGACTGGTGCTATTTTTGAACTGCCCACAACGGGACCCCACATCAAAAAGACCTTGGGTCAAATTTGCAGCCGTGGGGATGTAAATAAATAGATCGATCTCTTGGCTAAAATCAAAGTGTAGTATCTGTTCTTGGACACCCTTGGACTGAGAAGTTGATCATTGTCTGGGATTGCCCCCCATCCCGGAACTACTGACCAGCATGCTCAGGCTCGTCCTGAGAGCATCAATAGGATCTGTCCCGTGGACCAAGTCAAGCCTTCCCTAATGACTCCGCGAAATCATGCATCGAGACTTAAGGACTCTTGCCCAACAGGATTCGTCATGTGGACATAGTCCAGCTTGTTCCGACATCCTTGCGAAATCATGCGCGAGGAATCGAGTTCATTTCACCCTGTGCTTACACGTTTTCGAATTTGTGGGACCACACCCTAATCCGACTTTGTTTATCTGCATCCCCACGACCACAAATGTGACACAAACTCGGTACATGGTAGAAAGACTCTTCACCATTCTATACCCGATTTAATTTTATTTTCTGCCCGTTAGGTCGTGTTTTAGAATGGGGGTTCAATTTACTATATAATTACAATGCAGAACTAGATTCTGCCTTTATGGCCAGTTGAAATTACATCATTCAGAGATTAGAAAAAATTATCTGATGCCATAAAAATTTAAAGAACAGAACAATCCGTTTGCACCTGGCATTACTACTATGCTGTAAGTCAATGTGTACGCAATATTAGACTCGAGTCATTGTTTTTTTTTTTTTTTTTTTTTTTAAATAATTTTCCACCATAGCCTCAAAGATTGATGCAATTCGTCGACATCTTTCATGGTTCTGAAGGTGTAGGGTGCGAGATCGAGTTCAAGTCAAGGTTATTCATTTTTTAAATTATCAACACATGTGATGTGATAAACAGCGATAATAATTACATGGAATATATAAAGTGACCGGTCTTTTTTTGATTTTTTTCTTTGAATATAATATAACAAAACTCGATATAATTGAGTTAATAGTCAATATAATATAAGTGAGTCAATATAATATAACAAAATTCAATATGAATTGAATTTTGACTGACAAAGATGTACAATGCATAAAAAATTTTCTAACAACTTTCTGAACGTTCATGGTGCATTTTGCAAAGAAAAACAAAATAGAGCTTGAACATTACATGCGAATGGTACAACATTATTGGAACTTTGATGTACGATGTTCAAATTTTGTTTCATTTTTCTTTGCAGAACTCACCATTCAACATTTTGAATAGTGTTTTACATTTGAATTTTGATTGACGAAAATATTCTATCTACCGAAAATTTTCAGTTTTGTCAAAATATATCATATTCAAAAATACTAAAGTCTTTTTCTTCTTTCTTTTAAAATATTAACAAACAAGACGTTATCGATAATTTCTTATAAACAATAACCTTATTTGGAGATCGTAAAGATTCTTAGCAAAGAAGACGATGCCGTCAGCAAATCTGAGGTTACTTAGGTATTCTCTGTCTACCCTGATTCTTTTGTAATCGCATTCTAAGTTTAGGAAGATCATCTCTAGGCAGGCTGTGAAGAGTTTGGGTGAGCTGGTATCACCTTACTGCAACATATGTAGCCTGATGAAGGAACTGCTGTATTGGCATATAAAGAATTTGAGCTCTTTCAACAAGATAAAAGAAGTGAAACAAGTCTGGCACAAATGATGTATAATCAGAGATAAATTAGCTCCTGTACGATGTTTCCATGACGCAGTTGGTTAGTGTCTTCATTTTATAATCGAGTAATGATTCGAATCAACCCGGGAACTACTTTAAAAAATAACAATGATATTATTCATAGCTGAGTACTTCGTATGTACATACTAATATTAAAGAAAACAGGACCAGTACGAAAAATACATACATCTGTACAGTGTGTTAAACTCAATATTTTCAAGTTTTTACAACTGTATTAACATAAAACAGACAAAAATATTGATGCAGTGGCAAAACTGAACAGTTTTGTTACTCGAGGGTATGTGCAACTAACAATAGCCGGAAAAATATTAATGTGGTGGCGCAAGCAAGCTATCTTATGTTAAAAAAATTTGTTCAATGTTTAAAATCTTTTTTACAATTATAGTAACACATTGTGTTGACACGCATTTTTTCTTTTATGGCTATAAACAAACGAAACCACCCCAACGACTGCATTAGTAAAATCAGCTAAAACAGTGTTTCTGAAATAAGTGAATGATTCACCTAAATTGTTTCGGGTTGACAGGAACTGGAAGGGCAAAATAAAGAGTGAATGAAACATACGAATGAATTGAGTTATTCACCATTCATATTTATTTTTTTCTGTACTTGAAATTACATTTTTAGAAATGGAAAATGTATATCTTTACCACATAATTACTTAAGTTCTGTTGTTTGCTAAATTTATGTAAACTTGAAAAAACAACTTTTTTCTGTGTTATTTTTGACACTTCTGGTTTTGCTTTATATATATATATATATATATATACAGGATGTCCAAAGATTTGAATGGATAAACACTTGAAAAAAGCTAGAAAGCACTCAGACAGCGCATACCCGAGCCTGCACCATTATCACTCACTGTGTGGCAAGGGTATAGCTATGATGTAGAGGAGGTAATTGTGCATAGATCTGCCTCGAAGTTAAAAAACTTGCTCTATGTTGTAGTTATGTCTACACCATTCAATATCTCCAAGAGTTCTCAATTAATTTCGAAGAAATTTCGTAGAAGTGTTTGCAATAGGCTACGGAACTTTTAGTAACACATCACCGACACCTTTTTTAAGTGGACAGAAAGAACATTTGGGGTCGGACCCATGCATATTTACCTCGCCTACATCGTAGTCATGTGCCCACACAACATAGATATCTTTCATAGCCGATTGATCCTCACAAAAAATATATAATTGAAATTCAATGAGGACTTTTGGAGATATTGTGTGGTGTACACATATAACTAGAAAGTAGAAGTAATTGTTAATGAATCTGCCCCAAAATGTAATCAATTCCTCTAGCCCATTGCCCACATTTCTACAAAATTTCATTGTCTGCATGATATCTCCGAAAGTTCTTAAGGAATTTCACCCTCCTCGGAAAATCATTGTTCATACGATATCACCAAAGGTTCTCAGACAGGCACCGAGTCATACATAGACATTTCCAACTTCGTTGATAGTGATAGATGAGTTAATTTATGTGTTTTTTTTCTGCTCATGATACAAAATAATATACATGGGAGAATAAGATGAAAATAAACAAAACCATAAAGAAATTTAGTCATAGATTAATAACTTTTTGTAATAAAGACTTGAGATCTAGAGTTGCACTGAATAGTTTTTGAAGGACTAAACTTGGATGATACTGTTGAGGGTGCTGGAGATCAGAACAAGCAAGCAAGTTGGTGAAAAATGCGTAAATCCTAGCGCTCAACAGATGATTTTGATAGACTTTATGTGAAAAGGAAGGAGAGAAGAAGCGAACTCGTCAGTAGGGAAGATAGCCGTGTGTGGTTCTCCGTTCCTTTGATAGCAGTGTCGACGCTAATTCCTACCAGCTGAACGTTAAAATAGGTCTGGTTTGTCACTCAATAGAAACCGTCACAAGACCAACATCTTTTGGGAACATGCCGTGTTGGGGTGATTTAAAAAAAAGAAAAGAAAAAAGGGGGTTGATAAATGGAAAGTTACTTCTCTCGCATTGATCACTGAAAAAAAAATGTCTGAATTTTCAAAAAACAAGCGTGAATGTTTCTGGGTACAAACTAAGTGATCAATTTAACAAACTGAAACCCCGACTATTTAGGAGGGGGAAAAGTTCTTTGTAGACAAATTAAAGTGTGAATGATTGGATTTTGACCCTCTAGCAACAGTAATACAGCCTGCTCACGTTGCGCATACATAATCAGTGGGGTCGACTTGGAAACTGAAGTAACCTATTTCAACGGTTTTGGTTGACAGTTTGTCCTGGAGGAAGAGAAAGCTCCGAAACTGGAAGTGGCCATAAAGTCGTCCCCATCCTGTGACAACTTGGGGGGAATTGCAGATAAAACGACATTGACATGTTTTGCGAAGAGGACATCTAAAGAGAGAAACCGAATCATCAATAATGGTGACGCAAAACAAAGCTGTAAGAAACAGTTCGCTTTTACTATTTTCCATGTCTTGTCATTTATATATCTGTGTGGAGAGATCAATAAAATAAACGAATGCGAAGATTTGGCCAAGAAAGAATAGAAAAAGTATGCACGATTGGATGGGAGCGAAGATCATCTGAGAACGGTACAAATGACTCTGATTCTGATTCGTACATGCACAAACAGTTTGTATTGTTAGATCAATTTTAGAAGATAGATTCTCAGATAATTTTCTGTTTTTCCTGCGATGCTAACCGATCATCCAATCAATTCCAGACGATCAGATCTAGCTAACGTAAACAAGGGAAAGATCATTTGACAGACGATGTGGCTGTTCCAGCAGAACAGGCAAAAGTTGAAGAATATGAGACTCTAGACTTCTCAAAAGAAACGAAAAATTGTGGAAGATGAAGGTGACTGTTGTTGTCTCCGTCATTATTGGAGCACTGGGAACGCTCCTGAAGTGCTTAGCAAAAAGGTTGGAAGAATTGGAAATCGAGGAAAAATCAAAACCATTCAGACGACAGCACTACTAAACGCAGCTGGAATAATAGGTATTTAGTGGTTATCGCTGAGCATTGAGTGACAGCATGTCTCCTCAATACTCGAGCACTCTCCTATGAGCACAGATGAAGTAGTTGTAATAGAATATGATAATGATAACCAGAAAAAATATTAAGACTTGAAGATAGTTTTTGAGATTTATATTTTTGCAGTTCTATCTCTGGAAATGGAAACTTTTGCCGATTTTAGCCATTTTTAGTTCACACAAAAATTATTTCAGTAAAATGCTTTTTCTAAAAAGCATCCGAAGAGGTGCCACTCACTTAACCCTATGCTCTTTGACCCATAGTCGGGGGAGAGATCGATTCGTACGGTTACCAAGGACATTAGTACGAAGTGAACACAAACTGTCTCAGTCGGTGTTTGAACTTGGCTCGCCAAGTCCAATAACCGCTCGACCACCCGGCACCTTTTAGCCATGAATGAAGATATAAAAAAAGGAGAGGAAGTAGGAGATGATATAGGAGAGTAAGGCTAGGTTGCTGATGGACGAAACGTCATCGCTGTTTCTGTTATGATATTCAGTATTGGTATGAGTCACCCAATCTCGCCAACCATCAGATAGAGCTATGTGCCTAGCATACTGGGTTCAAGGGGTGGGTCCGGTATTGAGAACTGGGAGGTGGGGAGGCGCTTTCCTAAGGGTGGAGATGCACTCTGGAAGTGGAAGACGCGACGATGGGCCGGGGTCCTATAGGGGGTGGCGTGCAGAAGGCAAACAAACAGTAAAGCGAGAAATTGCCCTCATCCCCATCTCTATCCCCGCTAGTCCTCATTCGCCCATCCCCCCACCCCGTATTCAACGAACCCCAAATATGAATTCTGACCTGAAAATTGTTCGTCGTTGTGCAGAATGTATATGCGAATATGAAGGCGTGTTTGTTTTTGCGTGTGAGCCAGTGAGACAGAATGAGGTGTTGGGGAGAAAGAGATGCAGAAACCACGGTGGAGAGAGATTCTACGAGAGACAGACAAACAAACAAAGACCACGAGAGAGAGAGAGAGAGAGAGAGAGAGAGAGAGAGAGATGCCATGAGAGACATACAAACAGAGAGAGAGAGAGAGAGAGAGAGAGATCAGTTACCGTCATTCATACGTGCTATTCCATCCTTTGGTGAGGGTTGGCCTAACGATTAATGGCACGAAAATTGGACTCGGCGTGTCGGGTTCAAACTCCGGCTGAGGTAGCTTGTGTCCACTCCGCAATGATGCCCTTGGAAAAGGCACAAATCTATCTTCCTCTCTCTTGCTATGGGTAAAATAGTACAGAGTGAAATAAGTGATGTCACCAAGGATGTTTGCCGCCAGTGTCTATTTCACACATCGGAACATCGTAAACATAAATCGAGACAGGAAGTTGCGGAATGTGGCGCCAGCGCAAGAGCACTATTTACTGATGTTATACTTATTGATTCACGAAGGTAAATCAGGCAAAAGGCCACAAGAACAGGATTGCTCCTGATTCATGATTGAGATAGTCACGTATTTGCCACGGGTACGAGCCCTGAGACGGGCCCTCCCGATTGGAAAATGTATCACAATCCTCCTACCTTTATTTCTCTTCCCCTCCCGGTGCCATGAACTGTGCGGTTGCGCAAAAGAAAAATCATGCCACGCAGTGAAATTCACACGTTATCCTTAATCTCGTCCACTGTCTAAAATCTCTTCAGAAATCGTGTGGGGAGGGTTCATCTATACTGCAGAGGTGATACCGCGAAAAAAACAAAACAAACTCTGCACGTGAAGAGGTGTGGAGAATGGACAGACGCATCGTTAACGACTGTCACTGTATACACAAGCTCATCCACTGGCAACCGAGTAACCTCACGGAAGAGTAACTTGGCAATCAATCAGAGCAGACCTTACAACACATGCACGAACAGATATCTCAAGATTGCTGAACTGGTTCTCGAGATTTTCAAAATGGTTTCCCGGACAGATAACGTATGAGTACAGAATAAATTACTTATTGTATGTACATGGAAACACGATAGGGCTGGTGTAAGCTGATAAGTAACGGTATTTATTTTGCGATCTCTTTCATGCAAAACACAATAAAATATGTAAAATACGATACAATGTATTTTCATGGTACGGTTAAAAACAACCTACCCGTCAGTGTCCTAGCTCCTCATTAAACTCTGGCCACGAGTATACCCTGATGTCTGAGACAGATCTCTTGTCACATTGTTTATCTTATGTTCGGACTTCTGTCTGCCAATAGGTGGCAGTTTCTCATAGGGTAGTGGAGTAGTAAGAGATCTGATCATGTATGCCTATAACAGTAAATTGTTCCCTCTCTGAAAGCTCCGCACACACACACACACACACATATATATATATATATATATATATATATATATATATATATATATAAAATTATAAATTGTTATGTTAAATTCAAACTTATATTTGAAATGATTTCCTGTCGTAGCACGGTTAATATATCATTCAAATTAGACAACGTGTATAGAATAAACAATTAAAAAAAATGGGGCTGTTGCAGGAATCGAACCTGCCACCGATAATTGTTTATTCTATTTACATTGTCCAATTTGAATGATATATCAACAGTGTAACGACAGGAAAAAAATTCAGATTAATTCGTATATACTTCACTCTGTCAGAACAAACATGTCCATTTTCTTATATATGATTATCATGTCATCTTCTGTGTGGCTATAGACAATCCGTTGTCCCATCCAGTACTAATAGGCAGGATTAGGAACTTTCACTTCAGACCCGGAGGCCGATATCCTACCGCTGGGCCACGAAACTGGACGGTCAGTAAGGCTGGATTTAAGCGATATATTTTATTTTTACTTAAATTCCCCATCCACCAGAGTACTCTATTCCTGTGGAGGAGCATTGCATAATGCTTACAATGAATGAGTTATCTCACTTAAAGTGTGCTCAACCCTGAATAGAGGAGTGTTATATATATATATATATAATACGCTGTTTGTCCGTGCCTCTTTCATGTTAAAACTCCACTGTCTATTGAGATGAACTGTTCAACACTGCTGTTTCGCGTATTTTTTTCCCAGGAAACTTAGCAAATTGGACAAACTGTCCGATAGTTGTTTACAAAGGAAAAGCTAAGACATATGCACTGTTAGATAACAGTCGAATATCTCGCCCACATCAGCTATATCATTTATGGGGTCGAAAACATTTCTGTACTTCAGAGCAAAACTCAATATAATGCTAGATATTGTCTCAATCATAATAATATCAATTGTTGTCATTTCTAAGATATTAAGTAAAGTTATCACAAAATCAAATACGCCATCTTGTAGAGACTTTTATTTAGTGGATAACTTTTTTTTTTTTAATTACACCGGCACTGATTTAAAAGAAACTATGCAGGTATTTGTAACAAGACCCTGCAAAAGGTTTTAGGTCACAAAACTAAGGGTTTCTCTACTTTGGAAACATATAACGAAGGTTTTATTTAATCGAATCGGTGTCATTTCCCATACTAAGTTTGTCTCTCTGATCATTACCTCTATGGGGAGCTCAATTCTCCCCAGGTACTCTATATTTGTAGCCTTGTGCCTGCTAGAGCTAAAATTATAAAATCACTACATAAACGAAAGCAAGATGAAGAAATAAGGGGAATATCAGTTACATGTTTAAAATAATCCAACAACTAATTCTGTCTGTCTGTCTGTCTGTCTGTCTGTCTGTCTGTCTCTCTCTCTCTCTCTCTCTCTCTCTCTCTCTATATATATATATATATATATATATATATATATATATATATATATATAGGGAATTGTGCGTAAATGAATATATCACTTAAATTCGGTCCTACTGATCGTCCAGTTCTGCGTAGGGCTGGGTCTGAAGCGAAGGTTTCCATCCTATCTAGTGGTACTGGATTGTCAATAGCCACACTGAAGAGTTGTAATACAACGAAACATCAGTCTGTGGATCACTCAATTATCATTATGTATATAAATCGAGATAGGGCGCATAGCGAAAATAAAAGATTGTAATTGGATCGAAAAGCTGACTCATTGATGTCTGTGGTACAGCAAAAGTATTCGAGAAAGTTATAACTATTCAGTCGTGTCCGACCGTCTGCTTGTTTACCTAAAAAATATAACCAAGGTTCTCAATGAGTATCAATGGCATTTTTGGATGGGCTATGAAAGATGTAACTAAATTCAGGGTTGGATCCAACAATATTTATTTCCCTGGCATTGTGGCTATACAGTCACTCCACACAATATCTCCGAAAGTTCCGAATAAATACTCATTCCATGGCATATCCTTCGACGTAATGTCATGAGGTAGAATTGATTAAATTAAAAAAAAACAAACTTTTTTTTTCAAAAATCTACCTGCCCTACATCGTGCACATTTCTGAACTGATTCAGTTTTTGGCATTAGCATAGATATGCACTCTCTGAGTGCTTATCAATTTCTCATGCGTGTACACAGTCCCGGTCTTTGTTGCCAGAAGTGATAAAAGTCTTCCTTTCATTAGTCTGGTTTGGTCACTTCTTTTTCGCTTTGTTTCAAATAAACCCGGGTTAGCCAAACCTTTTAGACCATCGACCTCTTAATGGAATCCTTCATCCCTCGTTTACCCTCTGGCAGAGCTGCCAAAAGAAATTTATCAAATTAACCAATACCACATCCTAAAACATAATAAGTCTTCGAAAAACCTACTAAATCCATAGTATATAGATATATATCGACCGATACGATAGTAATGATTTTAGAATCATATCTATTTTTTCATCTCAAAAGTTCAATAGACCTCTCCTGGAATTTATCGATTCCTTTTTGACCTCAGGCATTAATCGACCCCTTTGATAGTCCCATCGACCCCAGGATTCAATATCGAACACTTTGGTGACCCCTGGCATAAATCAAAGACAATGATGTATGCCCTCATATCATCACTTGAGCTCAAACAGGGTTCTAACGTTTCTGGACCCTACCCTGTTTTTTATCTATGTCAATGAACTGACTTCTAGTAGGCATCCTCCATAAAGCTACTTGAGCCTCGCCGAAGAGAAATTTTCACGACCAGGTTCTCGTTGGAGTGATCACTGGGTGATATTGCTGCAGTTTCGGGATCAATAGCTACCTCGTCGCGTTCTCCTTAACCTCGTCCACTGTCTGAAATATCATCCCCTTCAACGTCAAAATGGCAGAAATGGCTTCGTTGTGTTTCTACAGACATTGAAAGTACCCTTCTAGAACGTATGGCTCGGTGAAATATATGAAGATCTTGGGATCCCTTGCTCGGTTTTGTCCAGAGTTAAACAGAGTGTGATACGTCTGGTCTCAGTAAGGCTGCAGGAGCTGCCGGAAGGTCCTTGAATTATGCGTCAAACCGCCTTAAAGAGGCTCCATTCACTAGTTTGGGAACCTTCTGGTTTCCTTTCTGATGCCTTCTCAAGGTTAGAGAGCCCTATTTATCCTACTATTTTTATGGTTGGGGGAAATAAATATGTTCATGCCTCTCCCAGTAAAACACCCCGGAGGGAATTCGAACTCAGGTCGCCGATTCAATTGACTAAGCCGTCACTGACTACGACGATCGCACCTCTTTCTCATATATTACCCAATACGATATTAATAATATCAGTACAGCACATTTACTTTGTGGTTCCACCAAAGTTCAGCAGGCCCCCTCCTGGTATTCATAGATCCCTTTTGACCCCCAAACATTTATCGACCCCTTGGATAGTCCTATCGATCCTTTAAGAGTATCTGTTGCATGCACAGTAAGATCCCCTCTGATACCGTTGCCAACTTGAATCGAAGCTGTGCAACTGGTTCTGGAGATGGCTCCAAAATGGTATGTTGTGCAGGACGTATATTTCACTAGACCACAATGATTGACTTACGCCCGTATTGAGTTACATCCGCACTACCAGACCGTAACCAGGACGCAAGTCGGCTCATGGCGGTATACAAAAATCTGTCCGGGAGGGTAAGAAGCCATGACATGTACATATTTACCAAAATTTCTATATAGCACCCTTGCTTTCCCTGTCAGGGGGGTCACTGCGTTCTCTATAGCAAGCTGACAAAAACATGACGGAAATTTTCGTCATTCGCAGTTGAGCAATAAAATGATTGAATTTTCTGTGATCATCATCATCAGTCTTTTAACATCCGTCGTTGGATTTGTTACACTTCTCTATCATGGGCGTCGTGGAGCCAGTACTTTCAGATTTTGTCTAGTTCGTCTCTCCATCTAATATTCTACTGGACTCGGTTGCGCATGTGATCTCAGGGGATCCATGTCGTGAGTCGTGATGTCCATTGGTTGTCTGTCATTCTTGCAACATGGCCAGCCCATTGCCATTTGAGATTTTAAATGGATTCTATGATGTCCCTGACTCCTAGATGTACTGTGCTGTCTTGTGGTCTCTCTATGTGAAGCCCAGCGTAACTCTTTCATGTGCACGTTGCATGGTTCTCAACTTACGGATCTGTCTCTTGGTTAGGTTCCATGTTTCAGCTTCATAAGTGACTATTGGGAGGATGCATTGGTTATACACCCTTCTTTTTAGGATTAATGGGATCTTCCTATTTTTGAAGGTTGAGCTTGCTCTGTCAAAGGCTTGCCATCCGCCGCTAATGGGTTTGAAGCTGATTTGGGGACGTATCATCGACAGGATCGCCGGATAACTTTTGCCTGCAAGACCAAATATTTACAGTCTCGGAACCAAATAGAGAAGCTTCAGTACCAAAATCTCTACTTAGTTGTGAGAAGTGCCACACCAGCTCTGTGTGTGCGTATCTGCCTATCACGTTATAAAAACCATCGAGACATTGGTGTAGCTCAACCAAATTCGGCATGCTTACTCAATGGACCTGGCGAGAGATTTTACAATAAAAAAATTTGAGAACATTTTCAAGGGTTTTAGGAGGGGTTTCTACTTACAATGTTACTGTAGTACTAAAATGGAACATTTTTCCCGTTCAATATACATATATAAAAACATATGAAAAAAGAATATATTCATATAATTCAGAAAGCGAAATTTTCCCTGCTCTAAGGGATCAAATGTAAAGGTAATCTTTTCTTTCAATTTTAAGGAGGAGGAAGTGAAGAATTAAACTTTCCTCCTTCAAGGGGTCGAAAATGAAAGGATATTTTTTTACAAGTCTGAAAGCTACAGTGCTTATTTTCTCCTCAAATATTTTACCCGGCGGAGACGGGTACTTTAGCTAGTAATCAAAAGACTTGAAATTCTCCATTCGATTAAGGCTACAGCAAATATTCACCAAAATACATAATTTTAAGATGTATCCATACATCTTTATTAGACTCTTATTGGTCGGTCTGTTGGTCCCACTTACGTCGACAACGGAAATTGCAAGGAGGGGATAATTGCGATGTCGTTCAAAGGTATGATGTCATTAAAAGTTTGACGTCATTTAGAAAAAAAAAACAAAAAACAGCTGCATGTAATGCCATGATAGAAAAGCCCAAAATACCTCCGAACGTCAGAATGGCCCTTTACGATTTTTATTGAAAATAATACTTCATATTGCAAAATTTAAATGTATGAAAATCAATTCAAAGGAAAACTACTTGCTCTTCCCCGTCTTGCTACTACTACCACGGACAGTGGACACTTCGTTGAACTTATGGTTCTTGTTATCGATTGTTCATGTATATTCATGCAATATCACACCATCCGTCTGTAAGGGATTGTTATCTTTTATAGTACCGAATCTTTATTTCCCGAACTTTGTTCGATACCAAATTTACTAAATTTTGGTCCCGAATAATACCGGAGAGTAACCTTACTAAGAGGATGTATCTGCGATCGTACGATAGCCAGTCAGGCGTAAGTCGACCTTATGACTGTATATGCATGTGTTGGGCGTGGAGAGCCAACTTGCCTCAGCTGAATTTCCTGGGCGTCTAGGGATATGCATCGGCCTGTACCAAACACGAGAAGTATCAGTTTTCAACCACTTGTTGTAGTCACGCAGCTGGCCACCGACGGTCAGTCCAGGCCAGTTCTTGGCATAGGCTGTGGGTAGAGTGTAAGTGACTCCCAGGGGAAGAAATACGGGTGTTAAATTCTAGAATGTTCCATCTCGTATAAATTTGTTTCTCTCGCTATCTGTTTGGCCCGGCAACTATGAATGACCTTTTTGCACTTTTACATGTTTTTCTTTCTTTCATTCCTACCTACCTTCCTTCCTTTCATTCTTTCTTCAGTTTTTTCTCTCTTCGTTCTTCTCAAGCCATTTGCTTCTCTTTCAACTTTTTTTCATTCTCTTCTTCGTAGTCTTCTTTCTACTCGAGCCATTTTTCTTTCCTCTCTTTCTTTCATTAAATTTCTTTTTCGCCCTACTTTACTTTTCTTCCTTCCGCCTATTTTTTCATTTACCAGTTGCACTTTAGACCACCGGTTTCTAAACTGGGGGTCACAGACCCCTGGGGCCCCTGGAGATCGGTCAAATGGTGCCCGGGGATCCACAGTAGTTTTCTGTCCGGTCCTAACAATACTAATCAAATTGAAAATCATATTAATTCAAATTCTAAGGTCAAAAATAGCTTTTTATCATTTTCATGAGGTAGTCTAAAACCTAAACGCTAAAATAAAGGTCTGAAAACTCGAGGTCTCTTTCTATAAAGGAAATATTTTGACAGAGTTTCGAAATCTCTGCTTTAGACATTTAATTTTTCCTTTCTTTCTTCCTTTCTTTCTTTCTTCCTTCCTTTCATTCATTCCTTCAGCCTCCCGCTCCGCCTTTCGTTTCTCCACCAAACTCTTCTTCTTCTTTTTCGTGGTCCTTGAGCCAATTATAGTTTACTCCCTTCCTCCCTTCCATTTATTTCCTCCTTCCTCCTCATCTTTTTCTTTCCTCCTCCTACTCCTTTAGTTCTACTTCAGACATTTTCTTTTTGCTCCCTTCGTTTTTTTTCTCCTTCCACTATTCTTTCCTTTTATTGATTTCCTTCTTCTTCACACCCTCCCTTTTTAAAATTCCTCCTAGTCCTGGTCTCTCACGATCTTTTCCTTCTCTTCTTTCTTCTTTTTTCCCAGTCGTCCTTTATTTTGGCCATTCATCTTTCTTTCTTTCTCCACGTGTTTAATTTGATACATTTATTTCTTCTTTCTCCCATTTCTTCTTTCTTCTTCACTTTCCCTTTTCATTCACACACTCTCTCTCTTCTACCTCCTTCTCTCTTCTTCCTCTTCCTTCTCTCTTCTTCCATCTCTCTTCTTCCATCTCTCTTCTTCCATCTCTCTTCTTCCATCTCTCTTCTTCCTTCTCTCTTCTTCCATCTCTCTTCTTCCTTCTCTCTTCTTCCTTCTCTCTTCTTCCTTCTTCCTCTTCCTTCTCTCTTCATTTTTCATCCCTTTCTTGTTTCAGACGTTTACTTTGCCCTTCATTCCGTTCATCTTTCATTCATTCCTTTCTTTCTTCTCTAATTGATATCCTTCTTCCCTCCTATTTCGACTCCCTTTTTTTCCTTCCACTCTCTCTCGTCTTTAATTTTAACTTACCTTTTCCTTACTCTATCCCTTCCTTCCTCCCACTATTCACTCTTTCTTCTTCCAACTCTTTTTCTTCACTCACCATGTCATCATCAATTATTGTCTTATTTTTCTCTTTCTTGAATTCTACATAGAGCGCTTTTTCTTCATTATTTTCTCATCATCTTGTTTTGGAATTTTCTGACTCAACGTTGATTCTGTTCCCAATTCGACTTTTAAACATATCTCTCATTACTCTATTCTGTGTAGTCTTCAGATAATATATATATATGTATATAATATATATATATATATATATATATATATATATATATATATATATATATATATATAATATATATATATATATATTGTGTGTGATCTTCGGATATATTGTGTAATCTTCAGCTTATGAATATGCATTGTATTGTCTTCAGTTTATACATATATATATATATTGTATTGTCTTCAGTTTATACCCTCACAGACACACACACACACACACACATATATTGTATAGTCTTCAGTTTATATATATATATATATATTATATAGTCTTCAGTTTATAGACACACACACATATATATATATTGTATAGTCTTCAGTTTATATATATATATATATATATATATATATTGTATCGTCTTCAGTTTATAGACACACACACACACACACACACACATATATAAACTGAAGAATATACAATATATATATATATATATATAAACTGAAGACTATACAATATATATATAACATATATATATATATTGTATAGTCTTCAGTTTTTATATATATATATTGTATAGTCTTCAGTTCGTATGTAAATATTGTATACTCTTCAGTTATTTATACAAATTGAAGAGTACAATATATATATTACACAGTCTTCAGTTCGTATATACATTGTATAGTCTTCAGTTTATGCCATATATACATACAAACTGAAGACTACACAACATATATATATTGTATAGTCTTCAGTTTGTGTATATATATATATATATATATATATATATATATATATTGTGCTGACTTTATACATATATTTATTGAGTAGTCTTCAGGTTAATACATTCATATCGTGTAGATTTCAGATTTGTATGTATATATTCTGTGGTTTTTGGGTTTATATATACACACGTATCTATATAAACCCAAATACTACAATATATGTGTTTTACCATGGTAAATAACTGTTCTGTGTAGTCTTCAAATTTATATATATATATATATTCTGTGTCGTCTTATATTAAGTCGTCTTCAGGTTTATACATACACATTGTGTAGTCTTTATATTATATATATATATATATATATATTGAATTGTTTTCAAATTTATACATACATATTGTGTAGATCTCATATATATATGTGTGTGCGTATATATATATATTTATATACATATATATATAAATCCAAAGACGATATATATATATGTGTGTGTGTGTGTGTTTTACCATGGTAATGGGTGATCAAGAAAAAATTTCACTCGTAGTACTGCAAGATCTAAACTTATCAACTCTCTGAACACCTTTCGTTTCTCTAAATAGCTGGTGGATCTCTGCATATATATATATATATATATATATATATATATATATATATATATATATATGCAGTCTGTTCCTTCTCTCTCTTTCTCTCCCATATATATATATATACTTAGGTAGACAGACAAGGAACAGTTTGCACATATCTATCAGGTTTTAACGAAGGTTTCATCCTTTTTTTTACCAATATTGTTTGAACAAGAACAGAAACACCATCCCAATCCTAATCTTACGGCCTGGTACTAATGTTAACAAGTACATAGACTATCCTTAATTGGTTCAAAGAGGTGACGGGAATGAAATCGGCGTTAAATAAACCCATTATGTAAGCAAGTAAATTATTGATAAAGACCTTATTTTAGTATATAAAATAAATAACACGTCAGGTTAGTCACTCACCAGAAACCGTCATGTAACTAACGTCTTTTGACAGCATGGCGTGTTGGGGGTAATCAATCTAAAATAAATTGAAAAAGAGGTGATCAATGAATTGATTAGTTTCTTCTTTCGCCTTTTCTTGGGCAGTGATCTTTAATAAAGTCTGAATTTAGAATAATTACATGTTGCCATTTGCTGAAGAGTACGTTAGGCACGAAATGTTGACATTCACTGGATAGATATCCTGGTAAATTTCATTTAATGTATTAATTGTTCTCAATATCTATAGTGTAACTTTCTGCTAAATCAATCCCCGGATTGTACCAGCATTCATGATTTTTTTAATTTCAAATTAAAGAACAAAACATAGGTACGAAATTTTGACATTCACAGGGTAAATATCCAGGTAAATTTTATTATATTGGAAGATAAGAACTCCTTTCCCACCTAAATAGAATTTTAGATAGGGTCAAATTTACTAATAGAGCTGTGATTAAATATCATCAACAACGGAAAAATGTGTTCTTATCTCTTTTTTGTATTCTTAGATAGATTGTTTTTTTCAATTTCTATCCATCTATCCATCTATCTATCTATCTATATATATATATATATATATATATATATATATATATAGTCAAACTCCTGTCCAAGAAAAAACAATAGTAAGAGCAATCCTTCCCTTATACTCCAAGTCTGGAGTTGATTTTTTTTTTTATCGTAGCAACAACAATAGCAACAACAATCCTCGTCTAATGTAGGGAAAGTAAACCCTTCATCGTTTGTCTGTCCTGTCACTTCAAACCAAACCTTTATATAAAATTAACATAACCGTACCCTGATCCAAAACTATGATTAACATATTGGTAGGCGACTCTCTTACCGATGGAGCCAAACTGACAAATTGAAAATTTATTTTACACATACGCAAGAGATTATTACTTTCTAATATATATATATAATATATTGCGTGTGTTATTGAGAAATGGATATTTTAATTTTTGTTGTGTCATTGCTACTGGATACACCATTTGGCCAACCAGCTCGCAACTCCGCATGAGTATTCCAGATGACACCTACAAAATCTTTTTTAAAAATAAATATTGTAGAAAATGGATTTTTTTTACGAGAAACAAAAGTTAGTTATTGAAGGTACGAGTGTCACCTTTTCAAATGAAATAGTACCAGTAGTATCCTAGACATACGCACACACTTCTTTCCTTTCCCCAGCAGACAGAATCCTGTCAAAATGTTGAAATTTATTATTAATCATTTATCACATGAAGTATGGTAAACCGGAGCTTCTCAAAATCGGGGTCGAGTCACCTCAGTGGGTACATGGAAGATTATCGTGGTCACAGAAATGTTTTAAAATCTTAAAAAGAAAAAAAAAATAATAATCGTTCTTACAATTTTTGTGAAAAATAGATAACGGGGGTTGGTGGTATCAGCGCTACCAAACATAATTCAATTGATGATTGGTCTTGTGTGATATGTGATATAATTATAAGTACAATATAATTGCTGAGACATTTTATTAGGAAACATTATTTTAAACCGAGTAGTTTTCGGTTAACACCGATGCCCAGTGAAATATGTCTGGAATTTTCACATTCTCTCGTACGTAAACTGTCCAATGTAATGAATGATATATACATATATATATATATATATACGCCAGAAAGAACCACCCATTAAAAAGATTACCATAGTATGTTCGATAGCGTTGAGGCAATTATAAAAAGTTCCCCTGCAAATTTTATTGTCGTGTAATAAAGCAGTTTTCCAAAAATCTAAAATAGATAGAAGTGTGTGTGCGCATGCGTGTGTAATATACGTATGCATGTATTTATTGAATATTCTATGTTATTATTACGTATTTTGCCTGATTTATAAACTGAAATTTCGCCACTGTAATAGATTTATCGTTGGTAATTAGATATGTAAGGGTAGGAAATGATTTATATACATTGGGTTCGGGACGAACCATGGTTCCAGCATTCGCTTAGGATCTTGGAACCTATGCCCCATAGATAAGTTTGACTGCTGTATGTATGTGCATATATATACACACATATAAGTACATATACACACACATGTATGAATATATTTATATGTAGATATTATACTCATATATAAAATATATATATATTATATATTATGTGCATATATATATGTATTCATAAACGTATATACATGTATGTAATTCATATACGTAACGAATATATGTATAAATATAATAATTGGATGTATATATATATATATATATAGATATGCAGGCATATGTATAAATCCAAAATATATATTTCATCCATATATATATATATATATATGAATATATATATATATATATATATATATATATATATATATATAAATATATATTAATATATCATATATATATATATGGCCTGATTATGCATATATACATATATATATATCCTAATAATACTATTTAATAACTTTGTTCATGGAATTTTTTATGAATAATCTTAGTTAAAAAAAATGATCAATACCATTAGTGGAGCAATTATAGAATTTTCAGAAGAAGTTCATTGAAAAATTGATGTATTCCATTCATCTTTATTTATCTTCTTTACATTATCACATATACATACATCTGTTGTATATTTTGTTACTGTTTTCATATATAATATTTGGGCAAGAAAATACCCAACACAGGTTTCTTGGTTCATCCATTTATCAAGAGTACTGATATAAGTGATTTAATACACACGCACACACACATACATATATATAAGTGCATCAATTAGTCTGTTGCGTAATAATGGGAAAAGCGTTTAATTTAGACGAGTATTTTGACAGCATATGCTTTTAAATAATTTATGTAATTATCGATCAATGTGCCTTATATTCACAGAGGAAATTTCTGATCAAAATTTTGGTAGATCTGGGGGTACAGTCTTGACTTAATGCAACGTTTGACACACACACACACACACACACCTGTCTATCCCATATGTTTCTGCATCTATAGGCGAAATACGCACGAACGCATAATTTATTTATCAGAAATTTGAGTTCCCATTAGATGAATCTTTTATGATTTCAATTCTGTGATTCCTGAAGATATTTCATCACACACGCGCACGTACACACCTTAGCTTGTTTACACACA
>OY735242.1:5596953-5611953 GCA_963457665.1 Thysanoteuthis rhombus
TATATATATACTTATATTACTAACAACTCTGCCTCAGAATAAAACTATATATATAATAAAACTATATGAATACTACATATAATAATATATTTGTACGTTCTGTACGGTAGTCTAGAATATTCAAAATTTATATTTACAGTGTAATATTTATATATAAAATATATGTAACATATTACAGATTGAATATTACCGTATATCTGCTTGATTCTATCACAGAGGTACGAATGAATACACACACACATATACATGTAAAATACTGAAAAAATTACATAAAGTCAGTGTAAATGTATGTATTTATGTTATAAACTATAATTTTTGGAAATGAGTAAATGAAGGGACACAAAGAATTTTTGAACATATCAAGTGTTTAAAGCAGTAAACCCTCTAGGCACACACACACACACACACACACGCACACACACACGCACACTCATGTATAATCGAGGAATGGTCATATTTGCTCCGACAGAATGAATTATGAATTGCGTTATACTATATAGAAACTTATTTGAAATGATCTTCCGTCGTTACACGGTTATTACACCACTCAATTTAGATGAGAATTAGGGTTGATTGCGTTTTTTCTAGCCTTTGCATTACCGGAGGACTGTTTAGCTCAATAGCAAGAGCATCGTTACGTTGAAGCAGCTACCCTATCGGTAGCAGGTTCAATTCTAGTAGCAGCCTCGTTTTCTCCAGTTGTTGATTCCATTTGCATTATCTAAATTGAGTGCTATAATAACCGGGTAACGACGGGAGATCAAATACAAATAATAAATTGCGTTATATTATATAGAAACTTATTCAAACATATTACCCCATCTCAAATATGTATTTCCAACAATGTAACATACACACACATGCACAAACACACATTTCGATTTGACTACTGTCTAGAAAGTAGTTAGACTTCTGTAAAAATATTCATTACTTAATAACAAATCAGCTTTATCCCCTTCAAAACAGGGGAAACATTACTGGAAGTCTTTAACTGATACTGCCTTCAGTTGGTTTGTGACGACATGTTGGATGTTCTCAAATGGTTAACACAGATTCGGGTTTCGATTTTCAAGAACAAGAAATAGATTCAAGGGTCTAGATCAGGGGAATAAGGTGGCTGTGGTACAACAAAAAATATCATATCTGGTCAGAAACTCGTTCACCGAGAGTGGGGTATGATAGTGGGAATTATTGTGATGATATATCCGAGATTCATCTTTTGTAAACCAAATTTACTTCTCTGTGTTCTATCCTTGAACAGTACCCTGATGATTGCAATTATTGAGCGCTGATTTGATCTTGGATTTGCTCATTTTCGCTTTCATTAGACGTGTTGATTTACTGCTTTGCAACTCGCATTGACGTTTGCATTGTGGATTTTTGAGAACCATTCGCAATTCTCAATCATGTCATAACAGGCGACGAAGATCTTGGTCATTTGTTTTTAAATCAAAACCCAAATCTGAGGTCGGAATTTGGGAACATCCAACAGGTCGCGACGAACCGACTGAAGGCTGTGTCAGTTGGAACTTTCCACCACTATTCCAGGAGTGGAAACGACATCTTTATCCTTTTCAAGATAGTTCTCTTGGGAAGTCGCACATTGACAAAGTTGATTTTTGCCCAAGTTGATAATGTATTTTCACACAGTCTCATTATTTTATAGATAGACTTCGTATATATATATATATATATATATATATATATATATATATATATATTGGTAATTTGACAATTGGAAGGTGAAGAGAAATTAAGACAAAAACGGATGTTTCAATTCAAAAATCGTTATTATGATGAGGGCATGTTTTCGATGCATTTCGACGGTTACCTATCACTAAACTTGCAGCGTTTGCAGAAAAAAACTGTATGTTGTTTACATGTTTGGGATCCAATGACAGCATACAGATTTCTCTGCAACTGCTGCAAGATTTTTCTTTGAAAAATCTGGTTGGCAACCATTGAAATGCATAAAAACGTAATAAGTATTTTCGAGATGTTTCATATCAAATTTCTCTTCCGGTTATCAAATTACCAACATTCTGCCTGATCACCTCAAATCCACAATACACACACACACACACACACACACATATATATAGACACACACACATATATATATATATAGACATACACAAATATATACACACATATACATATACATACATATATGTGTGTCTCTCTCTCTATATATATATAGACATACATACATATATATATACATATAGACACACTCACACACACATATATATATATACACATATATATTGAGACAAATACATATATAGACATACACACACACATATATATATAGACACAAATACATATATGTATAGACACACACACACACATATATATACATATATATATATGTATGTGTGTGAATGTGCAAATGCATTAATAAATATTATGTTGTGTACAAAAAAGAAAGAAGAAAGGGAGTAGGAAAGAAAAAAACAATGAATGAAAAAAAGAATTGAAATTAAAGTAAGAAAAATAACAAGAAATATATGAATGGAATGAACTATATGGAGGAATGAATGAATGGCCTTCATTTTGTTTTTACAGACAATAATATATGTTACATAAATGAATCTTGAATAGTGCATGAAGTGGGATTCTCGTATATTTCTACAAACCAAAACAAAAGCACCTCCCCCTGTTTTGTTAATTCACTCTATAAATGTCTTTAGGATCATTGTTATGCAAAGCAAAAGCTAAGTAGCAAAGCTTCATGAACAAAACTAAAACGAGCACTCTAACCGAAAGGAGGAAAAAAAACAAAAAAAAAAAAAAAAAAAAAACGAAAATATAGCGGGTGAAACTTGGTCAAGAGACGACACGCAATTTTCACCAGAGTTTTACCACAGACAATGAACGTAATCACTGATTTTGTCTGAGGTAAAAGAAAGTTGAGATAAGAAAGAGAGAACTCTGAGAAAAGAATGAAGGAATGTGCGTTGAGGCTAGCAAACAAGAAAGAAATTATATTGGAGAAGGAAAGTAAACTGTAACAAAGAAGGAACACCGAAAGAAAGAAAGGATCTCTTAAAGTTGCAGGAGAATGAAACTGTACATATGGGTGGGAAGGTGATCTTGTAATAGCGAGGGAGAGCAAGATAATCTATAAGAAACTGAAACAGTGACAGGAAGGGGCGATAACTCAGCTGAAAGGGTAGGGCCGGAGAAAGATGTATTGACTATAAAGGTCAGAGGTTTGTGTGTATGACACTGAGAAATAAATTGAAGAAATGGACATTGTAATCGAAGGAGAGAAGAAGGAATTCGGGGAAAAAGAGGGTGAAACGATTGGATCTGTCAATTTGATCGATCGATAATAAGATCGGACCGTAGGGGGTGGGGTTTAGCAGATCAGGGTGATGCAGTGTTTTGCCAAAAACCCAGCCCCAGAAGTGAAGATCGGGCAGGTTCGGTCATTGTGAATGCAACAGTCACACAGCACTCAAGCTCACTCAACAGTGTCTCGATATCGACTCAGTTACTCTCCTGAAGAGTATCTGTTCCTGCATGCGCAGTAATGTCTCCTCTGATCAGCTGGCAGGTTACATTTGATCATTCCAAACGGCTCGATATATCCCGGGCAAACGTCATATAATTCAATTTAGCAAAAAAGTCGACTAATTTTATCCCAGTAAATCCATGCAATTCCCTGCCACTCCCTGCCACAATTTAATGGAATATTATGATGGAAAAACTATCCCTGCCATTTACTCCTTATTACTAGTTCTCAAACATTAGTGAAACGTGTGGCAGGAAATGAGGGGGGGGGCTTTGTTTATGCTTGAGAAGTAGTATTATTATGAAGCGGTAGGGAACGACAGGGAGTTTGTTGATGTTTCGGGACTAGTAATATCAATAAGTGGCAGGGAATGGCAGGGGTTTATGTTTGAGATTTTGAAGTGTTAAGAAGCGGCAGGAAATGGCAGAGACTTTGTTAATCTTCTAGAATCAGTACTATTAAGGAGTCGTAGAGAATGGCAGAGAGTTTTAGTAGTATTAAGAAGTGTCAGGGAATGGATGGAACTTTGTTCGTGTTTGTGAACTAGTCGTATGAATGTGTGGCAAGGAATGTCAGAAAGTTTGTTCAGAATCTTACTCATTTTTTTCAAACTACGTTGATAGTTTTAATTCCACTGTCCATGCTAGAAGATATCTGTTTATCCGTACGTATGAATGTGAATTCCACTGCCTGATACAAGGATCGAACTCGTGACCATCAGATGACTACGGACACAATTGAAACATTATCCCTTAGGGTCAAGCAAGCGGTGGAATATTTGTAACCTAAAGCTAATGTCTGTTTTTCACTATCCAAAGGCCACCGTATGATGTTCATTTCTACGCTGGGCCCACTGAGGGAGTTATAGGACCTAATTGGGCTTTAGCAATCAAGGTGAGGTGAGTACTGTCTGAATTTATGAAATGATTATTAGAAATAATCCTGCCACGGACGATTTGTAAAATCCTCTTAAGACAATCGGGCGATCTAATTTTCTATCTTGCTAACTCTACATATATATCTATGTATAGTTCAGTCTGGTACAAGAATTGTAACACTTGAAAAAATTTACTAAGCGTAATTTCTGATAAAGACTCAAAGGGGAAATACGTAGACTAACGAGAATTCCAAAAAGATTGTCGCTAAAGACTTGGCAGATATAATGGTGAAACGTGTAAAATAAGTTACCCTGTCATAATCTTTTTATATTTTCAAATTTTATACACACACACGCACACACATATATGATGAAGTGAAGGGTTTGCTCTGCGAACACGTCTATATTCCTTCACCTGAAGAGGCCCAAACAAGACAGTAACATATACGTGTTTGTACAGCAAACTTTTTACTTCATCATATTTTAAGCTCTACTCTAGCTCAAGTTTATGTTTAAAGTTGAATTTATCGAGTACTTTATGACATGAATACAATATAATATAATATAAAACAATATCCGATGAGTGATGGGTTTTTGTACTATATATATATATATATATATATATATATATATATATGTTATTGTATCATCCACAGACATATATGCTGAAGAGATGTAATACATCGAATAGCTAATTATGAATGGGTTATATTATTTGAAATGATTAAAGAAATGGGCCGCTTCAGGAATCGAACCTGTGACAGGTTGGTAACCACCTTGACGTAACCATTGCGCTGAACAGCCTACTGGTAAGTCAAAAGCCCAAATAACTCCCATATCCTACATTAAAACTAAAGACTGATTAGGAAAGGACACGTCTCAACTAGCCTCAAACAGCCATTTTTCAGTCTAATATCGCAACTTTAAGGTTCACCGAAAGGTTCGATTTACAACCCAAGTAAAATGCAAAACTAGACCCTTTCTTTGTGTACGCTGGGTTAGATTTTGGTATTTTTTTACGGAAGCAAGGCTTGTGCCGTGTCTATAAATGTGTCAATTGAGGATAGGGTTAGCCCCTTTTTTCCATATTTTGGCTGGGACGACAAGGAGTGGAGAGCATAAAGCAGGGATGGTCAAACTATGGTTGACGAGCTGTGTACAGCTCCTTGAATTTTAATTTACTGATCGTGGTAACATGCTGGGGTAAAACTTGCAGGGATGGATGTAAATTGGCTGTTGTAAATATCAAAAAGATTTGCCTCCCTTGATGGCTAAAATTGGCTGGATTCTTTCATTTTTCGTTTACAGTTAACTTTACAGCTCCAATTGTTATGGCCCCTGAAATCTTTTGACGTTCGGGTTATATTTCAATAAATATATTTGAAATCATATTTTCATGTCCAAATTTGTAGTACAAAGATTTGTAATTTAAAGATCATAATAATTATACTTTCATCAATTATTGGAGCCTTTGAGTGAATTTTTGAGCGAACTAATCTATGTTAAGTAAACTCGAAAAACCATACAAAAGCTCTGAAAACTAATATTATTTTAAAAATCAAAAATTTAAACATATTTGTGAAAATGAAATTCAAACATCCGAAGATTTCAGGAGCCATCATTTGTTTTCGAGCGTTCATAACCTTTTTAGCAACATAGCAGGAAATAAAAAAATGAACAAGAAATAGTCATTTGTGTTGAAGCAGCTACACTATCAGTAGCAGGTTCGATTATATATAATGATATAATCCATTTTGTTGGACCAAATATGTCCTTTTCCTAAATACGCACTGTCGTGTTGAAAGAGACGGAAAAAACCAAGAATAGACGAGATTAAAATTTGGGTTAAAAGCATTTATTTGGCTGTTTAGCATCATAGCAAGTGCATCGCTGTGTTGAAGCGGCTATCCTATCGGTGGCAGGTTCGATTCCTACAGAAGCCCCATTTTCTTTAATTGTTTAATCTATTTGCGTTGTCTGAATTGAATGATATATTGACCGTGTAACGATGAGGTATCATTTCAAATACATTTCTATGTAATATAACGCAGTTTATATCCATTCAGTTGGAAAAAAATACGTCCATTTCTTTTATATATATATATATATATATATATATATATATATATATATATATTTGATTTGAAGTATAGGAAGTGAGACAGACTCAGGAGTGAAAGTAGATGGGAACTAGGTTTATTTATCCGTAAATGTTTTCATTGGTCGTCCAGACATGTTTCAGGAACACACACACACACATATATATATATATATATATATATATATATATATATATATATATATTACTCAGTCATCCTATATAAAGTCTACGGGCCACTAGTAAGTAAAGGGTTAAAGTAATTCCAGGTTCACAATATATTTATTGACCCTGGATTCGAAAAGATGGATATTATATCCAACAGGAAAACACTCTTGAAAAGTTTGTTCCTCAAAACAGCTGTTCAGGGGAAGAAGTCGTTCAAGTGGAAATTACAACGGGTACTTGGAATAGTCAGAAAGTGTTGATTGGATTCAAAGGAGATAGCAAATTGTGTTCTGACTGGAAAATCTCTCACTGGTGGAACCAGGTGATGCAGCATCTCCGAATTTACGGCGGCCATAATTTACATCGATACATGCAAGCTTCACCAGTGTTGACTGAACTCCTTTTCTCATCAAAGTATATAAGAGCTAAATGATGGAAAAATCAAGCTTTATAGTTATATATTGGGTATCACACTGCGATCTCATTAAATTAAGAAGTCAGTTTGACATTCATAGTAAAGTTTTTGATAATATATATCCCAATTTAGATTCTAAATCGGAGTGGGGCGTTGTTCTTCAGTACAGACGGGCAGAATGATTGAGGGCAAAGGCATTAAACAAATTAGGATCAGAAAGGGTTCCAGAGGGATGTCAGAACACATATTTACCGTCTATAAAACTTCTTACATGAATGGATATTCTAGCATATATGTATTTGTATAAAAAATTCCATACACTGTTCTAAAAATTGTGTATGTAACAATAAAATCGTGTAAATTTTATTTACGTCATTCATGTGGCTCGCAAAAATCGGCAGTTGATCGTATGAGGCTCTCTTATTAAGCAAGTAAAGCCACTCCTGGCAAATAGTAATCGGTAGCATGCTGGATGCAAACTGAATTGACATGGCTCCTTTGGTGACAATTGGTTTGTGTTGTGTAAGAAGGGATATGTCGAAGAATAATGCAGTCGAATTTGAAGTTAACTTCCCTCTGGGGACGCTGGGAATCCCTCCCAGTATATATATACATATATATATATATATATATATATATATATATATATATATATATCAGTTTGTTTGCGTCCGTCGTTAGACTTGGACTTTCCACAAGATTCGCCAGACCTCTCTCTCCATGCATTCATATATCATTTCAATTTATTGGAAAACATCCCGATGAATGTCAACATTTCATGCCTCACACCTATCAGTAGCTCTATTCACTTGGAATTTTTCTCATCTCTTGAGGATATCTAATCATGGTGCTCAATATTTATCGGTTTCTTGCTTGTAATCTTACAAATGACTAAAAACATTATAAACTATATATATATATATATATATGTATGCTGGCCTTTGTCAAGATTGACAAAGAGCATGACAGCTGTTTGCTATTTTCATACCGATTTCTCAACCAAATGATTCCTCAATCACAGTCATTATTGTCAAGATATTTGGTAATAGCAAAGAAAGTAGTACTGTGGATTCACACCTTTCCCAAGGGCATTACTTCTAAGTAAACACGAGTAGCAAGAAGCGGCCACGGACAAAATTTGAATTAGGAACATGATGGCTATTGGCTCTGAAAACAGAATTAGATAACCTAACTTCATGTCTATCTATCTATCTATGAAGGGCGATTTCTCTCTCTCTTTCTCTTTCTCTCTTCATCTATCTTTCGATCTTTGTGACCATGATATTGATTTCCTTATACTGAACCTCT
Source organism: Thysanoteuthis rhombus (assembly GCA_963457665.1). Lineage (NCBI taxonomy): Eukaryota > Metazoa > Mollusca > Cephalopoda > Oegopsida > Thysanoteuthidae > Thysanoteuthis > Thysanoteuthis major. The sequence continues at coordinate 5,605,340 of OY735242.1, forward strand.
TTAATAACAATAGATTTAAACAGAAAATCGTAATTGAAGCAGTGAAGAAGGAATAGAAGGAAGGAGGGGAGAAAAAAAGAAGAAAGAAAGAGAGAGAGAGAGAGAGAGAGAGAAAGAAAGAGAAAGGAAGAAAATCGAAGAGGGGAAAAGAAGAAAAGAAGAGAGAGAGAGGGGGAGAACAATAAAGAATAGCACAAAAGAAAGAAAGGAAAAAAGAAAGAGACAGAGAGGGAGATAAAGGAGGGAAATCAAAGAAAGAAAACGAAAAGAGAAAGAAGAAAGAAAGAAGTTGGGGAAAGGCAAAGACGACAAAGAAAGAAAAGGAAAGAAAAGAAAGAAAGAAAGGTGCAAAGAAGTCAGAAAAAGAAAAAGAAAGAAAAAAGAGAGCAATCTTTCACTTTCTTTTTTTCTTTTCTTCATCTTTGCTTTCTCAATGAAAAATTTGCCAAGGCCCAAAAAGCCTATATATATATATATATATATATATATATATATATATATATATATATATATATATATATGAAGTGCAATATGTATGATATATTTTTACTGATATATCTCTATATATATTACAAATATATAAGCTTATTTATATATGCAATAAGGAGCCAAATGCTATAGGGTAACTACTTCTGTAACAATACAAATAATCTAATTTTCACTTTCAACTTTCAACTCAATTGAAGCTATTTTAGCAACCTATGACGTAATCGTTATGTCATAATCGGGAGGTAAATTTGCCACTAAGATGCGTCAGCGACAAACAGGCAGAAAATTTGCATATACGCTCATTGTAAGATTAAATGATATATATATATATGTATATATACATATTGCGATACGTATACACATATGTATATATATATATTGTGATATATATATATATGATGTGCGATATATATATATGATGTATGCATGGAGTGTGAAATATATATATATATATATATATATATATATATATATATATATATATATATATATGCAGAGTATGTGGATGCAATATTGGTAAAAAAGTCGTATTCAAATTAAGTTTAATTCTTGGTGATTCTAAATACTTGGCGTTTGTATCTCATGCGTTATGATATCGTGATATGTTGTAACTTGAAATAAACGAATATTTCAATATTGTTCCATTTGAAATTGCAACTACGACAAGGCGAACATGTCAGTATAATACATCTAATTCAAAAACGACCATTTTTTTCCCTATTGTCAACTTAGTACATATATTTGTGTATCAACTTAAGTATAGAAAAATAAAGATATCGAGTGAGACATAAGATTTTATTCATGAAGATATTCGTTTTTCTTGAATTCCGCCAGAGAAGTCGATTTAAAAAAAAAGATTCTGCTCGCTAAGAGAGCGACAAGGAGAGTAAGGAGCCGGAGAGGAAGGAGGTTTGGGGAACGTTTGAACTCAGTGAGGAACTTGTTGTCAAGAACAAGGAGAATATAGTTGTGCCGTCGATTGGCTTACGAATCGGCTACTTTCTTGATGGAGATGAATTTCCAGCCGGCTGGAGAAGGGGGGTGGGTGCTCTCAAGTGTAGCTGATGAAGTTGGTTGCCGTAATGGCCTCGCGGGAATAGGAATCAATAATGACGACAATAAACGGAGTGTTGGCGGTGATAGCCAACAACAAGATAGTTGTCCATGATGAAAATATCTTGTACCAATTCCGCTGTGTCCCCGTCATTGGCAACCATTTTGGGGAAGAAAAAAATTGTTCTGAATATTTCTGTACCAATATATATATATATATATTTTTTTTTTCTTCTAATTATTAAAAATCTTTTTGATAAAAAATACATGAATATATAAGATTATATTTAATGAGAAGTGAGTTTAGCCAAAATTCTATTGATTTTAAAAATTGAATTGAGTTAATTAATGAAAACACTTAGATAGATAGATAGATAGATAGATAGATAGATAGATGGACAAATAGATTGATAGATAGATTGATAGATAAAGAGAGAGATATCTTGAGTGTTCAAAGCTGTAAAACTTTCTAAACTATATATACACACACACACACACACACACATATATATATATATATGTGTGTGTGTGTGTGTGTGTGTGTGTATAAATGACGATTTGCATTCCGATGGTGTTATTATCAATTTATCTATCTATATATATATATATATATATATATATATATATATATATATATATAATCAGGACAGCTTTACAGCTGTAAACACTAAAGTTGTGAAAGATTTTTTCAGAATTTTTGTAATTTTAATCAATTATTTCAAAATATTTGTTAATGCCATTTTAGTAACCTTTTCAAGAGGGTTTATTTTTTACACAGAATTAGACATTACGGAATTATGTGAGGATTTTTCTTGTTGGATCATCATTTGTTTATCAAGTAACAGTTTTGGGGATTTAAAAACAAAATAGTTATATATGAATGGCTTCCTAGAAGTGTTGATTAAACACCACTTCTCCATAAACTATGATTTAAATATTTAGCTTCATTTTATCATTTTCAAGTCCATGTCTGGAGTAAAAGTATATAGGGACTTCACTTGTTGATTAATTAATTTATTAGTACACTATGCATGTTTCAGGAAAGGTTCCTCTCTTCACTAGCATGCTTGTACCTTTTATGGATTAAAATGTTTCCGTAGAAAACAAAGTTAGCTTCAGATGTTTTGCTTTGAAAGCAAATGTATATATATATATATATATATATATATATATATATATATATATATATTTAAAAAAATTGGAAATCAAGAAAGAGGATTCCTTTTTGGTAACAATATTGAGTTCGGACTGTGTTCAGCTTCGCTCTATGTACATATTCACTCATTGATCGAGATACGCCTTCTCTTGGACGTAAATAGTAATTTTTTTTTGTTTTTAAATCTTCTCTTTCTCTCTCTCTCTCTCTCTATATATATATATATGTCTTGAAAATGACCGATGGTGGTCGGAAGCGCTTGGAGAGCTACAAACTTTGGACTGTTCTTCCTTTCTGGTGACCCACCTGGAAAAAGATAGTTTTTTTTAATAACTTGACTTGTTTGCGAATAAGCTATTTTGCTAATTAAATCGACAATAATTATTCATCGTATTTAATGAAACTCACTTGAAAGAAAACTTGCTGCTTAAATATATATATATATATATATATATATATATATATATATATATATATATATATATGTGTGTGTGTGTGTGTGTGTAAAGACATATTCTTAATATAATGAAATTTTAGTTAAAACAGTCCGTAGTCATCCAGATTTTCGTTGAACTTTTTCTCCCCATAAATGCCATAAAAGAGTTATAGCTTGACTCCAAAAATTTCCATCTCTATCTTTATAGTTTTTTTCCATCTCATTACCCAAGATTTTTCTCTTCTCAACGAAGGCAATAATAATAATAATAACAATAATAATAATAATAATAATAATAACAACAACGACAATAATAATAATAATAATAATAATAATAATAATAATAATAAGTTAAGAACGATTACAACAACAACAATAAAAAAAATAGTAATGGAAGGAATAACAATAAAACTGTCGCGGTGGGTCGTTTTTAGAGTCGCAGTTTTATTAATAGCTTTTGCCGCAGTGCCAGTTGGGCAGCCCACTTTTTGGGTGGTGTTGCGTGTGAGGCACGAGGAGAAGGATTTGGGATGAACCATAGACTATCCTGCAACATCAGTGAAAAAAAAAACAAAAACCAATAAAACAACCGTAAGAATAGCAAAAAGTTTAACGAATTGTTTTTTGTAAAGATGTGTTTCAACTCAATTTTAGATGTAAATTTGAAAATAGATTTGGCGACACTGCCAAGAACACATCTTAAAACACGTAAAAACATCTAGATTTCTCCAGATATATATCTACCATCTAGGAAACATTAATAATGAATTAATGGTACTTTAATCGTCAGCATTTACTTCATCAAAGTATTACTTATTCTATTGAAAATATTACTTATTATATTTCCATAAAATAGATAAAAATATTATTTATTTTATTAAAAAAAACATCTGAATAGCAATTTCTCACATCTAAATGCAACAAGAAACATCTAGATTTAGATGACAAATATCTTTATTGACAACACTGGCTTTTGGGGAGAAGCGAGCAGTAATAATTTGGTAGTTGAGGAAAGTGAAAGTGAAAGTGGCGGCTGTAGAGCAACAGGTGTCGGTCACAAGAAGGCAAACAGATCACGTGTCCACCTAGCCCCGCCCTAGTGACAAAAATGGGAGGAGTCGAAAATACGACGTCGAGATAACTTATAAAAGAATTTATTTTTCCCGCCACTTGTTTCTTTGCACATCAATAATGTTTTTGACTCCTCCCTATTTTCCCGCCACTAGAAAAAAAACAAAAACAACAATAACAAAAACAAACAAACAAACAAAAAAACTGAGTGATGCCAAAGAAGCCGATCAGCAAAAGATTTTAGATATTGGATATAACATTATTATTATTATTATTATTATTATTATTATTATTATTATTATTATTATTATCATTATCATTATTATTATTATAATAATAATTATTATTATTATTATTATTATTTGATGAGTTTTTACACCTGCAATTACTGGTAGATTTCACTGGAGATCAAGTGACAGTGAGTTTCCTCACCATCCCCGGACTCTCCTCAGTATCGTAACTTACATCAGTAGTGCTGCGGTCTGGATAATTCGAACTCTTTCCTGGATTTCTAGTTCCTCCGATTGTTATGCTAACGTCTTTGGGATTCCGTTTCCAATCAGCACTACCGTCACCTTTATGTTTCACAACTTCTCTGGCAAGATCCATATTATTATTATTATTATTATTATTATTATTATTATTATTATTATTTCCACACCAGATGTTTAGCAGTCATCGCTGGGGACTGAGTGACAGCAGGTCATCTCAAGTCTCCAGTCTGCCTCTCAGAATTTTCCTGCAATCCACTGCTGTGTTGTGGCTTGACTTTTTTCACCAGATGCCTGGTGGTCATCGCAGAAAACTGAGTGACAAAAGTCTCCCCAAATGTCCATCCCTCCTCTCATCGCCCTTACTCATCACGGTAGCGCAGTGTTTTGTACCGTGCCAACCTCCCCTAGCTTTACTTATGCAGACCTTTTTCGTTATATCTCTTAGGGCATTGCTAACGACTGGAGGTCTTGTGTCTCATATTTGCAGAACTCTCCTGAATATTCCTGCAGACCCAAGCAGTGCTGTGGTCTGCATCGTCTCAATCCTTTCTCTTATCTCCAGCTCCTAGTTCATTATTCACTGGGCATGTAGTTTACAGTCTGGTCCATTTTCTCCACTTAGGTGGCATTCTGTTGTTTGTTTGAGTTCTGTTTATCTTTGCCTCGACATAATTTGTCCTAGTGCATTTGTTTTGGGCCGACCTGATAAAGGATTCTATTTCTCACTTTGTGTAGCCAAGTCCACGATCGCTTGTCTGTGATATTGTCTGTTTTTTTTTTGTTTTTTAAAAAATTCTCCTTGTGTTTTTTTCTGTTCCCATTTTCCTTTCTTGTTGTCCTTTCTGCTGATCCTTCGTTTGCTAACTTTTTGTTGTTTGTTGCACTGCTTCGAGGGCTTTGAATAATATCTTCTCTGTTTGCTGGCACATACTTTTGTAATCATGTTTTAGCCGTTTGTACACAGGCTGTGAGTGAAGAGGAAAGAGGTGACAGCGGACTTATCGGCATAGTAGACTATTTGTGTCATCCCTAGGGTGTAGAGCCTTGTGCATCCTCATAAGTTTCCTAGTTCGCTGATCCATTGATTGGAGTTTATTCCATCCAAGAGATGATCCTGTGTATCCTACTACCGATACTACCCACGTGTCCATTGCGTTTATCAAATTTATGCGATTTTGCTTAGTCTCTGATGTGTTTCTTATTCTCCCATGATAGTCCATTTTAATTTCTCCTTCCAAATCCTTCTGTTTTATCGCGTTACATTTGAAAACCCCTGGGTACTTATATCGGTCCAATGTAGTCAAGTCCCTAGTTTTGTTGTTGTCCAGTAAGTCGATTCCTTTTTGTGTAGTTGTGGTCAATACAATTTCTTCTCCCTAGTCGATGTCCGGGAGTTCTCTTTAATATTATCAAACCATATTGTTATTAATAATATTAGTGGTCATAGCTGGTGGCTGAGTGACAGCAAGTCTTCTCAGGTCTTCAGCCCTCCTCTCATCTCTCCCTCACCTATCACGGCGGTGCCATGGTTCACATAATAATAATAATAATAATAATAATAATAATAATAATAATAATAATAATTATTATTATTATTATTATTATTATTATTATTATTATTATTATTATTATTATTTCTGTTCTTCATTGCTGAGCCATTACCAACAACTCGGAGCATTTGAAGGGTGAAGTGACTGGTGTCCAGACAATAACAAGAAATTTTCGCGACTCCCGTCGCGCACTCTTCTAATGAGATTAAAATTTTCGCGACCCCTTTCTGTGAGGAGAGATTTTTCGTGACTCCTTTTGATGGGAAAACATTTTTTGCGACCCTTTCTGACGAGAAGAATTTTTTTGCGACCCCTTTAGATGAGAGGAAATTCTTCGCGACTCCTTCTGAAGAGGAATTTTTTTG
>OY735242.1:5614453-5746953 GCA_963457665.1 Thysanoteuthis rhombus
ACACATACATACGCTCACAAACATATATATGAATACAGAGAAAACACGCATAAACACACACATACACGCACATATATATGCATATATATGAATATAGAGATAAATGAGAACACACGTATGCACACACACAAATCCATTTATATATAACGATGTTTATGTTTGTATATATATAAATGTATGTATATTCCATACATATAATGCGCATATATGCAAATTCTGTTTGTCACTGACGCATCTCTTTGCTGAATTTACCTTCCTGTCATGACATAACGATTACGTCATATATTCCGTCATAGAAACTCTTTAGACTTTATGTCTGATCACATTAAAACTGATGAAGTTGCGTTGAGATTTTAAAAAATATGATTAAGATACTGGTATTATTAGAAAATTACTTGATAAAATAGCTTTGGTCTCTTTCATGTCAATTCATGCATAGATAAGCCCGTCAATTTTGACAGATAATTTGCTCTGCTTTTAAATCCCCGAAACGGTTACATGGTAAAGAACTGATGATACGAACAGTTCACTCATAGTGGCGTATCTAAAATAAGATAGAAAAAAAAATTAATGAATTATATTAGGAGATAGTCTAGAATGCTTTACAGCATTAAACATTAAACATACAAAAAATATTTTGAAATTTCATGTCATTTCAGTCAACTATATATATATATACACACTTAATACATATGGTACAGATCAGGTTAGCAATATAGCATAATACAAAGCAACGTCTGATATGTGATGGATTTATCTCATAGATTGCTCAATACATTCAATTTTATACTATGAAAGTCAAGTTATTTTGGAAATAAATAAATAATACGATGTGGATTCACTACACAAACTAGTTAATGTCTTCCCTCTCTGGGCCTCATCAGCTGAATGATTGTTTGTGTTTTTTGGATCCTAGTTTAATGATTCGCCTGATGAGGCCCAGAGAGGGCAAAAACATGAACTACTTTGTGTAGCGAATCCACATCCTGTTATATATATATATATATATATATATATATATATATATATATATATATATATATATATATGCGTGTTTTTTGTATGTGTGTGTGTACATATACATAGCATGTATTTATAATACATGTACATATATAAATGTAAAAATACAGGTACACAAATTCGTACGTATATATATCTTAAATATATAAATGAGAGGTGTCCGTTTGTTTTCGTCCTCCACGCTATAAAAAGTACGTCAGCAAGGATCTTGTCAGACCAAATTCGGCGTACAGAAGAAGGAAAATGAAAGCGGGAATGTGAACCACAGCACTGGTGTGATAGGCGAGGGTGAGATGAGATGTGGGCTGAAGACCTGAGGACACTTGCTGTCACTCAGCCTTCAGCGATGACCACCGAGCAACTGGTGTGAAACTGTAAACCACAGTATTGCTGTGGTCTATGAGAGTATGGAGAGGAGGGCTGGAGACTTAAGGAGACTTGAGGAGACTTGCTGTCACTCGACCTCCAGCGGTAACCACCAGACAACTGGTGTGAAATTGCAAATAATAATGATAATGAGTACTAGGAGAGGAGGGCTGGAGACTTGAGGAGACTTGCTGTCACTCAAACTCCAGCGGTTACCACCAGGCAACTGGTGTGAGATTCCAAATAATAATAATAATAATAATAATAATAATAATAATAATAATAATGATGATAATATTAATGATAATTTCTTATTTTATGTGTTTATATATGAATTTTCAAAGAGATAGGAACCACCCCCTTCCAAGGATCAAAATTGAGCGGAGACATGTTCTTAACAGAGGGCTTTTTACCTACCTAAAGGAGTTGAAAGTGAAGAGAGTTTTTTTTCACCTTTAAGGGGTAAAAAGCGTAGGAAAACTTTTCTCTCTTCAAAGGGTCAAAAATAAAAGAAGTCTTTCCCCCCTTTTTAGGGGTCAGTAGTAATTGGACATTCCCCCCGAAAATGAAAGGAAACCCCCTCACCTTTAATGAGTCGGTAGTCAAGCGTGGCTGAAAGAGGGTTCGGGGTGGGGTGGGGGGCTATCTTAAAACGTCCCCGTGGCCCTATGTACGAGCTGTCCATATGCTTTATAAATAGTAGTTCACCTACTACATCTCTACTGATATTATTCAATAAATACTCTCAGTAAATGTTGGAGGGTCCTCTAGAGGAACCGAGCCTCCTAGGTCCTCAAATGTCTTGCTACTGCCCCAAGGGGAGGGAAACTATTTACATTTCACAAAAGGTTTTTTTTTTTAACTACTTAAATATTCCACCCGGTGTAGACAGGTACTTCAGCTAGTACATAGTAGATAATTTCCCAGTGCGTAATCCTTAAAAACTTTATTACAATTACAAAGAAAAAAAGTTGAATTATAAAATATTTGATACCGTCAACAAAAACTGTCACCAAAACTGTTACTTCAAGTTTCAGGTTGATCTGGCTGGATTGCAATGTATGTATGTATGTATGTATGTATGTATGTATGTATGTATGTAAGTATGTATTTATTTTTGTTTGTATGAATGTATGTATGTATGTATGTTTGTTTGTATGTATGTATGTATGTATGTATATATGTATGTTTGTATGTATGTTTGTATGTATGTATGATTGCATGTATTTATATTTGTATGTATGTATGATTGTATGTATTTATATTTGTATGTATGTATGTAAGTATGTATGTATGTATGTATGTATGTATGTATGTATGTATGTATGTATTACACGTACAGGCCACACCGATGGAGCTATAAGACTGAAAATTCTGACATTCACTCATTATGTCTGAAAAATGTTTTTTTTTTCAATCCACCACCAACCTCAATTTTTTTTTAGTGGGGGATTCAGTTTGCAATGTGGATTTATGCTAAATTAATCCCTGGTTTGTACTCGACGTTCACACTCGTTTTTAAAAAAAATTTTAATTCTTTTTTTTCTTATTTGGACTTTTTTAGTGATCAGCTAAAGGCGAGATCATTATTCATTAATCAGCCTTTTCCCCTCAATATCTTAATTGATCACCCCCAGCACAATATGCTACCAAGGGACGTTGGTCAGGTGACGGTTTCTATTGAATGACTGATTCGGAAATAAAACATTTCGGAGTTCAATGTACGGAAATGAAGAGGTTTGTTCAAAATTTGTTCCGTTTACCAAAGGATTTAATAACGAAAAATCAACTTAAATAGAATTTGAACACAATTAAAAAAAAATCCATGGAAACTCGAATAATGATTGAAATCTAATTAAAAAAATTGTACTTTCTGTGTCGATGGATAAATTTATTCATTAAAATACTTCTTTTTAAAACAAAAGAAAGACGGAGATATTTTTCTTTACTGTAAATCTCTGTAAAATACTACTTGCATATGTCATATAAAAAACCCAGGGGCACAGGTCTGGGAAGTCACTAACTAGAAACCGTCACTTGACCAAAGTCATTCGGCAACCTGCCATGTTGAGGATGATCAATGAAAAAATCGGAAAATCGGTGGTCAATGAATAAGTTACTTCTCTCACCTATTTATTGGCCAGTGCTCCAACTAATGCGAGATGAACTAAATGAAGAAAGCAAAAAAGTTGGCCTACGCATGAATTTCAGTAAAATAAGAATCATGTGCAACAATCACATTGAGAATAAGGACATAGCTGTCAAAATCGAAGATGCAAAACTGGGGAAAGTATACCACTACATCTGTCTAGAACAACGAATCTCTATAAAACCCACGAAAGAGGAAGAGATCAAATGAAGAATCACCGAAGGATGGCAAGCTTCAAAAGATCAAGTCGATCCCAATAATCCTAAAAAGAAGAGTATACAACCAATGCATTCTCCCGATAGTCACTTATGGAGCTGAAACGTGGAACCTAACCAAGAGACAGACTCGAAGACTGAGAACCATGCAATGCGCACACGAGAAAATCATGCTCAACCTTACATGGAGAGATCACAAGACAGCATAGTATATCAGGAAGAAAATGGGAGTCGGACACATCATAGAAACTATAAAAAAACTCAAATGGCAATGGGCAGGCCATGTTGCAACAATGACACACAACCAATGGACATCACGTCTCACAACATGGATTCCCAGAGATCACATTCGAAATCGAGGCCGACAGAATACAAGATGGAGAGATGAACTAGACAAATTTAGAAAATACTGGCTCTGCTACGCCTATGATAGAGGAATGTGACAGATCCCGGGGAAAGTGTCCAACGACAGACGTTAAAAGACTGATGATGATCACTACAAAAGTCTTGAAATTGAAAAAAACAAAACAAAAAAAAAACAACAACAAAAAAATAAACAAATAGTTACATTATATAGTATTCCCCCTGCATTTAGATACACCAGTTAGTGCATCGTTTTAATAACTCTGGTCAACAACGAACTTTCATCGGGCATATGCTGTTATCGACTTCATGTTGCTTTGGACGCTGATTCGGAAAATGTTATGTTTTCTTGTGTTACGTCTAGTTTTCATGATGATATAGAAACTGTAATTTGTAAACAACCCATTGGACACCTATGGGTTCTAAAGCTCGACGGTTCTCGCTTGTCTTACTTCTTAGCATATTCTTTGTATTTCTTATACGTAGAACCTTTCAGTGGAAAAAATCAAAATTACTCATACGAATCTAGTTTTCATTTAACTTAAGGCTAAATTGCCTCATATACAGTAGAACCGGAAACAAAACGAATCCGTAACTAAAAAATGAGATGTACCGTAATGGAATGGACTTGAAATTCGTTATCTGCACCGCGTAACAGGTGTAGAAAAAGGATGAATTTTGTTGACCATTGTTATTTCATGCAGTTCGCTGAAAGCTAGGCTAATGTCGCACTTACGATCAGTCGCCGATTGGATCTCGTCAGATCGCCGATTCTTTGAGTCCAATCGACGATGAATGAATCAGCAATCAAATATCGGCATGAGTGTTCTTACGACATTATGGCATTGATTGATGCCTTTAGGATATCGAAAGTTACAATAAAAGTAAACATTGGATTAGAAAATTGCTATTAGATAGTTTTACAATAAAATGTATCATTGCTTCCTTTGTAGTTTTGTTATAAATTAATAATGCAATTAGTAATTCTAAAATATTGTTAGACTAATGTGTAGGTGGGAGGAAAAGGTTTTTGTTCGTTTAAAAAATGGTTTTAAAGGGGGGAGTTATATAATGTATTTGAATAAAACTTTTTGGTAAGCAATTTTTGGTACTTTCAATCTATTTTTGAATATTCGACTTGCTTCAAAATTTCTTATACAAAAAGTGGTTATATAGTTATCGTTATTTTGAATAGATTAAATTAAATGAAGTTTTGATTAAATCATCACTCCCTGCTGGGGTTGGGAATCAATTCGTAGCAATATGAGTATTAAACAGTTCGATTATTTTAATATTATCACAAAAAATTCAGATGATTAATAATGCCTATTTTCACATCATTTTCAGGAAAATTTAGATGTTTTTATATTACTTTTACCTTGGTTTTGTATGTAAAACTAGGGCATTGATGTGTTTTCAATAATAAACGTTACGATAAAAGTAAATTTTAAATCAGAAAATTGCTAATAGATTGTTTTGTATTGAAATAAATGGTTTGCTTTGTAGTTTTGTCATAGATAAATTGTACGTTTAATCTATCTAAAATACTATTTTATGAACGAGTACGCAGATGGACAAAGTTTTCATTCGTTGAATATAGAAAAATTTGTTTTATGCGGGACTGTAAAAAGGCTCTATCAAAATATCAAAAATTACATGCGAAAAGTTTTTCTGTATTTGTTTTTGAATATTCGACTGTTAACCACTTTTGGCAGAAAAAAAGTTTTGATGTTATCCTCGTTTTGGGTAAATTAAGTGAAATTTTGATTATCCTTCTTATTTTTATTTATAAATTATAGTCATGCGACGTCAGACCTTTTTTTTGCAGAGATTGAGAGTCAAGTCGTAGAGATATGAATATAAAACGTCTCGATCTACGATTGAAAATACAAATCGGCGACTCTCCGTGAAAACAAACTTGAGTTCAACAAACGGTTCAATCGGAGATAATTTGATCGGATCGCAGAGCGACCTGAGCTAAGCTTTACTTCATAGCAAACATTTTTTAGGGCGTGGTGTGACGTAACTTATCATCAGCACGGGGAACAGAATCAGTGAACCGAGTTCGAATTTCGGTTGAGGCTTTTTATGTTCACGAAACACTGAGGCATGAATCCGCTTCTCCTTAAGTTCTGTCATATCGCCAGCTATTTTGACAAAAAATCTTGTTGCTGGCATGCCACAGCAATTAACTGAAGAAATGATCGGCGAGGGAGTACTTGGATTAAATCTAACTTACTGGTCCGAGCAAAGCGTTTTCGTGCAAAAATTTGAATCGTCAACTGTGTCAGCTGCTACTGAGCCTATATGGAAGCTAGGCCTTATGGCTGGAGCCGTTGGTTCAGAGATTCTCTCAATTAAGTTTGAGTACCCACAAGAGAGAAATTACGGGGGCACTTCACTGTAAAAACACTGGAATTTCGTGAATAACCAAAGACAAATTTCGTGCTAAATTGAGAATAGAGAAAAAAGGAAACCTCAACAACAGCAGTCCAATAAGCCTACTAAACTGCACCTACAAATTCTTCACCAACCAAATCACCAAAACGCAAGATGAAAACTAACCATTGGAACAAGCTGGCTTTAGAAAAGGCTACCCAACCATCGACCATCTCCATTCAGTAAACCAACTAAAACAGAAAGCAACAGAATATAGAATGCCACTAGCTGTAACATTTGTAGACTTTAAAAAGGCCTTCGACTCAGCAGAAATCCCTAAAGTTATTAAAGCAATAGTACAACAAGGTGTAGATCCCGTATATGTCAGAGTACTGCAACATGTCTAACGACATAGCAGTTCCTTCATCAGGCTACATAAAGGCTCCGAGTCCTTTCAACTAGAAAAAGGAGTGAGGCCAGGAGATGCCAGCTCACCCAAACTCTTCACTGCCTGCCCTGGGGTGATCTTCCGAAACCCAGACTGGGAACACGCAGGAATCAGAAGAGACGGCGAATACTTGAGTAACCTCAGATTTGCTGACGATATCATCCTCTTTGATGAGAACCTCCATGATCTTCAAATAATGCTAAACGGAATAAATGAGGCAAGCAAGACAGTTGGCCTTCACAATAATAACAAATGCTGTGTTTAACAAAAATGTTGTGGACTAAGATACAATGATTGAAATCGATAACGCAGAGCTGGAGAAAGTAGACCAATATATCTACCTAGGACAACAAATGTCCATGAAACCCTTAAAAGAAGAAGAAATGAAGTATAGAATCATTCTAGGTTGGCAAGTTTCCGGTAAAGCAAGCTCGACTTTCAAAAACAAGAAAATCCCACTTGTCTAAAAAAGAACAGTATACAACCAATGTATCCCCCAAACAGTAACCTATGGAGCTAGAAAAATAGTCCTTAACCAAAAGATTGAGTCTCAAACTGAGAACCATGAAACATGCAAATAAGAGAATCATGCTCAACCTCACATGGAGAGATCATAAGACAACAAAGTATATTAGAGAAGAGACAGAAGTTAACAGATACCATAGAAACGATAAGAAAACTCAAATGGCAATGGGCTGGTCAGGTTGCAAGAATGTCAGAAAACTGCTGGACATCAAAATGTGGATCTCCAGAGATCATATGCTAAATCACGGCCGACAGAAAATAAGATAGCTAGATAAATTCAGAAAGTACTAGCTCCGCGATGCCATGATGGAGAGGTTCTGGTAAATCTTGGGGAAAATTCTATGTTCAACATTAAAGGGCTGCTGCTGCTGCTGATGATGATGATGATGATAATTGGAAATCATATTCAGATGTGTCTCTCGGGGAAAGTTGAAAAAAAATACGCATACACATAAGCGGACACAAATTAGGTGATCAATTCAGCATGAGCTTACATTGTAAACTGAACCCTCACTGATACAACCACTAAAACCTGACCATTTAAAACTAAATTAAATTAAGTATAACTACAAGGGATATAATTTAGGGTTAGTGTTTAGAGTTAGGGTTAATGTTTAGGGTTATGTTTAGGGTTGCGATTAACAAAGCAAAATATTGAATATTTTTTCTTATTCGTCGCTCTAAAATGAATTTACTGTTGAAATTAGTTACGGAAAATGACTGAACATTTTTTCTGTCATCTTTAACAGAATTTCAGATTTCTCTACATCAAATGTTGAAGATAAGAAGTAAACAGTCTCCTATTGTTCTAAACTGTCTGCAAAATTAAAATTTTACACTTTTAGTATACACAGTCTCAATACTAGTTGTGAACCTCATCCAAACGATTACATCTCGCTAACAGATGCTCAAAGTGAATCATGGTGATGTGCAGCCACCCGCAAATCAATGGAAGCTCTTTCGTAAAATGCCAAGTGGCGTAAAGTGAACTTCCGTAAAGCGGGGGATACCTGTAAAATAATCTGTTCATCATTCCGTGGAAGTTGCTGAGTGAGATCCAAGGATGGAAGAAAGGATCGAGGGATAAAAGGATGGAGAAACGAAACAAATGAAAAAAAAAAGAGAGGAAAAGAACAAGCTTGTCTGCTGCAAGGTCAAACTTTTCTCCTATTGAACAACCATAGCCATCAAAATAGCTGAGGGTTCTCTCCTTTTTTTCTGTATGTGCAAATGTTCGTTGGCTTATTTTTTTTGTTCCAGCGCTCTTGGCCATGCCGTTTTGTCTACAAACTGGAAAATTAGCACCAGTGCTCCACTAAATCCCTTCTAAAAACTTTGGCAAAAAGGCTCCTTTTTATTTATTTATTCTAAAACCCCTTTGAGGCTTTATTTTGACGGGTTTATTTCAAGCATCTAGATTCTCTACAATATAAATGTTTCTAGATGTTTTTCCAACTCTATTTTAGATGTTTTCTATTGGAAAAACTCCAGTGATGTCATAAATAGAATTTATTCTGACCGTACTTATTTTTTTTATATGACTTATATTTTGACGCAACGGTTTTTCAATTATTGACTGTGATAGCAAGTTTCTATTCCAGCTGAAGATGAGTAGTGAAACTTTTGTATTGTATATATAAAACAAGAACCATAAGTTCAACAATGCGCCAAGCATCCATAGTAGTAATAATAGAAAGAGAAGGAGGGGGGAAAGCAGGAGGAGAGCAAGTATTCTTTTTTTGAATCAATTGATTCTTGGAAAAATATTGGAGGTATGGAAAGATTTTGCAAGCATTGGTTTCAATAAAAATCTTAGTAGTCATTCTTGTCTTTTATGCGGACTTTGGATATTCTGATATGACAACATTAGCAACTGGTAAGAAAGAATTAATCGGAATAGATGTTACATCTTTTAATGAAGTCCTACCTTTTAATAACGTCATACCTTCTAATGACGTCACATCTATTCCTTCCTTCTAATTTCTATTGTTTAACATAACTGGGGCCGATTGACAGACCGAAAAGTGTCTCATAGAGATCAGTGGAAAGATCTAAAAACTCAGATACATTCAATACTAGGAACTTCAAAGTCACTCAGACCCATAGCAAAATCCACCTTAGCCAGTCATATCACTTGTTCAAATCATATCCAACATATTTTTGATGACTTATAAGGTTGAAACCTATGTAGTTCCTTAACCTCATCACCCCTCAGTTCACAATATCCCCAACATACTCACAAGATCTAACTCCACACCACCTCCCTCTTACCCTGACACAATTTGTCCTCTCCAAGACCTACTGCTGCTACTTAACCATAGACTTCATCACTGGCTGGACTTTCTCTCGCACAGCAGGATGCCCCCAGCAGCCTGGATACAATTTTTTACTCACAAAGCAAAGCTCCTGATGGTGTCATCAGGTTCCTAATAAAACCTTTAACCCCTAAAAGCACATACTCACAGAGCACACACAACCGAAGATGGGAATACGTCCCAAAACATGTTTGGATCATTATCAACAACAACAAAGAAAAACATCTTCAGATAAACAAACCTAACTTCAAAATGCTTTACTCCCGAGTCTGTCTCACTCTTTGCAGTTCATATCATACACACACACACACACACATATATATATATATATATATATGAAACTGTCAACCAAAACTGTCACCTACACTGTCAACATAGGTTTCTTCAATTTTCAATTCGGTCTGACTGAATAGCTGGTTGGCTGGCTAAGTGTGTATCACATATTCAGGCTGCACCAATGAAGCTAGAAGGAAAATTCAAACATTTAGTTCTTATTATGTCTAGAAAAAAAAGGGGGTTTTAGTGGGGGTTCAATTGAGAATGCTAGTGCATGCTAAATTGATCCCTTATTTTGTGTCCAGCAGTATTCATGCTTTAAAAAAAAAATTTTTTTTTAGAGTTCACTGCCCAACAAAAAGCAAGATAAGTGATTTATTCATTGATCACCTCTTTTTCATATTCTTTAATTGATCACCCTAAAGACAGTACACTAACAAATGACGTTGGTCACGAGACGGTTTTCATTGAGAGACTAAGTATACCAGCTTTTTTTTTTTAGTATATATATATATATATATATATATATATATATATATATATATATTAATTCAACTCGAATCACGGTAAGGGATTCTCATTTTTATAGATATATTTACTCGTTTAGAATAAAAGAAAGCTCATAAATTGTGGTAGATATGTAAAACCTTCAATAGACCCTTCCTGCTATTTATCGAACCCCTAATATTTATTGACCCCTTAGATTGTCCCATTAACCCCCAGGGGTCGATATCGACCACTTTTGCGGCCCCTGCACTAAAGCAAAGAAGTGACCGGAACGCTGTAATGATAACAACCAAGATTAAGACGATAGTACATAAACACCACCGATTTTCCGACGAATATATTTCCATTTCGCCGGACCAACAGAGGTATCTCAATAATATTCCAATAATACACCTATGTACGTCTCATAAATGGGAATTACCTGTCAGGGAAAGACGGATATGGTTAGAAATATATCTTATTGACGACCCTGTTATCAGGGAAAAATAATACTATCTTTCACCTCTGTCAACGAAGTCGGAAAGAGGTATACATATGCGGTTGCGTCCGTTCGTTTACCTGTTCGTTTGTCTGTCCACACGATATCTCCGAAAGTACTGAACGAATTTTAATTAAATGTTGTAAGAGGGTGGGAAATCGGGGGTAAGAAAGAAGTGAAAAAATATGTGAGCAGATCCAGGATTCTTTTCTGGTTGAGATACATTTTCTGTTTTTTTTTTCCATCACTTTAATGTATGCGCTCATGATTGTCCACACGATATCTCAAAAGTTTCTCCATGAATTCATACATTTTGTTGAAAGATGGACAATGAACTACGGGAGAACAGATTGATTTTCTTACTTGCACAATTACCTCCCTTAAGTTGCAGTTATATATCCGCATAATATAGTCCTTTTTCTGTCTGTCCACAAGGAATCTCCAAAAGTTCTCAATCAATTTCAAGTAAATTTTGTGGATGGGTTGATAAGAGAATGCAAAAGAATTTTGGAGCCGATCCATGCACAATTACCCTCTCCTACATCGTGATTATACGTCTGAACCACATAATATCGCAAATACCAAATTTTCCTGTCCGTCCACACGTTATCTCCGGAAGTACTATATGGATTTCTATGAAATTCTGTTGAAGAGTAGGCAATGAAGAACTGATCAAATTTTGGGGAGGTTCCAGACACAATTACCCCACCCCCGACAGTGACTTTTGCAGAGGTATGCGCTGACTTAGTGCTTTGTAGTTTTATATGGGAACATTGGGTTCGGGTTACATAGAACAAATATACTAATATCCTTCGTTGACTATGATATTCTAACTTTCATCTCATTCACCCTAGCTGAAGTTATTTATTTGCATCCCCACGATTGCAAATATGACACGAAGTCGGATTAAGGTGGGGTCCCACATGTTCGAGAACGTGCAGGCAGAGTGAGGGGCCTGATTCCTTGCGCATGATTTCGCAAGGATGCCGGGACAAGCTGGACTATGTCTACAGGACGAGTCCTATTGTTCAAGGCTCCCTAACTCTCGACGCGTGTTTATACGGAGTCATGCAGGCAAGCTTGACGTCGTTCACAGGACGAATCCTGTTGATGCTCTCAGGACGAGCCTGAGTATGCTGGTCAGTGGTTGCAGGATGAGGACAATCCCGTACATTGATCAACTTCTCAGCCTGAGGGCGTCAAAGAACAGATATTACACTTTGATCTTAGCCAAGAGGCCGACACTAGCTGAATATCTATTTATTTAATCAGTGTCCCACCACAGCAATATTTGACGCCAGGTCGGGCTTAACGCGAGGAAAATTGGATAGCTGAGTATATGTCCCCTGACCCCAGTGGACGCCCATGATCTCATGCCTTTGAATCATCAAAACTGCTAGAAACTTAAAATAAAAAATATCGAGTATTAACTAGATAGTTGAATATAAATGATACAGCTTATCACTAGAGCAAAGATCTACTTACACAAACTATTTGGCAAGAGGGTCTGCACATTCACAGTTTCTTCCGATAAAATTGCCTAATAAATTGTCGGATTGAGTTAGAATTTGACACTGAAGACGTTTGAACCAAAGCGTAACTTTTATGCGCATCGAACTATAAATATCACCCTTTTGCTGCTCTGTGCAGTGAAGTTCAAAGGGCTCAGAACGAATCCTGAGCTCTGAAGACCAACGCTCTTATATCCTTGCAACAATAGTTGCGTGGATTGAAGAAATTTTTTTCTGATAGCCGACTCACACGTCTATAGGTGAGGATCGGACCAATGGGCAAATTGTGTTGCGAATAAAACCTAATTTTATTGAAGTTTATACCTTTCTCACGGATTACTGATTAGTTATGAAACAACCACAACAAGCTAGAACCGAAGTTGTGGGTGCTTAGTTTATACAAATGCGACATTTACATGTATGTCAATAAAAGAAATACAGCTACGTACAGTCGATGAGCTAATAGCATGTCTCACGCTGCTTTGGTACCGAACTAAGACCGTCAGATTTTCTGGATACTTCAACATTTTCTTGTATTATCAAAGACTTGTGTTTACATTTTACACCTGCAATAACATCTGTACTTTGCTTGGAAAATACTACAAGGGTTAAATATGAATATATAGGGAAGAGTTTTTCAAAATCGGTGGAGCAGTAACAACCATAGCCACATAATCAATCAAAAGATGGCTCTACACATTGCATCACCCTGTGCCACTCAGAGAACTATGGTGAAAAATTGAGGTTTCCTCTCGTAATTTCTTTTGATTAAAGGAGGCACTGGATCATCGATTGTCAGAAAGTCGGACGAGCGTGGGCTCCAAAAGTAAACCTTGCCCTCGTGGCGAGGCAAATAAATCAAATATTTACGCAGCATGTTTACCAAATCTCAGATCATTCGTAAACAGAGATCATGGTATTGGTTGGTGCGAAAGAAAAAAGAAGTCTCTGGTTGACGATAGCCAGTTGAGGGTCATTATAGAGGCGGACGCACGCAAAACAACTCGAGATGTTGCAGAGGAGCTAAACGTTGACCATTCAACAATTGTTCGACATTTGTACCAAATATGAAATGCAAAAAAGAAGAAAAAGCTTGAGCTGTCGTGTAAATGACCCTACAGAAATTGAACAAACTAGGTTACGAAACTCTGTCTCCCCCAGCTTACTCACACGCCCCCCCCCCGACCGACCACCACTTTTCTCAAGCATTTCGACCAGAAAGGTCCTACAATAACTGGACAGCAGCTCAAAACCCCTTCGAAGAATTCAATGGTTCCAGGATCCCAGAATTCTATGCTTCCGGAAGTAATGGACTTATTTATAGTTGCAAAATATTTAGATTCTAAAGGTTCTTATTTCGGTTAATAACTTTTATTCTGAGAAATACTGCTTTAAATTTGATGTTATTTTGCTTTCATCTAATTGTTGAACAACAATTCTATTGGCTTAGAAAGGTCCATAAAAGTATACAGTTTAAGTTCATACGTCAATTTTTAAAAATAATGTCCATAAGACGAGAGAAAAACATCTTTTTCACCCACTCTCCCTATCCTTCCTTTCTTATGAACGCTATGAACCCATTCAAATTTCGGCAGGACGAAAAACTTTTTTGCATTCACAGAATCGTCAACTTCCGTCACAGTAAAAATTATCTCGTGTCACATATGGGAGAATGGATCAATATCAACACTTGGCAAGAAAGAACCTTGTTAGTGTAGTGGAACATCACTGAATGCTCTCCTGTTGATGTCCTGTGCCAGACTAAAGGATGCTTGATGTGTAAAATACTTGGCAGGTTAGTCTTGCCAATCATTCCTCGAGTAACGAATTGGGTCTTCCCTGGGAACTCCATAATTGAGGCCTTGTGTCAGAATAAGAACTTCATAAATATATTTTATCTATTGTTTCGATTCCTTTCTTTCTTTCTTTCTTTCTCTTTCTTTCTTTCTTCCTTCTATTTGTTGCTTTGCTTTTTAACTTAAAAACACTTATCTTTCTTTCATTTCCTTTCTTCATTCATTCCTTCATTTCCCTTATTCCTTTCTTTCTTTCTACAATTTTCTTCCGTTTATCAATTACTTCACGCTTTATCTTTCTGCTTCCTTCATCATTTCATTGGTTCGTTCATTTTCTCTCTTTCTAACTTCCTTTCTTTCTACAATTTCCTTCAATTTATTAAATCCTTCACACTTTATCTTGCTCCTTCCTTCTCCATTCATTATTCCATTAATCAATTCATTCATTCATTTTCTTTCTTTCTTTCTTTTTTTCTTTTGACCTTTGTCATGATCTTATTTCTCCTTTTTTACATTTGTATTGTCTGTCTCTTTCTTTGTTTCATTTTCCAATGCTTTTTCTGTCTTTCTTTCTTTCTTTCTTTCTTTTTTTCTAAATGCATATACATGTGTGTATATTTGTGGGCATATGTATGTATATCTCCCAGTGTGTGTATGTGTGCATCATACATATATACATCCACATAAAAGTGGAAGTATATATATATATATATATATATATATGTATATATATATAAATAATCTATTGTTCATCTTTTAATAAAAGTATCAAGCTTGGTTCCTTTTTCCTCCTCCTTCTTCTGCCACATTTTTGGAGAGTAAGGACTCGCCTTGCTCTCCTCTCTGCTCATTACTTATCCAGTTTTCAGTATTCCATGAAGAGTTCCTGGTCTTCTATTGGTGCAAAACTTGCCGTAGTTACAGCAGTCTTTATAAAACATATTTACCCGCACCCAAGCACAGGGAAAGCAAGAGGGAACAAAACAGTATTATAGAGGGAGAAGCAGGAATGAGTGAGATTGAGGGAGAGATACATATGTTTTATTGAGGAGGAGTCATATGATGTGTTCCATATATAAAATTCACAGTAGTTTGCACTCTTAGCATAGTATATATATATATATATATATATATATATATATATATATATATATATATATATATATATATATATATATATATATATATATATATATGTATCATTTTGAGGATATATAATATCTATATAAACATATACAATGCATAAGTGCCTCACATACGCACATTTATCTATCTATCTCACTCTCTACATATAGGCACAAACTATGCACACACACACATGTATATGTATGGCAATAAATAGATATTGACATGTAGGTATGTGTGTTTATATATATATATATATATATATGTGTGTGTGTGTGTGTGTGTGTGTTAGTGTGTGTATATGTGTGTGTGATCTAATAATATGTCTTTAGCCTTATCATGACAGAAAATACCAAATATTTTTCAAATAAATCTCCTGGGTTGTCAATGCACTTAATTCAATGGTGAATACTAAACACATAGACCGTTACATAGACATTACATACAAATATATATATATGTGTTGGGAGAGAAAGAGAGAGAGAGAGAGAGAGAGAGAGAGAGAGAGAGAGAGAGAGAGAGAGAGAAAAGAGTATTCCTTTATAAATGCATTTAATTTAGTAATGATTAATTATCATAGAGAATATAAAAGAATTTCATATACATATATATATATATATATATATATATATATATGTATATATATATATATAAATAAAAGGGCATATCCAGAGCCTGACACTTAATTTTTGTACAATCTATGTGATAGATATTCATGTATGTATATGTGTAAGTGTGTGTGTGTACTAACGTTGAACGAGGTGAAAGAGCGTTTATTTGCATGTGATGGTCAAATAAGAAATATCCCCAGAGATCATATTTATATATATATATATATATATATATATATATATATATATATATATACATACATATATATATATGTGTGTGTGTGTGTGTGTGTGTGTATGTGTGTGTGTGTGTGTGTGCAATGTTTTGCACGTACTATTTACATAAATTTCAACTGTTCATACAAATATTCTAGATTGTTAAAAATACAGTGTTTTAAAACTCCTGCGAATGCCTGAAAAGGTGTATAGTGCCGGCCCTATATATTCTATAACTTCCCCTATATATACACAGCTTTGATCAAGTTTGATTAACAGATTCGGTATTATAACTATCCTGAAGTAGAACAATTATAGCAATGTTCTGTAGTCAACTTATTGTATCAGATAGGAAATAACTTGTTTTATCAGATAGGAAATAACTTGTTGTATCAGATAGGAAATAGGTAAATAACCCCAGCATACAATTTCCTTATTTAGTTGAAAACTATCACCATTTCACCAAAAGGGAGCACATTACGGCTTCTCTATGGAATATCTGAATTGCCAACATCAGCACTTTCGTTTTTTCGGACTATTATTTAGTAAAACTTTTGAATTGTTTATTCCCAGATTTGACTGCGGGTACACTCAATTGTCACCTTAGAAGCAGAAACATGGAACCTAATTGAAAGATTGACTCTCAAACTGGGAACCGTGCAATGCGCCCAGAACAGACTCATGATCAACCTCATATGGAGAGATCACAAGCCAGTACAGTATATTTGAGAAAAACAAGAGTCAGATATATCATAGGAACCATTGGGAAACTCAAATGGCAAAGGGCTGGTCATGTTGCACGAATGTCAGACAACTGCTTGATATCATGACTAACAACATCAATTTAAAAAAAAAACATATGCAAAACTGTGACCGGCAAAATATGAGATGGCAGGACGGACTGGACAAATTCAGAAAGTTATGACTCTGCAACGCCCATGATAGAGTGGATTTGCAAATCTTGGGGAAGGTGTATGGCCAACGACTAAAAGGCTGTTGATGATGATGAAAAGGTATTCTCTATTTGGCGTTTTTGTATCCTCAGAAAGAAAAGAATGATTTGTTCTCCATCAGAATTACAGTTCGACTGCAAGATTGGTCACTCATCCGGAATAGTCACGTGACCAATGGCTTTTGGCAACATGTCGTGTTGGGAGTGATCAATTAAAATTGGAAAAAAGGGGTGATCAATGAATAAGTTACTTTTCTAGCCTTTTGTGTCGCAGTAATCATAAACAAGTCTAAATTTAGACCAAGAAATTGCCATGATTATTAATGGACACAAACTAAACGGAAGAATCTAGCAAAAACTTTCATTGCAAATCGGAACCCATCACTAAACCTATTCAGCGAGGAATTCTCAAAACACGAAACTCTGTTTTTTCTTGACATAATAAGGAGTAAACGTTTAACATTTCAGTCGTTCGACTCAATTGGTGCGGCCTGAACACGATATATATACATACATAGCCAGCCAGACCAACTTTAAAAAATGGAGAAACCTGTGCTGACAGTTTCGTTGACAGTTTTGGTTGATGGTCTTCAATATCTTTGGAATATCTTATTAGTCGAAAGTATCTGTTTTTTATTGTAATATATCCAGCAACATTGTTTGACCAAAGAGCATTATAGCTGTTGTGATCAAGTCCTGCCCCTCAGAATTGGTTAAATGACCTGATTTACGGAATTACACATCACTAAACGCGCGACCAAATACACCTCACGTATCACACGGCCAACTAAGTTCACGTGTTGCTGATGTGGCTTTGGCTATGTAACGCCCACTTAAAGCATTAATTTCTTTTATAAGTATCTGTTATAATAATAATTTGACAAAGTGCACGTCATGGAATGATTTGAACAACTAAGTGAACATCACAGTGATGTGAATTTGATGATGGCACGTTGGGTTGAGTGCTGAAATCTAGACGGTTGGAAGTGACCAAACGACCGAACGAAACCTTTCCCATTGTTCGACTCAGACAATTTGAAATGAAAAAAAAGGTGTCTCTTGTCCAGCATAGAGGATTTGAAATAAAGAAATCTTGTCCCTTTTCAGATCTATATTTCTCATGCCGTAATGCTTTGTTGACCGGAAGGATTTGGGCTGAAACCAGGAGACTTGCGTCCTTTTCTCAAATGGAGAATGTCACCAGGACTATCAATTTATGTTTTTTGTTTTGTTTTGTTTTTTCGAATGTGTGAGTCCAGTGTTGATAATATTCAGATGTTTAAAAAATAATTATGATTTAAAGTACAGTGTTGACGATTTAGATTATTTTTTTTCTAAATTTTCCAATTTGAGTGTGACCTCATGAATCACTCAATGTAAAAATCATCTCTAAATTGGGAACACTGTAAGTGACTTTTCGGGAGACCCGAAAAAACGCACCCCATTGGTTATAGTGCCGCCGAATTTACATATGACTTGTGTATATATCCAAGCCTTTGTGAGTGACTCTTTATCTGTGAGTAACAGAGAGTGATGCCGTCTATGACCAAAGAAAAGCTAATGAAGGAGGAGAAAAAGGCCTTAATCACTGATGCCGGAATGCACACCGGAACTTGATCAGTTCCTGCTTGGTCACTTGGGCAAGGAGTCTGATTTTGGCAGACCCCGAATCCCAGTAGGAATTATGTGTATTTTTGATCCATTAGACCCTGGAACCTTTAAAAATTTGTTAGATTCTTGAAATGAAAACCGCCCGAGGGACGCGCCCCACGTGTCCTCTCATAAAGACAAAAACTCAGGAAAAAAAATCGTCATTAGAATAGAAGAAGCCTCACAAGGGAAGTAACGAAATACTTCGAAGCCTCACTCCCGTACAACAGACGGGAAGCACAGTCAACTCGATTCATACAGTCGGATATATCATATTCATAAACTTATATATATATATATATATATATATATATATATATATATATATATATATATATATATATATATATATATATATATATATATATATAGATAGATAGATATAGATATATATATATATATATATAGAGAGAGAGAGAAAGAAAAACAACCGAAAAACTGACAAAATGAATTATCCATTTACATTACTTTGGAATGAGTTATTCAACAAGTCTCCCCCTCACTTACTGGCTCTCTCTCTCTCTCTCTCTCTCGCTTTCTCTCTCTCTCTCTGTATATATATATATATATATATACGTATAAATATGAATATAAATAAATATATATATATATATATATATATATTTATATATATATATATATATATATATATATATAAATAAATATAAATATAAATAATCGGTTTCAATGACAGTTCTGTCCGTTTCTTGTACCGATACTGTTTGAATAGAAATAGCTGATATGCCATCCCTATTCTACTGCTACGGCCTGGGTACCTATGCTGACAAATAGACAGTCTATCTATCTATCTATCTATCCATCTATTTCAGTCCATTCGTATTCGTCAACCTTTTTTCGGAATAAACACGATAAAACATTCTTATAGATTATGAATACGTGTAATTTTTGACAATTTTGGTATTTATTCATATCTATGTTTAGTTACTGCTAGACACAGTTGAAGACTAGTAAATAGTCTTAGTAATTAGTGCTTCCGCGAAAACAAGTGAGGGGTCGCGAAAAAATTCGTCTCGCCAAAAGGGGTAACGAGCGAAGCCCTGGTTTAGTGATTTGTTAAATGCCTCCCCTGAACGAGGGCCAACTAAACTTAATCTAGTCTGGCATAAGGTCACGATTATGGGGGACGCATTAAAGATCAAACTCACAATAGTAGTAATGGTCTGGTAACCACTGAACTATTGCGAGCGTTAATGTGTAAGAAGATAAAGGCAGAGTGAGAGGAAGATATTAGATTTGCGAAGTGAGATTGAGAGAGAGAGAGAGAGAGGGGGAAGAGTTAGAGAAGCGGAGTGGTAAAAGAAGAGTGAGAGGGACGGTGGATTATAAAGACAGAGTGGTAAAAGGAGAGAGAGAGAGAGAGAGAGAGAGAGAGAGAGAGAGAGAGGTGCAAATAGAAATAAGGAGGAGGAGGGAGGCATTGAAAGGGATGACACTTAGAGAACGAGGAGAGAGAGAGAGGTAGTGAGAGGGAGAAAGAGTGGCAAAGAGGGAGAGAGAGAGTGAGAGAGAGAGAGAGAGAGAGAGCAAATGGCAGAAATAACCAGTTAAGCCATGTTACGATTTAAATGTATGTACATGCCCTTACGCTGGCCACGGCAACAGTCGTCCTTGCCTGGGTTTCACCTATCGCTAGTTTCACCCTGTTTCAGACTTCGAGGTTTTTGTGACATGTAAGAATAGACAAAAGCGACAAGCAGCCGAAGTGGTGTCACTCACTTCACCATACGCTATTTCCCCCATAGCCGGGAGAGTAGTGGAATTCATGCCATTCCCAAGGGCATTACTGCCAGTCTCCGTCTCAGTCGCGCTGCAAAACAATCGGCTACTAGCACTTGTTGACTTAATTGTAGTAATTCAGTTATTAGAAATTATCAATTAAAACTATCAACACCAACATTAACATAGGTTTCTTCAGTTTTTAAGTCGGCCTACCTGGCTGGCTTTCTGGTTATGTATGTTTCATGCGTGCAGGCTACACCAATAAAGCTAAAGGGCTGAAAATTCAAAAACTTACTCCTTATTGTGTCTTGAAAGAAAAAACACTTTTGTTTTTGAAAATCGACCCCCATGATAGGTTTCTATTGAGTGACTAACAAGACCTGTGTCATTTATCAGAAAATCGTCAACATAACTGTCAACAAAACTGTCAACATAGGCTTCTGTCTTGCTGTGTATGCATGTAAATGTAATGCGCATGGGTCGCACCAATGGAGCAAGAAGGCTAAATTTGAACATATAATCCTTACCATGTCTCATAAAATTCTAAAAAAATTCCCGAAATAGTTTTTTTTTTTTTTTAACTGAGAGAGTACACAATTTTACAATGTGAGTATCTGCTAAATTAGTCCGTAGATTGTGCCAGCTTGCTTTTTAAAAAAAATTCGGACTTTGTTTAGTGATCTAACGAAGGGTAAGAAAAGTAACTTATTAATTGGACACTCCCTTTTCCCAATTTTTCTGATTGATCACTCTCAACCCAGCATGCTGCCAAAAGACGTCGGTCTCCTGACAGTTTCTATCGAGTGACTAACCAATCCAATTTTGATGACTTCATCTCAAATTTAAGTTGCTTCTTATAACCACTCAATTTGAGCTGTCACACTACAGCAGCAAGTCAACAGGGTGATTAGCAAATCAAGGGTAAGCTTTCCAGTGAGATTCGAACTGATACCTCTCTTTCTGCTGGTCATAAACCAGCCCCCACCTCTTCTGGGTGAGAGAGAGATGTGAGTTCGAATCTCACCGAAAGCTTACTCTTTTTTTTCTATTCGCGCTGTCTACCTGCTGCCGTAAAGAGCGGGACATTGAGTTGCGATTAAAAGGGTAACAGATGAAAATCAAGATGAAGATAGAAATTAGTGAAAATTGATGGCGGGGCTTGGTGGCTGAACGGGTAAAAGGTCGGAGAATGGACTTAACGGGCCGCTTTGGATAGTTGTGTTACATACACAGCCAGCCAGCCGAACCAATTTGAAAACTAAAGAAACCTATGCTGACAATTTAGGTTGATGATTTCTAATAAATGACACAGGACTAGTTAGTCACCGCCATGTGACCACCGACTTTTGGCAACATGCCGTGTTGGGATCGGCAAATTAAAATAAATCACCTTATGTTGGGCAGTGATCACTAAAAAAATCTGGATGTTCAAAAAGAGGGGGTGTATGCTGACTAAAGGATCAATTTAGCATAAACTTACAATGAAATTTAACTCCCTCACTCAAAACATATTATACGGAGATCAAAGACCCCGCCACAACAAACAAACAAACAAACATAACAAAAAAAACAAACAAACAAAAAAAAAAAAAACCGTCGGAAAAATTCTTTTAGTCTTTCTTCTTTCTTTCTCACTCATTCACTCTCCCGTTTTCTCCTCACTCTTTTTCTCTCTAGCCCTTTTCTAACTCTTTCCATCTCTCATTTTCCCCACTCTTTCACTTCTCTTTCATTTTTTTCTCCTTTCTTTTTGTTATAGCAGATCTTCTCTTGTCGAAAGGAAAAAAAAGGAGAAGTAAGCAAGCTAAGCCAACTTAAAAAACTAAAGAAACATGTTTATGTTGACAATTTTTAATATTCGAATCACTGTATCGGTGGTCGGTGGTTTAACAGCACGGAAAATGGACTGGGCGGATCGAGTTCAAACTCTGACTGCGACTGGCACCAATGCCTGTGAGGAAGGAATGAATCTGCTATGGGTGAAAATAGCGTACGGTGAAGTGAGTGATCCCACTTCGGGTGCTTGTCGATGTCCTTACGTCTAATTAAAATGTCATAAACGGGCCTAGTAATTAGTAATGTGATATGTGGGTCATGGTGTCCATCGGTTGTCTGCCATTCTTGCAACATGACCTGCCCATTGCCATTTAAGTTTTCTAATAGATTCCTTGATGTCTCAGACTCCCGTTTTCTTCCTGATATACTGTGCTGTCTTGTGATCTTCTCATGTGAAGTTGAGCATCATTCTCTCATGTGCACGTTGCATGCTTCTCAGTTTGTGGGTCCGTCTCTTGGTTAGGTTCCATGTTTCAGCTCCATAAGTGACTATTGGGGGGATGCATTGGTTGTGTACTCTTCTTATTAGGATTATTGGGATCGGCTTGTTTTTTGAAGGGTGGGCTTGCTCTGCCGAAGGCTTGCCATTCTAGGTTGATTCTTCGCATGATTTCTCCATCCCCAGAGATCACATGCGAAACCGAGGTCGACAGAGTACAAGATGGAGAGATGAACTAGGCGAATTTAGAAAATACTGGTTCCGCAACGCCCATGATAGAGAAATATGCGACGGACGATAAAAGACTAATGATGATGATGGTGATGAATGTGATATGTGTGAGCTCAAGCAGCGACGACTGAAATCGTAACTAGCGTGAAGGCATTTGTAATTCAAGTTTGCCTCAAGGATAAATTTATGGAGCGCGCAGCGAAAACGGAGCTTACTAACAATAGCTTATAAACCGACTGCTTCAGAGCTTTGGAGAGAGAAGACGAAAGAAAAACTACAGCGAGTAACGGAGCAGATCGTTGGGATAAATATTTATTGGCCCACTAGCGGTATGGGCACGTAAGGTTGAGGGGCTGGGGGGTTGATTCGGAGCGGATAAGGGTAGAGGGGTGAGTCACGCACGAGCCTACGTATGATGGAAACCGGTGATTACGATGGTAAAAACCACCCCCAGCATACTCCCATCCGCTTTCCTTAACTCTCTATAAGCCAAACGAACGTCCCTCCTCTCCCCATTACATCGCCCCCCTTTCATATCTTTACAACTATCGATCTCTATTGCTTCCCAGTATGTTTCGATTTTTTTTCTCCTCTTTCTCTCCCCACTAATCAAAACTTCTCTCTATTCAGAATGTTGGCCTTCTATTTCTTGCTCGTTTTTTTTGTTCCCCTCTCCTTGCCGTACCGTGACTGCGATGTATAGCCTCACTCTTTAAATAGCCTCTACACAAAATGTTCCTCTCTTGGAAATAGCATCTCCTTTCTTCTCTCTCTCTCTCTCTTGCTTTCTTTCTCTTTCTCTCTCTTCCGCTCTTCCCCTCTCTCTTTCTCGAACCATAACCGAAATATAGCTTGCCTCTCCTACTACCGCTTTTGAGAATGTTTTCCTCTCCCTCATCCCCCTCTCTCTTCCCTGATCTGTAACTGCAACTCTTTCTCTCCTCTCCTACCTCCACTCCTCAAAACTTTTCTTCGATGAAAATCACATCTTGTTCCTTTCTTCCCCCCTCTCGCTTCGTCTCTCTCTCTCTCTCTCTCTCTCTCTCTCTCTCTCTCTCCAAACCGCAACTTCAACTTAAGGGTTTGTCTCTCCTATCGTCAGTCCTCAAAACCTTTCTCCGTTGAAAATGTTCTCTCTCTGTCTCTCTCCGTCTCCGTCTCTCTCTCATCTTTTCTCTCTCTCTTCGAACCGCAACTTTAACATGTCTCTCCTATCCTCAGTTCTCTAAACCTTCCTCCATTGAAAATGTTCTCTCTCTGTTTCTCTCTCTGTCTCTCTTCACTTCTCTCTATCTGTCTCTCTCTCTCGCCTCCCCAGGCTGCAACTCCAGCTATCCCTCTCGCCTTTCTTACCCTCACTTTTCAAAACTTTTCTTCATTGAGTACGTCATCTCTCTTTCCCTTTTTCTTTACCCCTCTCTTTATTCTCCAGATCACAACTTTCCCACTTGCCCCCCACCCCCGAGCCCCTAGCTCCCCGTGTCGCTATTTCGTAGCATCCCGTCACTCCCCGAATTTCTCTCATCTTTCTCTTTTCTCCCACCACTTGGTCCATGTTACCAAAGCCTCCTCTCTCTTTTTGTTAACCAATGTAACGACTACTCGCCTCTTCCTATCCCTCAACGACCACCCTCAATACTGACTGATTATACACTCACCCCTTCGTCGTTTCGCTCGCCGCCCTATTCCCGACCCAGAGACCAACCGCTCGCAGAGTCACCCCATACATGCCCACCCACCAAACAGCAGCGGCGATGAATTGTAATTGTTCATCGTCTCCACTTGACTCTTGACCTGTCCCGTGCCGGGCAATCAGTGTGCTTTCGGAGAAAATTGGAGAGGAACAGGGATGGGGGTAAAGGGATACATTTAGCTGTCAGTGGTGTGGTTGTGGTGGCGTCGGTGGGACTGGGAATTAAGAAGATATCGGACACAACGCGCTTGTTAGCAATGGTTTTAGGTTTGAGGTTTTCTGTTAAAGCGGTCGAGAGATTTTTCCCGCGTCGTTTTTTTTTTCGCAATTGCCTCGATCAAGTCTTTTATTAATCCCCCTCTTTAAAAAAAATAATCTTTTACTTATTTATTGTTGTTGTTGCCCCTTCCCTCTCTCTCCCTCTCTCTGTCCATCTCTCTCTCTCTCTTTCTTGAGCATTATACATTTATTGTATTTATGTTTTTGAAATTTTGTCCTCTTCTTTTTGCTTCGTTTGTTTCTTTCCCTTTTTCCCGCCATTGTTCCGCAATTGCCGCGCTCTTCTCTTCATCAGTCATCTGGTTCGTTTTTTCTTTCTTTCTTCTTTGTTGTTTTTCCTTTTTGGGGGTGGGTTGGACAGGAGGATTCATGTGTTGAATAGAGAAAGAAAGAAAATGAGGAAAAAGATAAGACTTTAATTTGCGATAAGAAAAGGAAGTGATGAAAGAAAGAAAGATTTTCTTTTGTTGAAAGGAAAAAAAAAGAGAAAAAGGAAAGAAAAATGTCTTTATTTTGTTATGACGAAAAGATAGAAGTCATAATGAGAGACAAGTTGAAGAGTGGGGCAAATGAGTGTTGGAAAGAGCCAGAAGAAAAGCAAGAGAGAGAGAGAGAGAGAGAGAGAGAGAGAGAGAGAGAGAGTGGGGAAAAATGAGTGAGTGAGTGAAAAAGAAAGAAAAAATACTGAAAGAATTTACCCAGCGTTTTTTTTCTTTGCAAAAGCTGCTCTCACGTCTTTCATTTATCCTTTACTTTTAGAAACTGTCAATGTAGGTTTCTTCAGTTTTCACGTTGGTCTGGCTGGCTGGGTAAGTCTGCATCATGCAAACGGGGTGCAATCAATAGAATTAGAGTACCGAAATGCTCAATATTTACTCATTATTATATCTATAAAAAAACCAACGTTTTTTCCTTAGATTACCTCTTAATAATTTTTTAGTGGGGATCGATTTGCAATGTAAGTTCATGCTAAAATGATCCCTCAGTTTGTTTTAGGAAATTCGGACTTTTTTTTCAGTGATCACGACCTAACAAAAGTAAAATTGATCGCCCGTTTTTTCCATTTTTTTAAATTGCTCTCCCCTAACACGGCACGCTGCAAAAGACGTTGATCACGTGGCAGTTTCCGTTGTGTGACTAACAAAGCCGTTTTTCTTTTGTTGTTGTTGTTTTTCCATTTTTATTACCTCTCTCTATTTCTTTTTCGTTCATTATATATTTGGCATATTTCCGTTTCTTGATTTCTTTTATTCCTTCTTCCATTCACATCTGTCGGACTCTTTTCTCTTAACAACTTTTTCTTCATCCTAACTGTACCTGACTGACCCTTCCCTTTTTTTCATTTCTAATTATTTCTTTTGTTCTTCCTTCTTTCCTTCCATTCTTCCTTTCCTCCTTCATTCACTTCTTCATCTTTCTCTTTCTTTATTAGTTATTTTTTTCGATCGTTATTTGTATTCATATTGCTTATTCTGAAATATTTGTTTCTTTCTCTGTTTTTTCTTCTTCTTTTCTCTCTTTCCTTCGAATCATTTTAGATTTCATCCGGTTTGTCCCTCCTTTTCTTTCTTCCTTCTTTTTTTCTTCCTTCCTTTCTTTCTTCCTTTCTTCCTTTCTTTCCTTCTTTCTTTCTTTCTTTCTTTCTTTCTTTCTTTCTTTCTTTCTTTCTTTCTTTCTTCCTTTTTTCTTCCTCCGTCTCTTTTTATTCCTCTGTAGTCACTTCAAATTAATTCCATTTTTTCTTGATACTATCTTCCTTCCATTCCAATCGTTCGAAATTGTCATTTCCCCCCCCTTTTCTTTCCCTCTCCTCCATGTTCTCTCTTGTTGTCCTTCTTTCTCTCTTTCTTTCTTCCTTTCTAGTTTTTCAAAAATTTATTCAATTTTTACTTCTTTCTTTCTTTCTCTCTTCCTGGTTATTTAGAATATCATTTTTACATCTTCTTTCTCCTCTTCGACTTTTCTTTCCCTAACCCTTCTTTCTTTCTTTCTTTCTTTCTTTCTTTCTTTCTTATTTTAAACTTATCCCATTTTTACTTCTCTCTCTATTTGCTTTCAATATCATTTGTAAATTCTTACCTCTCTCTCTTATTCCCTTTCTTTCTTTCACACTCCCACTCTTAGTAATTCCCTTTCATTCTCATGATTTTCCCCAAACCTTCTACCTCACCCTCTATCCCCCCCATCCATCAACTACTGCTTCCGGTATGCAATGTGGTGCAACGTAACGTGACCGCAAGTCTTGATCAACTTTTGTCCGCCATCTTAACTTGAGACCATTTTTCCCGCTGACAGGAACGTCCCATCGAAAGCCGCCCCCTCTAGTGGAGGCGGGAAGAAACGGAGGGAAACCATTAATGAATTCAAAGTTGCACTTCTTTTGTTGTAGTTGTTGCAATAATAATGTTTGTTTGTATATTTCTTTCTTTTCTTCTTTCTTTTTGTCCTTTTCTCTTTTATCCATTTTTTCTAACTTTTTTCTCTGTTCTGTTCTTTCTTTCTTTTTCATTTCTCGCAGATCTATTTCTGTTTTCAAAATTTAATTTTTCCTTTTTTGTTTGCTTGTTTCTTTCTTCCACTTTTCTGTTCCTGGTGATTATCTATTCATCCATGTATGTATGTATGTATGTATGTATGTATGTATGTATGTATGTGTCTATCTATCTATCTATCTATCTATCTATCTATCTATCCCAGTCCATTCATATCTATCTATGTATCTATGTATGTATCTATGTATGTATCTATCTATCTATGGTATACATATACACACATTCATACACACATACGTATAAACTTACATATATATCTATATTCATATATACAGATATACATGGGCATACATCTGTATGTATGTATGTATGTGTATGCGTGTTTATAATCTTTTCTGCATCTATTACATTCTATATGTGAATAAATTACTGTTCATTTACTATTTTTTCTTTCTTTCATTTTTTTCATTCTTTTTCTCTTTCTCTCTTTCAAATCTATTTTCATTTCCAGTCTCTTATTCATTCATTTTTTTTCACTCTTTAGTTGTCTTGTTTTCCTTTTTCTCGTTCT
The DNA here is from genome assembly GCA_963457665.1 of Thysanoteuthis rhombus. Lineage (NCBI taxonomy): Eukaryota > Metazoa > Mollusca > Cephalopoda > Oegopsida > Thysanoteuthidae > Thysanoteuthis > Thysanoteuthis major. The sequence continues at coordinate 5,642,637 of OY735242.1, forward strand.
GTTCCCCTCTCTTGTATTTTCCTTCTGTCTCTCTTTTTCTCACCCCTCTCTCCTTTTCTCTCTCTTTTACTTTCTCTTTTTCTCATTCGTCCATCCTCCTGTTTTTGTCGATTAAAAGAACGGTATTATTAATTTTTTTTATAAAAAAAATTAAAAACAATTTCTGAAACATGGAACCTAACCAAAACATCGATTCTCAAGCTGAGAACTATGCAATGCACACAGGAGAGAGAATCATGCTCAACATAACGTTGAGAGATCAAAAGACAGCACAGTATATTAGAGGGAAAACAGGAATCCAAGTCATCATAGAATCAATGAGAAAACTTAAATGGCAATGGACTGGCCATGTTGCGAGAATAGCAGAAAACTGCTCACAACATGGATCCATGGATATCACATGCAAAACCAAGGCTGACGAAATGTAAGATGGTGTAACGAACTAGATAAGCTTAGAAAGTACTGACCCAGCGATGCCCATGATAGGAAGATCTGACCAATCATGGGGAAGTTCTATGTCCAACGACGGACGCTGAAAGGCTTCTGTTGCTGCTTGTTAATCTTGACTAGTTCTTACCTTCATCTTAACTCTCAGTCATCTTTATTACAATTTGAGTCGGACCGTAATCCTACGGCAACGATTAAATGATGCAATCGAAAAATAAAAAGTAAGTCTATGGTGTGAATCGAACTCACACCTTCTAGCTTGAGTGGCTACAGTATACATCTAGCCGCTTCAAACCATTCAGCCACGAGGACTTAAAATTTAAACGAAAGCTGATTTTACAGGTCAAACCTCACCTCCGATATTCAACGCTTGTGGATGTTTACATTTGAAACTTAGTAATCTTTTAACACAGCAATATTTTAATCTTTCTTTTCCAAATTTATTCTTGCATAAAGTATGGTAACATGATTATTAATACTGACTTGTTTTTTCCTCTAAGTTTCAGAAGCTTTTTATCACATTTATTTTCCAATTGTGCTGTTAAATCATTGCCCTAGGATTACGGTCTGATTCAAAGTTGTGATAAAAAGTATCTGAAAGTTAGGACAAAGTAAAAACTAGTCAAAATTAATGATAATATTGCAATACTTCATCGTAGAATTAATTTGCAAAAAATAAAAAATATCGTTGTAATAAAAATACTTGCCTGAATCTAAAAATATTTAAATCTGGTAAGCGTGATCCTTTTGTATTATTTCCCTTAAGGAAAGGCATGAATACACATCTCGCTATAGATCACCAGAGATTACTCCTTGCAACCCAGTACTACCTACTACCTACTACCTACTACCTACTACCTACTGCATGTTACTTTGAGAGAGGATGGGCAGCGCCAATTAAACTCTATTGGTCCTAAAATATGGAGGACCCACCATGGTACTCCGACAATCTCGTAAGCCATGTGATAATAGTTGATTTGATAAATAAACCAACAAAAAATAGATAGGTGTGAAGGGAAATTTTCGCCGTAAAATCGACAGTTGATTTTGAAAACGCAATTAAAATTTTTAAAATTCAGTTCCCTTAAAAAAAGGTTTTTCCTGGAAGAAAAAAGATTGGAAAAACTCAGCAATAAACTCTCTTTGGTGACTAGACTCTGAAACCCCTGAGATTTTTCATAAAATTGATAGCGTGAAAAGTTGTTTTCATGTAAACAAATGAAAAAACAACAAAAAACTGGCAGCGATATTTGAAAATTTTCCAAAATTCGATGACGCAAAATATCTCAATTTAAAAATCTGTCAAAAATCTACATATGGTATGATATTAATCAAAATTTCGATACTTATTCATAAAAGGACGAATATTTTCAATTCCAAATTTTGGGAGAAGAATATTCTTTTTCATATGATTCCTACCCCATTTTTATTGATTTGGTAAATTATCTCATCCATACAATGCTGTTTTCACTGATTTTTACACATTTTGCAGATAAATACCTCTAGATATTAATCAAGTTTACCTTTTTAAGAAAATCATCTCGGAACTGCTCTAACGGAACTCTCACTTTGGTGTTTAAAAAAAGAGGAAAATTAAGTCAAATATTTTTCTTGTTGGCAACCTTTTGGTTTTATTTGATTAATCATAATATCGAGTGCAATTTTTTTTCCAGATCAAGGATTTGGGGAAAAAATTCGCTCTCAATATTCAAAAAGATTTTCAACATTTTTATCGATTATTTTAATTAATTCAATATGAAATTTATACCTTTAATTCTCTCTATATCATGCTTCGACTGAAACGTAAAATATCATGACAAGGATGATTAATTAAAAATAGAACAGATTTTTTTTTTACTGACATCAAAAATAGTATCATAATTGATTTTTTGCTGAATGTAGGAAACATTGATTTTAAAACAGTCAATACCAAAGTTATAATTAATTAAGATATACTTAAATAAAGTTGGGATAATTCATTTCTAGAAAAAACATTAAAAAATTGAAAAAAGAATTTTGAAAAAAAATTAATTACGTTTTTAAAATCAGGTGTCAATTTTCTGATGAAATCTTTCGTTCATACCTAAAAATAGACTAGATATTACATTTGACAGCATAGACCACGCCTCTTTTTGTACCAAGAGATCGCTCAAAAGGTACAGGTAATCCTTGCTTTCCGGCCATAACTTGAGGGAGAGTTGAACCCTAACCCCCAAAAACTGATAAAAGAGAGGATTTCAGGGAAATGCATTTCTTCACCTCTGTCAACCAAGTTGAAGATATGTTTTGGTTGCATCTTTCCGTCTGTCTCTCTTTCCGTCCGTCCGTCTTTCCATCGATGAAAGAAGCGAATCAATTTTGGGACGAATCTTTCAAAAATTACCCTCCCCTACGTCGTAGTTATATATCCACACGACATAATATCGCCCAAACCTCACGTCTGTTCAAACTTCAGTTCTCCACGAATTTCGATTAGATATCATGGAAGGGTTGACAATAGGTATGTCCGTCTTTCCTTCTGTCTGTCTTTCCGTCTTTCCGTCTGTCCATCTTTCCTTCAGTCCGTCTTTCCATCTGTCCGTCTTTCCATCCGTCCGTCTTTCCTTCAGTCCGTCTTTCCGTCTGTCCGTCTTTCCGTCTGTCCGCCTTTCCGTCTGTCTATCTTTCCGTCTGTTCGTCTTTCCTTCTGTCTGTCTTTCCATCTGTCCGTCTTTCCGTCTGTCCGTCTATCCTTCTGTCTGTCTTTCAGTCTGTCTGTCTTTCCGTGTTTCCGTCTGTCCGTCTTTCCGTCCGTCTGTCTTCCGTCTGTCTGTCTTTCCGTCTGTCTGTCTTTCCATCTGTCCGTTTTTCTGTTTGTCTGTCTGTTTGTCTGTACTCAATGGATTTCATGGATGAAAAGGTGGGCAAAGGGAGAGTTGGTGAAATTTTTGGGAATCCTCCTTTCATTTAGAGATATTTTTCCGTTTCTTCTATGCATTCATGTTTATGTTCGTGTTTGCCCACACAATATCTCCAGAAGAGCTCGGTGAATTTCTATAAATTTTTGTGGTTGAGTGACCTAAAGGCGATGAAAGAAGCGAATCAATTTTGGGACGAATCTTTCAAAAATTACCCTCCCCTACGTCGTAGTTATATATCCACACGACATAATATCACCCGAATCTCACGTCCGTCCAAACTCCAGTTCTGTACGAATTTCGATAAGATATCATAGAAGGGTTGACAATAGCATACGAGAGAAATTCTGTCCACACGATATTTCCAAAAGTTCTCGATGAACTTCAATTGAATTTTGTTGAAGGGTGGACAGTTGGGTACAGACTGAATTTTTGAGCAGATCCATGCGCAATTACTTCCCTGTCGATGGAGTTGGCGGTGGTATGCGCTCTTTGGGTATTTTCTAGTTTCTAGATATTTTCCTGCTGAAATATAGAGGTCTTATACGTCAACAAATATGGCAAATTAATAAGTAAGGCAAGCAAATTAAAAAATACAGCACCAAAACTGAAAATACAGCAACCAAATTAAGAACTACGGTAACCGAATTCAAAAGTACGGTGACTGAAGTGAAAAAAAATATGCCAAGCAAATTGAGGAAAGAAAAGCCAGACAAAATAAATGTCAAACAAATTAGAAATACATCAAGCAAATTAAAAAATACGCCAAGCAAATTAAAAAGATAAGCAAAGATAAGCAAATTCAATCGTGGCGTGGATTCTTCAATTTGATTACCGTAGTTTTTAATTTGCTTTGTGTATTATAAAATTTGGTCGCCGTATTTTAAAAAAATTCAGTCGTCATACTTGAGGATTTATGGTCATATTCTTTATAAGCTTGCTTTACTTTTTAATTTGCACAAGAAAAAGTACAGACCAGTGCTATCACTCGATCTGCAGGCCTACGTGAAGCTTGGAAAGTGATTTCATGAGGCTCTCGACCAAATCTCGTAAATTCACTATTCTAGATTTCCCGATAAAGATAAACATCCTAAATCATATTTTTCATATTTATTTTAGTAATAATTTGAAAAAAAAAAAGTTATTTGTCAATAAATCATTCTTAAAATTATATTTGTTTTGAAAATCTTATTTCCTTCTAAATTATTGATGATTTTACCTTGATTTATTTTGTGTATTTTTTATTCTTCTCTTTTCATTTGTATCCAATTGAGTTTTCAAACAAATTGAGTTTTCCCCGTTAAAACGTCCGGAACCAAAATAACGATCGCATCAAAAATAAAACGAGAACTACCGTCCGAAATACAATTGTTATAAAATATGTATGGAGTTTATATGAATAATGTATTGTCTACTCTCTTTCTTTTTTTCTTTCTTTCTTTACTCTCTCTTTCCTTTTTTTTCTCTCTTTCTTTCTTTCCTCTTCTATTCTTTCTAGTGCTTTCAATTTTTTTTAATCTCAGGAATGTATGTAAAAAAAGGAATGATATAACTATATATACCTTTTTCTCTACCCGCTCACTCTATAATATCTTCTTGTCTCTATCTCTTTAGCCAATATATCTTGGAGTCATTTAATTTCTTACAAACGCTGTTAATCGGTTTGAAAATTGGTCCTAACATCATTTTTTCACCGATCTGAAGACTGTCGACCTTCGTTGCGGTTAACAAACAAAATAAAAACGAAGAAACGTCCTTATTAATAATTTCAACAAATATAATTAATGTGGTCTAGAAAGCACTAGTTGTGGGCTTAATTCTTATTATATATTTTTTCCTAATTGACAGTGATTGATGTTTGAGAAGAAAAAAACTATTATGCAACGTTTTTAATCAGAGCAACTTAGACACTAAAAAGGAATTACTTGAAAGTTGTTAATATTTTCGATATAGAGAGGCTATGAATGCCCGTTACCGTGACTATAAAGCTGGTGGACAATTTTTTGATCTTGGGAGTGTAACTTTACCAATGTGGTTATCCCCCGTCCAACTCTGAGAAATAAGATTAACGATATAGAATCTTTGAGAAAAAGAAGGAAAAATTGTAGTTTTATTTACATGAAAAAAAGAAAAAAGAAACATGGACTAGTTTGAAATTACAATAAATCTTAATAGCTTCAAAAAATACCCTTAGCATATATGCTCTACACACATACCCAAGGCAATGGAAAAAAATTGTTAATGTCTTTTTCTAATGTAAACTTTTTCGGTTTTTTTTCGTCAAGTCATCATATTTTCCTAAATCTTTTCTTAATTATTGTACAACCGTAGCTGCCTAAAGTCACAAAGGGTTGAAGAACCGTAGCCATCGAAGGTGGTGGAAGATTCAATCCTTTTTAATATGTGCGCATATTTGTTTACGTGTTTGCATTTACAAGCGCTCTTGGCCATACCATTTTTTCTATCGACTCAAAAATTGGCATAAGTACTCCACAAGACCACTTCTAAGAATGATTTTTGAAATTTTGGGGAAAAAAAAACCTTTTTGATCATTTTGGGGCCTTATTTTCACATTTTAATGATATTTAGATTATTCAGAATCTAGATGTTTCTAGATGTTTTTTTAAAACTCAATTTTAGATGTTTTTCAGTGGAAAACGCCCCTGATGGCATGAATAATAAATTTTCTGACCATATTTATTTTCTGATGAATGTTTCTTTAAGAAATGAGTTCAGATTTGACGCTACCGCTGTTCAATTATTGACTATGATGGCAAGTTTAAATCTTCTTTAAACCATTTTATTTTTACTTTTGATTTTCCCATTATATGATTAGAAACGACAAACAATACTATCACCAAACTGTCAACATAGGTTTCTTCAGTTTTCAAGTTGATCTGGCTTCTAGCTATGTATCATCACGCGTACAGGTCGCACAATGGAGTTAGAGGGTAGAAAATTTCAACATTTACTCTTTATTATACATAGGAAAAAAACGTTTATTTTTGTTTTATGAAATCCCCCAGCCAAATATTTTTTTTAATGGTGGAGGGGTCCGATTTGCAATGTAAATTCGTGCTAAATCGATCTCTTAGTTTGTGGCTGTTAGCATTCACATCTCCTTTTTTCCGACTTTTTTTAGTGACCTGACAAAAGGCAAGAGATTTATCTCATTCATTGATCGCCCCCTTTTCAATTTTTTGATTGCTCACCCCCAACACATTGCTCTCATGACGGTTTCTATTGAGCCACTAATCAAACCTACTTAAATCTTTTTTAAACTAATTTATTTTGGACTTCATTATTATTTGTAATTTCGCTATCATATTACATTAGTTGATTTTAATTTTAATTTTTCAAATTTTTTCAAGGTTTTTACAGTACACTTTCCATTATGTATCTCTAAATTTCACACAATGGAATTGCTTTCACGCGGCTGGCTGGCTATGTATGTATGTATCACGCGTACAGTGTGCATCGATGGAGCTAGAGGGCTGAAAATTTCATCATTCATTTTTTACTATGACTAGAAAAATTCTCTTCATGTTTTCCTCCTTAAGTAAATTTTAGTTGAGGAGGGGGACCATTTTACAATGCAAGTTTATGCCAAATTAGTCCCTTAGTTTGTGTCCAGCAAGATTCACGTTTTTATTTTGAAAATTCAGACTTTTTGTGATCACTATCCAATAAAAGGCAAGAGAAGTAATTTATCCATTGATCACCCTCTTTTTTCCAATTTTTTAATTGATCACCTACACGCAGCATGCTGCCAATTGTCATTGGTCATATGACAGTTTCTTTTAAGTGACTAAGCAGATCTGTTATTGATGATCCAGAGTTGTCTTATTTATAAAGGAAGAGTGCTCGGTATCAGGGATAGCAGATGTAAATATAGACAGGGTAAACACAGAAATAAACACTTCATGATGACTGATCTCCATAAGACCCTCAAAAGAAGAAGAAATCAAGCGAAGAATCACACTAGGATGGCAAGCCTTTGGCAGAACAAGCTCAACCTGCAAAAATAAAAAGATCCCATTAATCCAAAAAGAGAGGTGTATAACCAATGCATCCTTCCAATAGTCGCTTACGGAGCTGAAACATGGAACCTAACCAAGAGACAGATCCGTAAATTGAGAACCATGCAATGTGCACATGAAAGAATAATGCTGGGCCTCACATGGAGAGACCACAAGACAGCAGAGTACATCCGAGAAGAGACAACAGTCAGGGACATCATAGAATCCATTAAAAATCTCAAATGGCTGTGGGCTGGCCATGTTGCAAGAATGGCAGACAACCGATGGACATCACCACTCACAACATGGATCCCCCAAGATCGCATGCGCAACTGAGGCCAGCAGAATATTAGATGGAGAGACGAACTAGACAAGTTCAGGAAGTACTGGCTCTGCGACGCCCATTATAGAGAAGTGTGGCTAATCATGGGGGAAGGTCTATGTCCAACGACAGATGTTAAAAGACTGATGAAGATGATGATGATGATGATGATGATGATGATGATGATGACTGATGGTTTCACGCTATTGCAATCTTCATATCAATACTAGGTGTGAAGATCACAGAAGCATGAAACTGTCAATAACGATGAAGTGTTAATTTCCGTGTCTACATGGTCTATATACACGCTTCCCATCCTCAATTGTGTACAGAGACATCCTAAGTTGACCGCCTCTTAATGAACACATTGTTAATATGTACCAGACAAAAGATCAGAGAACTGAAATGTTTAATCACATCGAGAATAGGCAGTTTTTGCATGATTACGCGACGTACGCGTATATATAATTCTTTTAAGAATTTACCTTACTCCTCGAATCTATTCGCTCGGGTAGAAGTTCACACACACACACACACAATCTCAATCAGACTGAAAATTTAGGGTGCAAATTTTGAATATGGTCCATGACCCCAAGGCTCCATCCTGCGAAGCTGGTCTCTCAACATTCATTCTAGAAAGCTCGAACTAGCTTGAGGGAGAAGATTATTTCTCATCAGCATCCACGTCTCAAAGAATCGAAAGTTCAGTCGTGTTTTCTTAAATATATCATCCCAAAGAAATTCAAATACAGAGAATTTTTTTTCCATCGGAGATCAACTATTCCAATATCTTTTTGAACGCCTAACATTAATCATTAATAACGACTTCAGTATTTTCCATCACACAACCAACCTTATTAGTTCTAAGTCCTCTAAACAAAGACTGTCGAGCACTGGTTCATTTCTGTGCATACACAGTAGATAACAATCTTGCTAAAAAAAGCTACAAACTAAAATGTTATTCTCGATTTACACCTATATCAGGCCATTATAAAAACCCGGGGAGAAGCAACTAAGTACTAATTGTGATTTTTTTTGTTGTTGATTCCACAATTTTTTCTTGACATCGGGAGATTCCATATTTCTTCCTCGACTTTGGGCGATACCATAATTTGTTCTTGTCTTTTATGATTCCATATATATATATATATATATATATATATATATATATATATATATATATATATATATATATATATATATATATATATATATATATATAAAAAATTGCATCATCCATGGACAGCTGTTTCGTTGTGTTACAACTCATCAGTGTATGAATAGACTATCCAACGTCCAGTACCACGAGATAGGATCGAAACCTTCACTTCAGATCCAGAGGCAAAGGCAGAGATTTTACGCCTGCCCTACCGAACTAAGCAATGTATATTTACTTACATATAATTCCCCGTCTAACAAAGTGCTCTTTTCCTGAGTAGACAGGGAATTGTATATATATATATATATATATATATATATATATATATATATATATATATATATATATATATATATATATATATATATATATATATATATATATATATATATATGGCGAATCTAGTAATCTCGGTTCACACACAGAGTTATTTCTTCAATTGTAATTAGATACCCCGTTGAGTACTGATTCGCTATAGACCTCTTTTTCCAAATATTTTCCGGAATAAATTTAGTAATTTCAAATTTCCGAAACAAATAACGATGAAAAACGGGATTATGAACAGTATTCGGAAAAACTGTATACTATATATTGTAAATGTGCCGTGAGTATCAGAATAAATCATTTGTCCTCCGTATGAGAATACACACAGACAACAAACACATTGACACAGACAGATATAGAGGAATACCCTGAGTCAGACAAACAAACAGATAGATAGATTGATAGACCAGGGTAGAGAGTTTTATAGCTTGATAGAGCCGTAGATGGGTCGTTGTACCGAATCATAAATTACAGCATCCTTTGGCTCAAACGACAGATACTTAAACGCCATGTTTTCTTGCTTGAAGCACTTCGCTTACCTCCCCTGCTCGGCCACACTCTCCCATAATTTGAAGTCATATTCATTGAAAAAGACAGCAACGGTCGGAAAGACGGAAAATCGAAGAAAAAATTGGGTAGGGGGGCCCGGGGAAAGAGCTGACCACCCCCGTCCAACTGAAGGAAGCCCACAGGAGATATGTACGAATGATAACACGACCTACAAATGTAATTTTCTTCCGTCGGTACGATTCAGTTTCTGATAATTGAATTGTTTTATTAATGTCAGAGGATATGGGAGAGGTGAAAGGTTTAAATTTTGGATGGATGAATAGGGAAGTGGTTGTAGGCTGAGATGCATGTGGACTGGAAAAAGAGGAGGAGGCTGTGTTTAGGTTTGAGAAAGATGAATGTAAAGATAAAAAGGATAAATAAAGATTGATAATATTTGATGGTTGGGGGCAGGGAGAAGAATGAGTATAAAAAAGGGACACGGTGGTTGTGAAAGAAAACAAAGGGAAGAGGGGGACGTTGAAACAGATAAATAAAGAAAGAAATATGAAAAATGAGTATTGTAAAAAAGAAAGAAAGATGCAATTATTTGAGAAGGATTTTACGATGGAAAAAGAAAGAAACAAAGAACAAAGAACAAAAATAAGGAAAGAAAGAAATGATGCAAAGAAATACAGAAAGAATCAAGAAAAGAAGAGATCGTTAGAAAGAAAGAAAGAAACGATCACACCATTACGATTCTGTGGAGGAAAAAAAAATAAAAAGAGAAAAAAATGGAGAAAGAAGAAAAGAATATAAAAAAGAAAGAGGAAATAGATAAGGGAAATGAGATCGTAAGAAAGACAAAAAGAATGGATGAAAGAACGAAATAATAAACAAACAAGAGATATATACAAGAATGACTCTTTCAATAAAAAAAGAAGAAAAGAAATAAAAAAAATAAATGAAGGAAGAAAGAAGAAAAACGAGATTGTGGGAGAGAAAGAAACAAAAAATCATACGATTACGGCTCTTTCAAAATAAAAATGGAAACAAAAGGAAGAAGGAATTTAAAGACGGAAGGAAAGAAAGAATGTAAAGAAGAAAGAAAGAAAGAAAGAACAAAAAGAGATGATAAAAAAAGGGGAAGATAGAATACAGAGAGTAAGCCATGTTTTGCGTCTCATAAAGATGGACGTCAAGATAAAAAGAAAGAATATTTGAAAAAAAAAAGATTAATAATCTGCAATGATTTAATGTTAGGGAAAAGAGAGTGTATAGTAGAGGGAGTGGCAGTTATGGTGGTGGTGTGAGGGGAAACGAAGGGAGGGACGTTGAATGAAAGAAAAAATAAAAAATGAATAAATGAATGAATAAAAATAAAGAGTGAAAGAAAAGGGGAAAGGAGAAAGGGAGAAGAAGATTGGTGGTAGAAAAGCAACAGAGAGATAAGTATATATATATATATATATATATATATATATACATATATATATATATATAGAGAGAGAGAGAGAGAGAGAGAGAGAGACAGAGAGAGAGAGAGACAGAGAGAGGGGGGGGAAGAGAGAGATAGGCGGGAGAGAGAGAGAGGGAGAGAGAGAGAGAGAGAGGGGGGACTGGAAAAAAAAGCGACAAGTGGGCAGAGATTGGAGAGAGAGAAAGAGTCAGAGATCGGGAGGTGACGGAGAGAGAGATAAAGAAAAAAGTAAAAAAAGTGACAAAGACCGAGAGAGAGAAAGAGAGGGGGGATTGAAAAGAGGGAAAGAAAAATTGATGGGAAGAATGAGGAAAGGAAAAATGCAAACAGAAAGAAAGAGTAATGGAGTGGAAGAGTAATAGAGAGAAAGAGACGTTAGAGAAAGAGAGAGAGAGAGAGAAAGAGAGAGAGAATGAGAGAGAGAAATTGAATGATTGAATGGTAGATTATAAACAGACCTCCAACCAATTCTACCCCGCCACAGACACACCCAACGACGAAAGCAGTGGGGGTGGGGTGCATCTCAGTAAGTGTGTGTGTGTGAGGGGGGTTGTACAAGTAACTGTTTACAAGTGATCGACCATTCCAGAAAGTGAAAAATGTCAAAATGAATAGATAAATAAAATAATATATGTATATATATATATATATATATATATATATATATATATATATATATATATATATATATATATATATATAAGAATAAAAATAGAATGAATAAATAAAATCAATGAAAGAATGCTGAATACCGATAATCACAAAAAAACAATATCTGTACCATGCATAAATGAATCACTGCTGCCCGCGCGTGTACGAGAATTTATCTCAACTTATCTAAAAAAACAGAAACTAAAATCATCTAAAATTATCTTACAAAAGTATCTAAAAATTATCTGAAAGGGAATATCTTCTATGTGAAATTATCTAAAAAAAATACCAGCACAAGATTTGGGCATTGTTGGTTTAAAATGACCATAGAGATCCCAAAAGCGTTTTTTTTGTTGAAAACGACAAAAAAGGAGATTTTAAATGGTGTCCAATGTCCTAGATGTACTCATGCAGATTTTCAAGGTTATAGCCCCCAAAATGTGACCAGGAGCACCCGGAGACAAACATAAGCACGGACAGACAAACAAATGGAGAAGAACATGTAGCCCAGTTGGCTGGTTGTGGGGGCTACGATCATTCAGTTTAAAAAAAAACGTCTGGTTAGTCATTCAATAGAAACCGTCATGTGTCCAATGTCTTTTGTTTGCATACCATGCTGGGGTGATCAATTGAAAGATTGGGAAAAGGGTGATCAATGAATAAGTTACCTCTATTGCCTCTTATTGGGCAGTTATTAAAAAAAGTCTGGATTTTCAAAGAAAAAACAAGCGTGAATATTGCTGAATAAGAACTAGGGGATCAATTTAGCATAAACTTACAGTGGAAATTGAATCACGCACTGAAAATCTATCGGGGAGAAAAGGTATTTAGGAGAGGGATTTAGAAAAAAAATGTTTATTCTTGACATAGTAAAGAGTAAATGTTTAAATTTTCAGCCCTCTTGCTCCATTTGTAAGTGCATGTACGCTCGACACTTATGAGAATTAATAATGTGACAGATGCATGAGAATGCAGACAAATAACGAACTACACAAACATTGACACAGACAGTAAACGATAAAGGGGAACGTTATGAGTCAGACACACAGATTGATAGATAGATAGATAGATAGACTGGAGAGAGATTTTTATACGTAGATAGATGGGTAACACTTGTACGAGAATGACTCTTCGATTGACAAAAGAAAGAAAAAAAGAAAAACGAAAGAAAGAAGGAAAGAAAGGATGCTAAGAAATATAGAAAGAAAGAAGAAGAAGGAGTTTGTAAGAAAGAAAGAAAGAAACGATTACTCCATTACGAGTGTTTGAACGAAAGACAGAGAAAAAAAATGGGTAGAAAGGTCGATGTATAGAATAAAAGATCAGTGCTCCCTTCGACTCATTCATAGATAGCCAGCCAGACAGCCAGACAGACAGACAGACAGATAGACATCCAGCCAGACTCACTTGAAAACTGCAAAAAAAACAAACAAGTTGACAGTTTTGATTGACAGTTCTTAACATGATAATAGTCAGAGATTTGTTTTGCACCATAAACGATACGTAGATTGCACTTTTCATCGATGCCCCCTTATTTGTACTACACAGGTAAAAATTCGGAGGTGTCAAGAAATTTCTAAGTAAAAAGCCAAAATAATTCCAATTAATCATGAATTAACTTTTCAAACGAATCTTTTTATCTGATTTTTCGTTTAATACAAGATACATTTCATCTTATTCTTTATAATTTGTATTTATTGGTTCTTTAGTAAATTTCTTTGACTACTTCTTTTATTGTACTATTTTGTCACATATATCACTAAGAAACTACAACTCGAATGAAAGTAAAAAAATACTAGATCACTTACTACTTCCTTGTTTTCTTATGTTTCTTTCTCTCGTATTTGTTACCCTCATTTACACGGATACGTACTGCCCCTACTAAATAAGCAAACGAACCAGAAATATTCACATTCTCCTCTTCAGCGTCAAACACGTAAACAGCAATTTCTTTCTGTGAACCACCGATTTATTTTTTCTTTGAAGAAGATGGCTAGATCCCGACGAAATGCATCGAAATACTTCCACAGAATAATGAGAAAAAATATAGATGTAACACCTATCTCTTCACATTCTAATTACCATTTCTTTGTACATTTTGCCAGATCACTTCACATCTACAATACAAACATATTTATTTGTAAAATATTTGTAAAACTGAAGTGGACGAAACATGTCACCTTTGTGCATCGGTAATCTCCGACTGAACAGCAATTAGGTATAAATGTTCCTGAACAGTTGTTTTCATCTCAGTTCATCTTTTGAACCCAACGTATCGGCCATTGTAACTTACGTCCATCTTCGGATGAGCGTCGTGGCTGGTGATGTTTGGAAAAGCCAAGATGGGAGGTTGTCACAATCAAAGCCTGTCTCCGTATTCCTGTTCCGCTATTGGGGAAACACTTGTTGGGCCACAACAATGTTATTGGTCGTTTTTCGGGTCGTAGGGTGTAACGACTGAAACAGATGAACCAAGATGAGGACAACAGTCCACTTAAATAATCATGATCCCTAATCTAAAAGAGAAAGAATCATGCTCAACCTCACATGAAGAGATCATAAGACTGTATGATATATTAAAGGAAAAAACAGACATCATGGAATCCATCAGAAAACTCAAATGGCAATGGGCTGGTCATGTTGCAAAAATGTAAACATCACGACTCACAACATGGATCCCTGGGATCATATACAAAACTAATGCCGGCAGAATACAAGATGGAGAGACGAACTAAACAAGTTAAGATATTGGCTCTGCAACGCCAATAATAGGGCGAATCCTTAGAAAGGTCTATGTCCAACGATGGACGATGAAAGACTGATGATGGTAAATCGAGAACAAAAGTTGCTCGTTGACCAATAGAAAAAAAAGTGAATTTCAAATTATCACAGTCCATAAAAGTAAAGTTTGAAGTGAATGAAAGCTATTTTCTGTACTTTCCAGACATAAACAATCAGAAGATAAGATTCGTTACTCAAGAAGACATCATCCTTTTTGCAGAGAACCTCCACAACCTCCAACTAATGCTCGACGAAATGAATGGAGAAAGCAAGAAAGTCGACCTTCAGATGAACTTCAGCGAAACAAAGGTCTGACGTAACAATCACGACTGAAATAAAACACACGACGATCAAAATCGAAAACGCAGAATTGGAGAAAGTAGACCACTACATCTATTTAGGAAAACTAATCTCCACGAAATCCTCAAAAGGAGGAGAAATCAAGCAAAGAATCACACTAGGATGGCAAGCCCTTGACAGAGCAAGCTCAACTTTAAAATACAAGATCCTAGCAATCCTAAAAAGAAGACTGTACAGCCAATGCATTCTCCCGATGGTAACATATGGAGCTGAAACATGGAACCCAAGAGACTGACCCTCAAAGTGAGAAGCATGCAACGTGCACATTAAAGGACCATGCTCAACTTCACAAGAAGAAATCATAAGACAGCATAATATATTAAAGACTGATGATGATGACTCAAGAACAAAAGTTGTCCGTTGACCAATTGAAAATAAATAGATTTCAAATTATCACTCTCCTGGTCCCAAGAGAAAAGTTTGAAGGGAATAATAGACATTTTTTGGAGATGATCGATGGATAAATTACTTCTCTCGTCTTTTGTTGGGCAGTGATCACTAAAAGTCCGAATTAAAAAACAAACAAAAAACAAAACAAAAAACAAGCAGATTCAAATTAGGGACATGTTTTGCATGAACTTATAATGCAAACTGAACCACCCACTAAAAACCCATTTAATAGCTGCGTGGGGTTAGAAGAATGTTTAGGGTTGTTCCTCTCCAGCTTGTTCGTGGGTGAGGTTTCCCACGATAAACCGACTTCGTGTGACGTCCTGTTCTCGTGCGGGTTCGGGTAGATGGGAACAAGATATATGATGTACAAACACGGGTTGCTTTGCCCTATCCGGTGCACACGTATTATAATTATAATAATGATAATAATAATGATGACGATGATGATGATAATAATAATATAATGATGATGATGATGATGATGATGATGATGATGATGATGATGATAATAATAATAATAATAATAATAATAATAAGAAGAAGAAGAAGAAGAAGAAGAAAAGATCTTAACTATAGGAATGAATCGAAGGTTTACTCACAGAACCTTTTCGGCAAGGGTGTCTGCACCGTTTCTTTCAAAGAAATAGTCCTATTGATAGTCAGATTGCACCTTTTTTTTTTATTGAACTGTAAATAGCACCCTTGCGCTGGCTACGACTTCAGTCGTTCCTGTTTAGGAAACTTAGGGGCTAGAAATTAGATTTATGCAAATCAGTTGACTCTGCCTCTTTGATATGGAAGGAACTATTACTACATCATGAAGTATTTGGTGCATTTAGTTAATCACATTTTGGATAAAACCGAATTTTCATTGAAGGTTATGGCTTGCTTACTGATTATGCAAGCTGCAATACTACCACAGCAAGGTGGAGCTAAAGTTTTGGGTGCCTATTAATATGTTTTCCTATTTGGACACTACCTTGATCAAAATCTTGGACTCGTCCCGGCTACAATGTATATTAATTTATTCATTCCCACTGTTTCCTTCAAACGTTTCTTGAAAATAAGTTATAGGGAAATTCAAGTCCAAGTCTGGAGTTGATATTGTTTTTCGACCATAGCATAGAACAGGAACCATCCCCAACAAATGTAGGGAAGAAAACCAAACCGATATGTAAAATTTTCACTCCTTTAACGTGATTCGAAACGACGGCTAACTGATTGGTAGTCGGTTCTCTTACCGACTGAGCCTAACTGACAAGTCTTACATATCTGCAAACATTAATCACACGGATACACAAGGGTTCATTTCATCCTATCAATAAATAAACACATTCATACTACAAAAAATATTTGAATTTTTATTTATGGCATATATAATCCAAAAGTTGCTGTAATCATCTTCATTTGGAATAGAAGTTGGGCTGGAGTTTGTCTTTGTAGCAGACAGACTTGTCCTTCTCTGGAATTCCAAGCTGCCAAAAGTGAAAAGACCGTATTGTTTGTACGAAATTAACCATCCAGGTTCTTCCATTGCCCAGGTCGTCAAAGCGGTCGATATCGAACTCAGGGATAGATAAGACTGTGGACGGGGTCGATAAATCCTTAGGGTTCAAAAGGGGATCGATGAATAAATGGTTAGGTTTATTAAACTTTTTGGGACCAAAAAATCAATGTGGTATCAGTGCCTCGCAGAAAATGAATAGCGTGTGTGCTAGAACTAATAATATAACAATATATATTAAAAATAGATGTTTTATCTGTAATTTAAGTATATACGATGGATTTGGTTGGTTTTTGGAAGATTTGGCACCTTTTACGGTGTGGTATTGGTACGTTTGATTAATTTCTTTCGACATCCCGTTGATGGGGGTCGATGGGGGATCAAAGATCCCACGATGGGGTCGATGGATTAAAAAGTTTGGCAACCCCTGATCCAATCGATGAATGCCAAGTTGATATACGGAACGGAAAATATAGACGAGATACAAATAGAATTAGAGGTAGAAAGACGGAAAGATAGATAGATATGAACGGAAGGTGATTGGTGACAGAAAGATAGACTTCAACAGAGTTGAACAGATAGAATGATAGATGGAGAGATAGAAAGTTATAAACATACTGATATAGATTGATAGATCTTGTCTATCAATCAGTCCGTTCCCATCCATCTATAAGACACTACCAACCAAAACTGTCAGTAAAACTGTCAACATAGTCTCTTTCAGTTTTTAAGTTAGTCTGGCTGACTTGTTGGTTGGTTGGTTAGCTATATCTATCACACGCACAGGTCGCGCCAATGGAGCTAGAGGGCTGAAAATTTCAATATATACTCCTAGTCAGCAAAATTTTTTTTCGTTTTCACGCCTCGTATAGGTTTTCAATTAGGTGTTCAGTTTCCAATGTAAATGTATGCTAAGTTGGTCCCTAGTTTATGCCTGTTTGATCTTTTAGAAAGATTCAGATTTTTCTATGATTCATCATCCTTTCAGAAAAATCATACAAAATTGTTCCAACTAAAAATGACGTCTTTTTAATCATTCTGTTGGATTAAATATTTATCTGTTTGTGAGATATTCGACCTTTTTATAGGAATAACATATACTATGCAGATATGGACAGGAGATAAACAAAACGAGATTGGATATGTTGCAGTTATTTGAGCTCTTACTTACAAGTTGACTATTTAGCTCAGTAGGTAGAGCGGCACCTCATTTAGATGGCTTCTTTGGTAGGATACAGATTCTATCCCTGTAGCAGCCCATTTCTTTAAAAAAAATCTATTTATGCTATTTTACCATGATAGAGAAGTGTGGCCATGATAGAGAAGTGTGGCCATGATGGAGAAGTGTGGCAAATCCTATATCCAACGACGGACGTTAAAAGACTGATGATGATGATGATGATGATGATGATGATGATGCTATCTTCACCGTATAAAAACGTGGTTGTCGGTTCATCAATAGTTCCAACCAAAAATAACGTCTTTTTAATTATACATACATAGTCAGCCAGTCGGACCAGCTTAAAAACTGGAGAAACTCACCTTGATAGTTTTATCTGACGGTTTCTAATAGTATCTGGACTGACCCCCCCCATAAACCCCCCTAAGTCTACGTTAACTTTCTGCTGGAGTCGCAGTAACATCATTCTTTCCTTGTTCAACTTCTGCTTTAATTTTGTTTAATGGACAACTATATCTATTCCTGCAGTCACTGTGGAGAGTGTGTGGCCACAAACAACTGCCATCGACACCCCCTTTAAAAGCCAGAAAGGGATTTATGTACAGATTCGCACAAATGATAGAGACTAGAACAATCCATCT
Organism: Thysanoteuthis rhombus; assembly: GCA_963457665.1. Lineage (NCBI taxonomy): Eukaryota > Metazoa > Mollusca > Cephalopoda > Oegopsida > Thysanoteuthidae > Thysanoteuthis > Thysanoteuthis major. The sequence goes on from OY735242.1 coordinate 5,661,284, forward strand.
CATACAAAATTTACTGGATTATCACAAGTTGGTAAGTATAAAATCGTTAATAAATGAATAAGTCCATAGTCCACGCAGTTCCATTTGGAGTGGTGTCAATAAACACTCTAAAAAAATTGATACCAAAATTCGAATAGCGCTCCCAATATTTCAATGTCCGCGGTAATTTTATGCTAATTCAAAACAAATCACTCCATGAAATTTGATCTAGTTTTGAAATTGACACCCAGACTACAACAACAACAACAACAACAACAACCACCACCTACACCACCCTTTCATCTAACTAATAATAATTGTAGTTTCTGAAAAGGGGTAAAGGAAGCTCCGAGAAATGATTTTCTATTATTTCTTGCGTATCTCTACTGCTGCTGGTTAATTATTGTTGAATTACGTATACTAAAATGTTACAAATAATTTGTGGAGCAATGATTCTTCCCTTAACGTGAAACAATCTATCACACAAAATGTGTTGTTCGATGAAAATTCGTCGTGAATGATTAAACCTATGGGATTTCAGTAATTCGTTCCCAATAAAAACATAGGACCCCAAAAACCTCAATCACAATCTTGTTAATAATATCATCATCATCATCATCATCATCAGTCTTTTAGCGTCCGTCGTTGGACATAGACCTTCCCCAGGATTTGCAACACTTCCCTATCATGGGCGTCGCGGAGCCAGTACTTCCTGAACCTGTCTAGCTCGTCTCTCCATCTAATATTTTGCCGGCCTTGGTTGCGCATGTGGTCTCGGGGGATCCATGTCGTGGGTCGCAATGTCCATCAATTGTCTACCATTCTTGCAACATGGCCAGCCCACCGCCATTTGAGATTTTTTAATGGATTCTATGATGTCCCTAACTCTTATCTTTTGTCGGATGTACTGTGCTGTTTTGTGGTATCTCCATGTGTGGCCTAGCATTATTCTCTCATGTGCACGTTGCATGGTTCTCAATTTGCGGGTCTGTCTCTTGGTTAGGTTCCATGTTTCAGCTCCATAAATAATGTATATTGTATTAATTACTTTCTAAATAATGTTTAAATACTAATAGATATGTAAATAACGTTGTAGATGAAAAAAATCTTATTATAACACGCCAAATATGCGCCTGTCAGTCTGCTTAAAAATAAGCGCCTAGATACTAGCTATGAATCTAGATTGTTATAAATGAAATCTGGATGATTCTGGATAATTTCATGAAATTCTGTAATTTTCTCCTAAACTGAAAATATTTCGCCGAGAGATTTTTTATTTTGGCAATGGAAACCTCTCCATTCGCTATGAAATATATCGTATACTTACGCTGCATCGACCAGAAAATTCACTGATCGGAATTCACCAAATAACTGTGCCAGCCCGCAGTCTGATTAATCCACCCTCCTATCTCTCTCTCTCTCACTCTCTCTCTCTCTCTCTCTCTCTCTCTCTCTCTCTCTCTCTCTCTCTCTATATATATATATATATATATATATATATATATAGTACATGTGGTACAGATCAGGCTAGCAGTATAACATAATATAATAATATAGAGCCACTTTTGATATGTAATGGATTTATTTCATAGAGTACTCGATACATACAACTTTTTACCGTTGAAGTTAGGTTGTTTTAGAGTAGTGCTGGAATATATATATATATATATATATATATATATATATATATATATATATATATATATATATATATATATATATATATATGACAGTATAACCAACAAATGATTTGTATTGTAAATTTTCGTTGTGATAGCAATCGTTCTAACAGCACTATACAACGACACAAGGGTTTTTCTTTTTTTCTTTTCACTGGGACAATGTCGGAGATAATACTACTCCTCGATCAAATTAGAGAGTAAATAATTTGCTTGTCACATTTTTTTAATTTGCATGCTGTATTTTTAATCCACCCATTATGACAGCAAATCCGTTATAACGGCACTCTCAGGGGTTGTCGTAATAGCGGGAATCTATAGATTTTCGCCAATGGTAGAAAATTGAACAATACGTATGAACAAAATGAACGCTATTATCACCAACTAAAATATTCCCACGTAAAATGACGGGCTCATTTATGTCTGGACCATCACCAAGGAATCTAAAGCAATTTGCTGTTTCTTTTTCAATTATTCAACTAACCTAATTTTAAGTTTCTACTCAACTGAAGCAATTTAAAAGTGTGATCAGACGTTTCAAGTGTCCGGAGTTTCTATGACGTTATCTATGACGTAGTTTTTATGCCATAAAAGGAAGGTAAATTAACCAATGATATGCGTAGGCGAGGAACAAATAAATACAAAAAATTGCATATTAGCTCATTATGTAGCTAGATAAGAGAATATTGTAAAAACAAATACAAAACCCTCTTCCGAACCACAACATCACAATCCTTTCTCATTTTTTTATTTGCACGGCCCATTCAGTGGCTCGCTGACTATTCACTTAAATACTGTCGTAGCAACAAAATATCCTGCAAGTTAATATCAACTGTCCATTCCTTGATCTTCCGCCAGACACAAGTTCAATTATTGAACCGGGGGGTTAAAGATTCCGCTCAAGGACGTCATGTCAACATCGGTCAGTAAAGAGGCGGATCATGGCGCCTAACTGCGGTCAGTTGGGGGCTCGAGTGACTGCTCTATGTCATTTATGATCTTCGTGGAAGGATCAGGAAAATCTGCAAAGTAGTATTAAATCTATCTCAGTCTGTTCATATCTACAATGAATGATACACCATTCTAGAAGTTAAATCCGACCTACTCGTAATACCAGTGACCCTAAGTTTGGGAAGTCTATCTATCTATCTATCTATCTATCTATCTATCTATACTGTAGAGTGTACATTTATTAAACTTGGTAAACTGTCCAATCTAATGATATACACTAAAATTCACAAGTAAAATTTTATTGATATATACTTTTCAGGATCATATGTGAATAGAGACACGCTTATATGATGTACATACAGTCTCATGAATATGCTCATACAAACATCTATCAGACTATATATCTCAGTTCATTCATATCTATCTATCTATCTCAGATTGATGGATAGATAGATAGATAGATAATGAACAGACTATCTATCTATCAATCTATCTATCAATCTATCTGTCTATCTATCTATGCAGTAGAGTGAACATTCATTAAACTTCGTAAACTGTCCGATCTTACTATTTGTACCAAAATTCACATGTGAATAAATAAAATGTATAAATGGATAAATGCATGCATTTCAGGATGAATGTATACTTTTCAGGATTATATTTAAATATCTAAAAGATGACGTACAGTAACATGAATATGCTAAAACAAGCATCTGTATAACTATATATCTCAGTTCATTCATATCTATCTATCTATCTATCTATCTATCACAATAACTATATTCATCTATCTCGCTCTATACATATCTATCTACCTCAGTCTATTCATATCTATTCATTACGGTATTTACATTCATCTAGCGAGGTCTATAACTATTTCGACAAATCTTGCCTTCTTCAATGCATTGGGTTAAGCGAGGGAAAGTTTGTGATAGTATTAGTTTTTTTGTGACGTTCTGGTGTGTGACACTCAGATAAGGCAGTTTTTTGAAACAGATAAGACAATTCTTATACATATATCTATATAATGGAATGAGGATTCACTACATTAACACATTTATGTTTCTGCCTTGTTTGAGCTTCTTCAGACAAATCATAATTCCGTTATATTTTAAGCTCTACTCTACACCAACTTAATGTTTAAAGCTGAATGTATCGAGTACCTTATGAAACCCATCATACATAGTATATTATATCATATTGTATCCCTGATTTATATCATATATATATATATATATATATATATATATCGTGTCATCCACAGACAGCTCTTTCTTTGTATTACGACTATTCAGTGTGGCTATAGACTATCCATTATTCCATGCAGTGCCATGAGGTTGGATTGAAACCTTCGCTTCAGACCGAGAGGCTGGCATCTTATCTCTGCCCCGCGCAGAACTGGACGGTCAGTAAGGTTGAATTTAAGCGATATATTTACTCACGCATATATCCCCCATCCCCCAGAGTGCTCATTCCAAAGTTTGAAGAAACGCTACATTGAAGCGACTCGATTCCTTCAGCAGCCTCATTTTCTTTAATTGTTTATTTTATTTACGTTGTCCTGGCCAAACGGTACATTCAATGTGTCATAACGGGTGACTATCTCAAATAAGATATGATATAACGCAATTCATAATCATTCTAACATTTCGTGCCTAAACTTCCCCCGGCAATAATATTTCATAATTCTTGATATATATATATATATATATATATATATATTGAAAATTCATCTTCAATAAGGAAAAATAAAAGTCGGGTGAATAGATATTTATTCACGGACGTTTTTTAGGAATGTCCCTTCAGTTTAAATGTGATCAGAAAAATGAGACGGGTGGGGGAATGATGTATGTTTTTAGTGGGTGGGATGGGATCGTGTTTGAAGTCATTAGCGGGTGGCCTTGTCAAAAACTTGGGATCGGAATGTTCGTAGATCTGTCCTCATCCGAATAACTATACACCTAACCTGTGGTTTTCCCTATTGTCCATAAATTTTCGAGTCAGTGATAAGAGTATCGCTATGTTGAAGCGGCTACCCTATCGGTGGCAGGTTCAATTCCTGAAGCAGCCCCATTTTCTTTAACTGTTCATTCTATTTATCTATCCAGGGGCAACTGATACATTGATCGTGTAACGACGGGAGATTATCTCAAATAAGTTTCTATATGATATAACGCAATTTATAATTTATTCACACACACACACACGCACACACACACACACATACACACACACACACACACACGCACATATATATATATATATATATATATATATATATTTATATATATATATATATATAATTTGAAGTATAGGAAGTGAGACAGACTCAGGAGTGAAAGTGTATAGAAATTATGTTTATTAATCCGTCAATGTTTTCATTGATGGTCTAGACATATTTCAGGAGGTATTCCCATATTCAGCCGTGTGTGCTGTGTGTGTGTGTACCATTTAACGGTTATAAGTTTGCTGTGGAACATAAGTCCACCTTCAGGAGCTTTGCTTTGAGAGCAAAAAAATGGGATCCCATCTGTTAGTGTCATCCTATTGTGTGGGACTTGGTTCAGTTTGTGATGAAGTTCATATATATATATATATATATATATATATATATATATATATATATATATATATATATATATATAAAAGAATTGCACAGATATTTACCCGATGAATGTTAAAATTTCGTGCCTAACACAATCATCAGGAACCGGCAATAATATTTCATAATTCTGTGCTTGTTGTTATTGATTTGAGAATTATTTTTGCGTTGAAGTAAAGACTTGATTAAAATAAGAGAAAATGATGAGGCGAAAAAAGAAAAAGAAAATACCATCGACAATTCACCATCATAGCCCAATATATTAGGGAATTTAATATTCACTCGTTTTTAATAAAGAAATTTAACAGAAGCATTTGTCAGGGCGTGCAGAGGCAATCATTTTCGGTGTCTGGATTAGCAGAATGAATTATAGGGGGCAGTGGCCCCGCTCCCTTCTGTAATGACCTGCATTTATTAAAGTGTCCGGCTCATGGCACAGAGTTCCTGTGTCCATACTAAGAACCCTTATTCTTAAGAGGGAAGCGAACCCAAGAAAGCCATGTCGGCGCACGATATGTTGACAACTAATTAACTTTTCAATTACACAGTGTTGCCAATGCAGAAAATATTTTTCGCACTAAATGGACCTCGTAAAAGTGTCACAAATCGTCAAAACTTGCCAACTATTATGGCTATAAAATAGCTAAATATAAGCTAAAAATGCTAAAAAATAGTGCTCAAAATTGGCGTGAGACAATGTTGGATATTGAGTTTTCAAACTACTAAAACAAGAGCCGCGCCAAATTTAGTGCAAAAAAAGGTTAAATTATCAACACTGATTACAGACCCTGACTTATGACGGTGCAAGTGGCATAACGGTTAAGAACGTGGTCAATGGAATCGGCGAGCCGGGTCCAAACTTCTGCTGAGGCTATTTACGTTCACTTAGCATCATTACTTGATCTTATGTTTTTGCCACTCACAAAGTCGCATGAGATCCCTAGGACCCATATTATATGATGTACAGCAGTTGTCTTACATTATTGCATCATGGTCCGTTCATTTCTATATAAAACCAGAAGTATAAACATACAACATTTTGATCGACGTTCATATAACTATATTCTCGATCTAAACGTTCAAAGAATATCATCCTCAATCTAAAAGTACCGCTTTTTATACAGATATAATCATTTCATATTGATTTTTAATCTTTAGGACTTTTTTGAGTTTTTGGAGTGTATACAATTATCTGGAAATGAAATCTACCCAATTTTGGGAATTAAAAAAATCCGGCCACTTTTAGCCATCCAAAATGGCTGAATCTAAATGGTTTCTTTCCACAGTGAATCCATGCAAAGATTGCCAAATAAATACTTTAAATAAGATGCCACACAAAGAATACATACATTTGCACAAAAAATAAAATAAAGAAAAAAAGATCAGTCAAGCTTAAAACAATGATGGGGTAGATGTTGCCGATTCAAAAAAAATTTTCGCGCTAGTTTGGCGGCCAAAAAGTATAAAATTTAAAAAAATAGCCAAAAATTGCCGAAACATAAAAAGATGCCAGAAATGGTCAAAAACCGACAAAAAAAATGGTCAAAAATTTTGTGAACGTCAGTGCTGATTAAGCGATTTTTCGCACTGCCAAAAAAAGAAACGCGCTGAATTTAGCACAGAATGCTTTAAATTGGCAAACCCACAGAAAATTATTGTGAAAAATATTTGACGATCAGCGTTAAGCAGGGTCGCGCTAAACGGAGTAAGAAAAAAAATCTATTTTTAGATCATTTTAGATAATTTTTTATATGAAATATTTTGGAATACGCCCGGGCTTCGGTGATTCATTCATGTATGGTACGAATATTACAACATTCCTTCCCTACCTCTCATTCATTGATTCTATATCGTCTCTTCTCTTAGAAATTTCTACAGCAGGCCTCTCTCCCTCCTCACATCCCCTGCCTTGTTCACCCTCTTTTCTTCCTGGTCTCTTTCAACCTCATTCTCTCTTTCCTTTTTGCAGCTGGCTTTTAACTTCTTACATCCAGGTCATTTGCCATTGTTTGTGCATTTAAAATATTCGTGAGAAGCCAAAATAATTGTCACTTCCGGTGGAGCAAGCTCGATCATCCGATCTTCCCACATATATATATTGCATTTGTCCTCAAAAGAAGGGTATACAACTAATGCACCCTCCCGATAGTCACCTATGGAGCTGAAACTTGCAAACCTAACCTAACCGAAAGATTGACCCTTAACGAAGAACCATGCAACCTGCACGGGAGAGAATCATACTCAACATCACATGGAGAGATCACCATACAACAAAGGATGCTAGAGAAAAACAGTCTGAGATATCATAGAATCGATTAGAAAACTCAAATGGCCATGGGCTGGCCATGCTGCAAGAATGTCAGTCAACTGCTGGACATCACGACTCACAACATGGATCTCCAGAGATTTTATGCGGAACTGTGCCCTGCAAAAAATAAGATGGTTTGTTGGACTAAACAATTTCAGAAAGATTTGGCTCCGTAACTCTCATGATTGATAGGTCTGGCAAATCTTAGGGAAAGTCTTTGTCCAACAGTGAATGCTCATAGATTGATGACAAATCCAAGTCGGAGGCTGGTGTTGACTTTGTTTTTCTTCCGTAACAATAACAGTCCTCGCCTAATTTAGGTGAGTAAACACTTCAGTTTGTCGGTCCGTTATGTTGAACCAAGCTGGTATAAAAAATTATCATTTCCTTGCCGTGATTTGAAATCCTGATCATGCTATTGGTAGGCAGCTCTTCCAACGATTGAGTCAAATCGACAAGTCTTACATAACTTTGAAAACTTATGCTAAGAAATATACAAATTATAATAAATAAGTAAGTACATTTATACACCCCTGCCAAATTAGGTGTATACCTTTATATTTATCTATTATTATATGTATACCAAGTTTGCAGTAATAATCTTTTGACAGTATAGAAGTTAGAGTGAAGTTTGACCCTGCTGCTTTTTACACTGTGAACTTCGGTTAACATTCCCTGTGTATGAAAATAGACACGTACACATACACCATAAAATATCATGCAGTGATATACATTGAAATACTAAGTGACATTTCACAATTTCCGTCAAGCAGCAACCCAACGAGATATACAGCACTAATCCATCCATCATGTTGAGGCACAACAACGACATCTTGTATTTCAAAGTAATTGCTGGTATAATGTCTATTTCAAATTGTTAATATGAACCTACATTATTGTTTGGCTGTTTCGTTTAGCGTTACATTTTTAAGAACGTAACTAGAGCGTTAACCGAGGTAAAATTGTAATGGCCCCGCATAGCGCTATTTTGTCGAGTGCTGCAATTTCAAGGAACTTATCTAGAGCGTTAAATGAGGTAATACAGTTATGGCCCCATCGAGCAATGTTTCATTCATCGCTACATGTTAAGGGACTTGTCTACAGCGCTAACTGAGGTAAAAAAGTTATAGTCCCATTTAGCACTGTTTCGTTCAGTGCTACTTGGTTAGGGACTTATCTGGAGCGCTAACTGAGGTAAGAGAGTAGTGATCCCGTAGAGCGATGTTTCGTTCAACGCTACATGTTTAGGGACTTGTCTCCAGCACTAACTGAGGTAATACAGTTATGGACCCATATAGTACTGTTTTGTTTAGCGCTACATGTTTGGGGACTTACCTAGAACGCTAACTGAGGTAAACTGTAATGGTCCCATATAGCCCCCTTTTGTTCTGTATTGCATGTTTTGGGAACATATCTACATCGCTAGCCGAAATATTATTATGATGACCTTGCAAAATGCTGTTTCGTTTATAGCTACATTTTTAGGGACTCATTTAGAGTGCTAAGTTAGGTATTACAGTATTGGCCCGACATAGCGCTCTTTCGTTGCACGCTGCATTTCATAGGAATGCATCTAGATTGCTTACCGAGGTCATGAGCAATTTTTTCATGGACGTATTTGGAGTGCAAACTGAGGTATTACTCTCATGACCCCGAATAGCACCGTTTCGTTTCTAGGGACGCATATAGCTTTATTTTTTAGGGTCGTGTCTTGTGCGGTAACCGAGGTTTTATTGTAATGCATTTTTACAGCTGACTTCTATCCTCCTTTATATTCCATGTTTCTCTCTCTGTCTCCCTGTCTCTCTCTGTCTCTCTCCCTCGCTCTCTCCCTCTTTTAAGCCTCTGGCTCGTAAAGGTTTTTTTTTCTCTTACATCCGGGTCATTGGCCCTAGTTAGCGCGTTTGTCAGATTCGCGAGAATCCAGCAAAGAGTCCCGAACCCGACCGCATTTTTAATGACTGACGCTGACGCACATTGAGGACAAACACTGAATCTCAATACCCCCCCTCCTGCTCCCGAATGAGGGAGAAGTACCGAGAAATGGGGTGTCACCGACTGAGCAAAACAATGTCGCTTCGGTTGACATAACAAAGAGAGGCAAGGGGAATTTGAAAACAAAAAAAAAAAAAAAAATCAAATTATGAATAAATCGATAAAAACCTCCGACTGAGATTGAATGAACAAAAAAGAAAGAAATTATTGAGGAAAAATGAAGATATACAGATGATGCCTAATTTCTCTCATTCTCTTTTTTTATCATCAATTCATTCATTTTTCCCTCTTTCTTTCTTCCGTTGTTCGTTTGTTTCTGTCTTTTTTCCTTTCTTATTCTCATTTATTAATTCTTATTTTTCTTATTTTTCTATCAGTCTTTCTTTCTTTCTTTCTTTCTTTCTTATTTCCATTTGTTTATTATCGTTATTGTTCTGTCTTTCTTTCTCATCTCACTGTATGATATCACTTTCCTCTCTTTCACTCAAAGAGAGAGAAAAAGGAAGGAGGCGAGAATAAAGTCTTTACGTTTTCTTTCTTTTGGTTTCTTTCTAATGAATTTTGCCGCTTTATTTCCTATTCTCACTTTTTTTATCTTTAAAAAAATCCCCAAGTATAAAAACAAACCAAAACAATAAAAAACAAACACCCTCCCACAACCAAAACAGAGAGCAAAACGAAAAAACAACAAAAATACAAAACAAAAAAAAATCCCCACACAACGTGGAGCGTGTCTTTACAAAAAAAGCGGGCCATAATGGCGGATAGTAAATTAAACGAAGAGAAAATGTAGTTCGTATTATTCTTAGAGGTTTTATTAAACCTTTTCCCACTCACACAAAAAAAGGAAAAAAACTACGGAAGAATTATGATTTGGTTAAAGAGCACAAAGCAATAGAAGATTTGTTATTTGTGGTTACTTTATTTGAAAGACAGCCACTTCGTCTTCAGTAATTTTCCTTCGACTTTCTGGATGGTACTTTTTTATACCTTCCATTCCCCACCACGCGTTGATGGAATATTTCAATGCAAGAACTATCACTACCAATTCTTGATACTCATCATCATCATCAGTCTTTTAACGTCCGTCGTTGGACGTTGACCTTTCCCAGGATTTACCACACTTCTCTGTCATTGGCGTCGTGGAGCCAGTATTTCCTGAATTTGTCTAGTTTATCTCTCCATCTTGTGTTCTGTCGGCCTCGGTTTCCTATGTGATCTCTGGGGATCCATGTTGTGAGACGTGATGTCCATCGGTTGTCTTTCATTCTTGCAACATAGCCTGCCCATTGCCATTTGAGTTTTTTAAATAGTTTCTATGATGTCACGGACACCCATTTTCTTCCTTATATACTGTGCTATCTTGTGATCTCTCCATGTAAGGTTGAGCATGATTCTCTCATGTATTTCAATGCAAAAACTATCACTACCACTTCTTGATACTACTAGTTCTCAAACATAAATAAACTCACTGCCATTCCCTGACACTTCTCGGTACTTCTAGTTCTAAAATATATACAAGTTCCACGCATTCCCTGACACGAGTGTATCGAAATTTATCATTAACGTGTGGCAGGGAATGATATGGGAATTTGTTTATGTGTATGAACCAGTGGTTTTGAGAAGTGGAAGGGATTTATTTTCAAGTTCTAATTTTTCTCTTTCCTTTTTTATTTCTTCCTTCATATCAAGATTCTTCTCCCAGGTTTTCTTTCTTTCTTTCTTTCTTTTTATCTTTCTTCTCATTGAATCTTTCTCTCTCCCAATCAATTTTTTTCTCTATCACTTTCTTTCTTTCTTTCTTTCTTTTACCCTCCAGTGTCGCATGTACCGGCCACACCAAATTCTAACATTCGCTCATTATGTCCACAAAGACATTTACCCCCTCCCCTGCATTAAAAAAGGTTTTGCAGTGAGGGGTTCAATTCACAACGTCACTTTATGCTAGATTGGTCCTTTAGCTTTCACGCTAGTTTTATTGATCACCCCTAATCCCAATTTTCCCAATTAATCACCCCAAACACCAAAAATGAACAAACATTGGCCACGAGACGGTTTCCATCGAGTAACTAACCAGACCTATTTCTCTCTTTCCTTTTTGGTCATCACGAAGCCGTTGGCTGAAAATTTTGTGCTGAATGGAAAAAAATAATTTTCTTCCGTCAGCCTTCCCTAATCAAAACAGCTATTCAGAAAACTCATTCGTCCGAAAGGGACTCCAGACATTATAAAAACATACTCTCTCTCTCTCTCTCACTCACTCACACATACGCACACATATATACATACACACACACAGGCACACGCACACATACGTACACTTGCAAACACGGACATGAACACACACAAACAAAACATATGAAGACACTCAAACACACTCGCACACACATACACACATACACATATATATATTTATATACATATATATACACACACACAGGCACACACACACACACATACATACATTCACAAATACGGACATGCATACTCACAGACACAACATATGCAGACACACATACATACCCACATGCACATACACACATGTATATATATTTATATATATACACGGGCACACACATACGTACATAAACTCACGAACACAGACATGCATATACACAGACGCAACACATGCAGACACACAAACACACTCACATACACATACATGCACACTCATGCGGGTGTGAACACACACACACACACACACGCATATGCACACACATGTAAACTCGTATACACTCACAAGAACACGGACGCACATACACACACATATAAAACACACATCAATACACACAGGCGTACTGGCATACCCACATGCATACCCATACACGTGTACTCACATAGAAACACGGACACGTATACACACACACAGAGAATCAATACACATACGCACATACATATAAATGTGGACACATACGCACAGAAACACGGACACGCATACAGAGAGATATAACGCATACATACGCAGATACATGCACACGTGCACACACATGTATGCACACATGCATATAAAAAAAATAGACAGGCATACACCCATAGCTATAACACACGGATGCACACAGATGCACATAAATGCATACTTATATACACCCGAACACGTACACACATGTACACACACATATGCATACATACGAAGACACATCCTTACACATACATGCAAACACACAAAATTCTATGCATGCTTTTCATGGAAAATATGCACAGACCGTTAGGCATATAATCTGACAAATAACAACACTTTCATTTAAGATAAAATGAGGAACAAACAAATAATAATAATAATTTTGGCAGCATGCCTTGATAGGGGTGATCAATTGAAAAATTGGAAAAATTATTGGAATTAATTACTTCTCTCATTTTTTTTGTTGGGCAGTGATGACTGAAAATGTCTGAATTTTCAAAAAACAAACGTGAATGCAGCAAAAACTAAGTGATCAATTTAGCATGAAGTTACATTGCAAATTGAACTCCCCTTAAAAAACTATTTAGTGGGTAAGTTGAAAAAACACGAAAATGCTGTTTTTTGTAGACATAATAAGGTGTGTATCTTGAAGACTTCAGCCCTCTAGCTCTGTTGGTGATACATGATGATACATACGTAGGCAGCCAACTTAGTATGACTTGACAAGATAAGAGGTGTTTTATCGTACTAAACTAAAGTTTATAGGTAAAAAGAGTCGAAATTGGAACATTTGAGAGGAACTGATTTTGACACTTCACCGTTTTCTTCAAATACTGGAATGTTTTGTTTTCCTTTCATCAATTCTAAATCTTTTTATTCGAGAAAATGTCATCGTGAAAATTCCACTCCCGCGCATACTAAATGTTAAAAACGGCACATTTACTTGAAATTTACGCTGGTGATGGATTTTGATATAAAATTAACAATTACTTAGAAAAAATACGTATTCACAAACATACAATAAACAATGCAAGTATGAAATTTAACCAAAATTAACGGTGGAAAAAATATTCGGACACACTGATTTCATTTTTTAAATATTTATTTGCATAGCCCTTTTTCGTCATTTCTGCTAGGAGACATTTTTCACAAGCCCTCTGCAACATTCTTTTCTAATATTTGCCTACTCTTCCTGGCAAAAGACTTTCTAATCGTTAATGTTTCTTGGGTCCCTCTGATTAATTCGATCTTTCAAGCATCACCATAAATTTTCAATTGGATTCAACTCAGGAGATTGACTAGCCCACAGAAGCACATTGTTCTGGACAAGCCATTCGCAAGTTATTTTAGCTGTACGCTTCGGGTCCTTATCTTGTTGAAAGATCCAACCTTCTTCAAGCTCCTACTGTGGTACCGGAAACACATTAGCTTCCAGAATACTCCAATACATCACTCCATTCATAGTTCCTTCAATTGCGTTAAGTGCCCCTCCCGAACCATTGAAAGAGACCCCTTCCCAAACCATGGTACTTCTACCTTTGTGCATTACTGTGGGAATGGCCTGTTTGTTGTTTTTTTCGCTTTTTTTTAAATCTTTGGCGCCTTCATCTTCTCTCCGATCTCCAAAATATTAGGCCTTTCTAAATGGTCACGAACGAACCTCATCCGAGAATCTTGTCTTTATTTCAACAATGTTTCAAAGGTGTTTTCCGTGGCGTACTGGGTTTCAAGCCATTTCTGTGTAGTTTATTACTAATAGTTCTTTTAGCAACCGATGTACCAACTGTTCTCAAATTATTTTGGATCTCCTTTCGAGTTACCATTGGATTCGCTTTGACTGTTCTTAGCCTTTTTCGAGTTGTTCGCAGAGAAATTCTCTGTGGTGCACCACTCTGTGAGAGGTTTTCCAATTCAAAATAAACGATGCAATAGTACTGACTGGGATATATAACATCTTGGAAATGGTCCTGTAGCCCAAACCGTCACTATGTTACTCAATTACAGCATTGTTTTCGGTTGAAGGTTCCTCTAATTTAACTATAAATGCTTCATTACGTGAAGGTGAAAGGTAAATGACGACTGTAATGAAATCGTACCTCAGTCGAGAATTACTGGAATATTTCAAACGCTTCTATGCAAATGCAAAAAGGTCTTTGCATGCATTCCTTCTTAACATTTATATGATGAGTTTTTGATAATGCCTGAGTACTTTTTTTTATTCAGCACTGTATGTTTAGAAGTATGTATTTTTTTATTTGTTAATTCTGTATTAAAATTCATCACTTGTGTAAATTTAAGGTAGATGTAAATATCGGAAATATATAAAATTAATATTTTGTAAGTGTCCGAATACTTGTTTCCCCTCACTGTAGATGAAAAGTAATAAAAGAATTCATGAAGAAAAACAGAACATTCAAGTATTCGCAATAGACTGTGAAGTGTCGAAATCAGTCACATTCGGATTATTCAATTTCAGCGGCTTGAATCTCAATGATTGCTGATTTGCAAGTATTAAACTGTTCGGAAAGTAATTACGTATTTTGAAAATCACAATAACTATCCTTAAATCTTTCAAGCCACGAGCCTTCACTGCACTGGGATACACTCAACAAATGTTCGTCATTGCCCGTGTAGCAGAACCAACCCTTTCGAAATATCATACAGTAGGCAATTAAAAACATCTTGCTCTTTGAAGTCTCTATCTTACATGGAGTTAAACCTTAGTATACACTATAAACGATAAGATGCCGGATAGAATAGATGATGAACTAAACCCAGACATCGTTTCGTACTATTTAACCATGGCCTTGCTTTAGTTGGTCGGTTTATAATTTATAGCAGTGAAATACGAAATTACATCCTGAACACGAAAATGCATGATTATTTCCCGAACACCCAAATATCCATAATGAGAGAGAGAGAGAGAGAGAGAGAGAAGGAGAGAGGGGAGGAAAGACAGCATACAATAAAACCCCGAATAGCGCATTTTATATATCCTTAAAATGTAGTGGCGAATAAAACATCGCTATACGGGGTCTTTATTGCATAGCATGAATAGATCGTGCCAGCAATGATTTTTAAGTATATGATATTGTCGTGCCTCAACATGATAAATCAGTGCTGTCTATTTCATCTGGAGATGGGTCTGCAACCAATGCACACCCCGATAGTCACCTATGGAGCTTAAAAGTGAAGCCTAACCAGAAGATTGACGCTCAAACTGGGAACCATTCAACTTGCACAGGAGTGAATCATTCTCATTATCACATGGAGAGATCACAAAAATAGGGCAGTATATTAGAGAGAAAAAGCTGGAGTCCGAGATATCATAAAGTCCTTTAGAAAACTCCAATGGCAATGGGCTGGCCATGTTGCAAGAATGTCAGATAACTGATTGACGTCACGACTAACAACGTGGATTCCCAGAGATCATATGCGAAATTGTTACAGACAAAAAATAAGATGGCGTGACGAACTAGGCAAATTCAGAAAGTATTGGTTCTACAACCCTTATGATTGAGAGGTCTGGCGAATCCTGGGGAAGGTTTTAAAGGATGATGATGATGATCATCATCTCATGTAGTAGCCACTTTCATGGGCTGGCTAAATATCACTACGTCTCTCTCTCTCTCTCTCTCTCTCTCTCTCTCTCTCTCTCTCTATATATATATATATATATATATATATATATATATATATATTGCTACATGATGAATCACCGCATATGTATATCAGCGTACAGTTATTTAGGAGGTTATTCATTATGTTGTCTTTTATTATAACTTCTTTTGAAAATTTAACATTACTGGGCATCCATAAGTTTGGATCCAGCTTGTTGTGGTAGTTGATCAGCTAGCGTAATCGGTGAGCAGACCGTAACCTTCAATGAAAATCAGGTTTTATTTACAACACAACACAATGAGCCTATTTACCCGACCCCCTCACGAGAACAGAATGCGACGAAGGTCGGTTCAATATGGGTATACCACACACTCGAACATATGGGTAGGCTGTTACCAGAAAAATCTTTTGGTCCTCGCAACTATTGTTCCAAGAACATAAGAGCGTTTGTCTTTAGGTCTCAGGACAAATCCCAAGCATCTTAGACTCTACTATATAGAGTAGTAGTAGCACGTCTGGTGAGGCAAAGCGCGAATCAGCCACGGCACCCTGTTGTGTCTGTTTGGTTTTAAATGGTCTTGTTCACCCAAGCCCCCACGAGAACACGGTGCAAGAACAGGTCGGTCTAATGTTGGCATAACGCATAGGTAGGACCTTCAAAAAAAGATTTCTTGCAATTATAGTCTCAAAGATGTGAGAGCTTTGGTCTTGAGGTCTCAGGACAAATCCTGAGCCCCTTTTACTTTATTACACAGAGCGGCACCAGGCCTCGAGAGGAAAAACCCCAATCGACCATGACACCACATCAGCGTCCGTCTGGTGTTAAATGGTCACATGGTCAGTTTAATGTGGGGATACCACCCATGAAGGCGTGGTTGGGATCTTCTAAAAAAGATTTCACTAGTCCTTGCAACTATTGTCACAAGGACATAAGAGCTTTGGTCTTGAGGTCTCGGGACGAATCTCGAGCCCCTTTGACTTGACTACATAGAACAGTGCCAGGCCCCACGAGGCAAACCCCCAATCGGCCATGACACCACATCTGCGTCTGTTTGGTCTTAAATGAACATGTGAACGACGCAATTAGCCTATTTGACCGATCCCCCACGGGAGCAGATTGTGACATCATGTTGGTTTAATGCAGGGGTAACACACAAGAGAACGTGCGGGTAGGATGACCCAGAAATTCTTTTTAGTAAACGTCTGAGTAGGCTATCAGTAAAATTCATCTTTAGTTCTCACTGCAATTGCTGCAAAGACATAAGAGCGCTGGTCTTGAGGTCTCAGGACGAATCCTGAGTCCTTTGGACTTGACTACACAGAGCAGTACCAGGCCCCATGGGGCTATTGCACCACATCTTCGTCCATCTGGTCTCCAATGATCGTATAAACAACACATTTAACTAAATTAATCGAACACTATATTATAAGTTTAAATTTCAATAATGTTTCAATTATCATCTCCATTTGTGTGGCCTGTACACAATATAGATAGCCAGCTAGATAGTAAACCAGACTGACAGTCACTTGCATACTGAAGACACCAATGTTGAGAATTTAAGTGATAGTTTTAGTTGACGGTTTCTAATAAATATTGCAGATGTCGTCTCCATTTTGGCTACTAAAACGAAAATAGACAAACAAACAATCCATCACTGAACCAATCGATCATAAACACGAATAAACCAATGGAAGAAGAACTGATTCACAAGCAAAACAAATGGACAAATGAGCAAAGCAGACGACAGAAGAAGTTCAGTTTCCCGCCTCCACTCGTGTTGCCATTCAATAAGTCGCCATGTTGATTATCGTTTTTTGTTGTTGTTCATTTGCCCCTTGCTTGGCCGGAGACAAAACAAAATACAAATATTGCAGTTGGCGAGAATACATTACGGGGAGTGGAAGAGTAAAGGAGACAAGATTCAATATGCAACATTTATCATGGAGATTCTTCTATTTGCTGCGATGTCGTGAAGCAGGGTGGCTTTTTAGGGGTTTGTAATGTCTTTTTTTTGCAGACTGGCTCTTAGCATCAGCCTGACAGAATATGGGTCCTCCTTCTTTCTCTTACCTTTCTTTCTTTTTCCTTTCTTTTTTTATTTCTTTTTCTCTTGTTTTGCTACTTCTTTTCTTTTTCCCCCTCTCCCTTCTTTCTTTTTACCCTGTTTCTTCTGAACTTCTGCTGTATTTTTTCTTTCTTTTTTTTGTCTTTTTTTTCTCTTTTTTTTCTTTTTTACTTTCCTTTCGACATTTCTTTTCTTCTCTATTTCCCGCCTTGCTTCCTTTCTTTTTTCTTCATTTCCCTCTGTCTTCCGTCTAAACTTCTGCAATATTTTTCTTTCTTTCTTCCTTTCTTTTTTCTCTCTGCTTTCCTTTCCTTCTCTCTTTCTTCTGAACTTCTGTAATATTTTTTCTTTATTTTTTTCTTTTTCTTTTTCCTTTCTTTCATTCTTTTTGAAACTTCTTTCCTTCTTCTTTCCCACCTTTCTTCTTTCCTTTTTTTCTTTATTCCCCTCTTTTTCCCCTGTAAACTTCTACTATATTTTTCTTCCTTTATTTCTTCCTACTTTTTTTTTCTCTGGCCTTCTTCCACTTCTTTTCTCATTAATTCATTTTTTCCCTTTTTTCTTTCTATCTTTGTTCGTTTGTTTCATTAGTCACTTCTCCCTTTCTTTCTTTCTTTCTTTCTTTCTTTCTTTCTTTCTTTCTTTCTTTCTTTCTTTTCCATCCTTTCTGTTCCTTCCACCAATTCCTTCCTCTGTGTTCTTCGCTCCCACCCTTTGTTCTCATTCGTTCCTTTTCTCACCTTGCTCACCCCTTTTCTTCCTTCCCCTTTTTTCTTTCTCGTTTATTTTCCCCTCTTCTTTTCGATCGTTTCTTTTCCTTCCTTATTTTTTGTTCGCTTCCCCCTGTAGATCTCTAATAATCCTCCTTTTATTTCCTTCTCTTTATCCTTTTTTCTCTTTGCTTCTTTTTCCGCCCTCGTACGCCATCGTTCATTTCTTTTCTTTTTTGCTGTTTCTTTCTTACTTTTTCTTCTTTCGTTTTCATTATTCCTGTTTTTTATTCGCCCTTTTCTTTTTTTTTGTCATTTTCTTTCCTTTCCGTTTTCTACCCCGCCATTTCTTCCTTCCAATTTGTCTTTCTCCACTCCTTGGTTGTGAATGCTTGTTCGTTTCCCTTTTCCTTTCTTTCTTTTTTTTCTTTTTCTTTCTTTCATGATGTCTTCCCATACTTCTTAGCCTTATTTCATTGTTCCTTTCCCCCTATCTTTCTTATTCGATCCCATTTTGTCTTCCACTTACTCTTTCACTCTTTTCTTCATTTTCTTTGGTATCTGATCACTAGTCAGATTTTATTTTTTCTTCCCTTTTCTTTTTCTATAGTCTTTCCTTCTGCATACATTTTTCGCCTGGTTATCTACCAAATACCCCTTCTTTCTTTCCCACTCCCTCTTTTTCTCGTCCATTCCACTTTTTGTAAATTTTCTTTCATTTTCATTCATTTTTCTCTGATCTTCACTTTTTTTTCCTTCCCTTTTGTTCGGACCTTTTTTCTTTATGAATATCTGGACTACACGGAAAGTGGACTCGGTCACCAAAATTATCAACATAGGTTTCTTAAGTTTTTAAAGTTGTTCTGGCTGTCTGGCTGTATTCTTTATCCGGCCAATAGGTTCAAATTTATCAAAATAGAGGACACAGAACCGGGGAAATTAGATCACTATATCTACCTAGGACAACGAATCTCAATGAAACCTACAAAAGAAGGAGAAATCAATCAAAGAATCATCCTAGGATAGCAATCCTTCGGCAGAGCAAACTCAACCTTCAAAAACAGGAAGATTCCATTAATCCTAAAAAGAAGGATGTATAACCAATGCATCCTCCCAATAGTTCCTTATAGAACTGAAACATGGAACCCAACCAAGAGACGGACCCGCAAATTGAGAACCATGCAACGTGCATATGAAAGAATTATGCTGGGCCTCACATGGAGAGACTGCAAGACAGCACAGAACACCCGGGAAAAGACAAGAGTCAGGGATGTCATAGAATCCATTAAAAATCTCAAATGGCAGTGGGCTGGCCATGTTGCAAGGATAGTGGACAACTGATGGACATAGCGACTCACGACGTGGATCCCCCGAGATCACATGCGCAACGGATGCAGACAGAATAGTAGATGGAGAGACGAGCTAGACAAATTCAGAAAGTACTGGCTCTGCGACGCCCATGATAGAGAAGTGTGGCAAATCCTGGGGAAAGTCTATGTTCAACGACGGATGTTGAAAGACTGATGATGATGATGCCTTCAAAAACATTTGTTACTGGACCCAATAGGTTTTTAACGAGTGTTCTATTTACATCGTAAGCTTTTGCCTTCGTTTTCAGGAAAATTCAGACTTTAATTTAGTGCTCACTGTCCAATAGAATATGAGAGGGGTAACTTATCATTGATCACCCCTAATGGTATGCCGTTAACAGGCATTGGTCATGTGACGTTCTTTTTTCTTAAAAATGTAACTAACCAGACCTGTTTGAAATATTTTTTCTCTTTCTCTTTCACTTCTCATCCGCCATGTTGGTTGTCACTCATACGTTCATTCATTCCGTTAATTGATTTACACAAGTTTTTATTTTAGGTTCTTCCCTTTCTTCAGTCAATTCTACAGGTTCAGTGTCGTTTTTACTTCTGTCTTTCATTCTTTTCGGTTTTTTCCCCTGTCTTTACGTCTTATCTTTCTTTCTTTCTTTTTTTACAATCTCTTTTCACTTCTTTCTTTCTTCCTTCCCCCAGATTGTTTTCAACGGTAGAAAATCAGCAACTTAGCGGACACTTTTTCTCTCTATCTCCTTATATACATATGTACCCAAAGGCATATATATATATATATATATATATATATATATATATATATATATATATATATATATATATATATATATATATATATATATATATATATATATAGATAGATAGATAGATAGAGAGAGAGATAGATAGAGAGAGAGGGAGGGGGATAGATAGATAGTTTGATATGCCTCTTGGTCTGCAGCGAAGGTTTCGATCCTACCTTGCAGTACCGGAAGGGATATTGACTTGTCTATAGCCACACTGAAGCGTTGTAATACAACGAAACAGTTGTCTGTGGATGACACAACTATTAACCATCATTATATATGTATATATATATATATATATATATGTATATATATATACACACACACACATACATATATATACATATATACAAGTAGATAGCTGGAGAGAGAGAGAGAGAGTCTAGAAAACTTTGAACACTCAAGATGTGAAATAATTTTTCAAAATTTATGTCATTTCAATCAATTATTTCCAAATATATGCTAATGCAATTTCATGAGATTTTCAAATAGTTTTATATTTTGCGTACAATAAGTCACCTATGGAGCTGAATCATGGAATCAAGCCAAAAGATTGGCTCTCAAACGGAGAAGCGTGCAACGTGCACATGAAAGAGTCATGTTCAGCATCACATGGAGAAATCGCAAGATAACACAGTGTATCAGAGAAAAACATGAGTCAGAGATATCATTCAATCTAGTGAAAAAACTCAAATGGTAATGGGCTGGTCATTTTGCAAGAATATTAGGCAACCACTTCCTATAGATCATAAGCAAAACTGGTCGAAAACATATAAGATGATATGACGACCTAGACAAATTCAGAGAGTATTGGCTCCGCAACGCCCATGATAGAGACGTGTGGCGAACCCTTGAGAAGATCTGTGTCCAACGACAGACGCTAAAAGGCTGATGATGATGGTACTATGTATGATTTTTTTTTTCGGACCATCCTTTGTTTACCATGAAACCGTTTTGGGGATTTAAAAACAAAACAGTTGTATAACATTGCTCCACCGCAGTGTTGATCAAACACAAACTCTCCTTAAGCTATGATCCTAATATATAACTCTGTTTTATTATTTTTAGGATCATGTCATAATGCTATTTGCTATTTCATTTATATTATCATCATGTCTTGTATTGGGACATTATTTTATACAACACTCCATTTAATCTTTTCCAAACTAAGGTCCCACTTACGTATGTTAACCAAACAATTGATAGAATATATATATATATATATATATATATATATATATATATATATATATATATATATATATATATATATATATGTATACATGTGTGTGTGTGTGAGTTACTTCGCCAGTTCTACTTGTTTACTTACAAGAAACCATGTTTGAATCCAATGAGTATTCGGCTCCATTTCCTTTCTTTCTTTCTTTCTTTCTTTCTTTCTTTCTTTCTTTCCTTCTTCCTCTCTTTTTTACCGATCTCCTTTCACGACTTCATTCCTTTTCCTTTTCTTCTCTTCTTTCTCTCTTTCTTTCTTCTGGTCTTTCATTTTTTTCCTTCTTTCTTCCTTTCTTTTTAACGATCTCCTTTCACGACCGTTTTCCTTTCCTCCTCTCTTCCTCTCTTTCTTTCTTTTCCTCTTTTCTTCTTCCTCCCTCTCTTTCATTCATTCTTTCTTTCTTTCTTTCATTCTTTCTTTCTTTCTTTCTTTCTTTCTTTCTTTCTTTCTAATGATCTCTTTTTACGACTGTCTTTCTTTTCTCCTTTCTTCCTCCTGTTCTTTCAGTCTTTCTTTCTTCTCTGCTATCATTCTTTTCTTTCCTTTTCTTTTTTTTCTCCCTTTCTTTTTAACTATCTCCTCTCACAACTTCATTTTTTCCTTTCTTTCCTTCTTACTTTTTCTTCCCCTTCCTCCAGTCTTCTCTTCTTTCTTTCTTTTTTAATGATCCCTTTTCACAACTTTCTTTCTTTTATCCTTTCTTCCCTTCTTTCTCTCTTTTTCCTTTCCTCTCTTCTTCCATTCTTTCTTTTTTCTTTTCTCACTTTCTTCCTCTCTTTTTAAAGATCTCTTTTCGCACTTTCGTTCTTTTCCCCTCCTTCTCTCTCTCTTTCTTCTCTTCTGTAATTCTCTCTTTCTTCTCTTCTTTTCCCCCTTCTTTCTCTCTTCTTTCCTTCCTCTCTCCCCTTCTTCCCCTACTCTTTCCCTCCTATCTCCTCTCCCCCTCCTCCAATTCTTTCCCCCTCTCTTATCACAACCACCCAGCCTGAATGGTCAGTACGATTGCTTTCTTACCCTTCACCACAGCATTAGTCATATTTTACGGCTTCGTTTCGTCTTTTGAAATGTTTGCAAAGTTAATAACATTTTTTTCTAATATTTCATTTCGTTCGGTTCGCATTTCGCGTTTTTTTTTATCAATTTACCAATCTTGTCCAACGTTGGCCGAAAAATAATTACATTCTGTCATCCACCCCCGCTTACAAACATTCCAACCACCAATTATTGTTTTCTATTTCATTAGCTTACGAGAATACCCCAGTCTATTCATTGTTATCTATCTATCTATCTATCTATCTATCTATCTATCTATCTATCTATCTACTCATATCTGCTTCTATCTATCTATCTATCTATCTATCTATCTATCAATCTTAGTCTGCTCATTGCTATCCATCTATCAAACCCTATTAGTTTATATCTCTCTTTTTATCTTTTCATATCTATCCATCTCAGTCTGTTC
This sequence comes from Thysanoteuthis rhombus, assembly GCA_963457665.1. Classification (NCBI taxonomy): domain Eukaryota; kingdom Metazoa; phylum Mollusca; class Cephalopoda; order Oegopsida; family Thysanoteuthidae; genus Thysanoteuthis; species Thysanoteuthis major. Next base: position 5,684,921 of record OY735242.1, read on the forward strand.
ACATCTATGTATGTATGTATGTATGTATGTATGTATGTATGTATGTATGTATGTATGTATCTATCTATCTATCTATCTATCTACCTATCTATCTCAGTCTATTCATTGCAATGTATGTATGTATGTATGTATGTATCTATCTATCTATCTATTTATCTATCTATCTATCTATCTATCTGTTACGGGCATCGAATAGTGAGCGATATTTATTGAACATCTAACACCGCCGATATATATATATATATATATATATATATATATATATATATATATATATATATATATATATATATATATATATATATATATATATATATATATATATATGTATATATATATGGTCCCAGATGAATTTGGTGTTATTCTTCAAACTATGATAGGATCTTATTTGGTAGGGCCTATCGTTCAAGATTAGTGAAAGAACTATTGAAGAAATTCACATTCGTCAATGAATGCTCAATAAATTTCGTCTTGGTGACAATGAAACAACTGCCATTAAAAAATGCTGTGTTGATCTTGAGTAGCGACTGATGACTCTTTCAACACCCTCCCCCCTTTAGTGGTTGGACCTTGCCTCGACGCCCTGTTCACATTTTTCATCAAATGATTGGTTTGAAACGGGCACTGCGAATCAGTGAAAAAAAATGAATTTTTACGTTCGTCACGATATTATAAAAACCCATGTTGAGAGAATGTCCCAAATAGTTAAAGAAATTCTTACTTATTCTCTCGACATTTCAAAATTATTCCTGCTCCTTGAGAGGGGGGGGCATGCCCCTGGTTAACAACCACTGATCTAAAGGCACTAGGTATCTGTAAATGCCAGGATTGATACACCGAATTCAGATCGGGCAATTCCGACCTCTACGATGCCCGCCGTTCGAGAAGGTCGCTAAAGCTGGATCATGACCTCCTCAGCTTTGTTGGCCGATTCTCGTGAAAGCACTGAAGAATTATCAGAACAAAAAACATAAGTTCAACGATCCTTACATCAATATCCACCATCCTTACGTCCATATCTGTGATTTCTGATGTAAAAGGGGTTTTAAATGAAGTAGAAGAAGTAGTAGTAATTTCTAGTTGCAGGAGTAGTAGCAGGAGGTGGAGATCAAGATGAAACCTGGAATGGTTTATCCGAAAATCTGATTATTGAAAAATAATCAGTAAGTTTAAATTGAGTGCAATGACGTCATATATCCGTTCCATCCTCCTTCTATTGTTCACATAAACGGAACCAACCGAAAAGCTTCTAATTAATTCAGCATAGCCTACAGTACGACGGCATCTTCAATAGATCAAGGAGCTTAACAAACCTGGAGTTTGAGTTTCCTTGTTGCTGAAATCAGAGCAGAACGTTCAATAAGCTACAACGTTATTTCATGGAATTGTTACTGGGAACAAGAAATGCGTTCTTTATGGCTATCATGAGATCAAATACCTGTTCCTACACAGAAATATTGATGAGGTCAAACATGGGCTATTAGACTTCCTTGCATCGAAATCAGCTTCCTTTCACCAAAGAAGGATTGAAAAGTTGGTTTTCAGCGTGGACAAATATCTTGGATAACGAAGGCAATTATGTAACTGATTAGGCTATAAATATTTCCCAATACAAGGTGGTTTGTCTTTCTCCGAAGACAAAATCGACATTTCTTTCCGGTACACCTAATAACTCTATATCTATCTACCTCCTCTCTTTGTTCCATCTTTTCATATCTATCCATCTATCTTGTTTATAAATAAGATACTAATATATATATATATATATATATATATATATATATATATATATATATATATATATATATATGTAAGAGTATGCATGTTAGATTGGATAGTGTACAATGCAGAATGTGATAATTGTAGAGACTTTCATATTAGGAAACATATTTCGTCCGGCACCGGTGTTAACCAGTTGTTTGATTTGCTAATGGTTAATAGCGGTGCCGGATGAAACATATTTCCCAAATAAAAATATCTCAACAATTACCATATACTAGCTGGGAATCGCAGCATTGCCTGGTGGAAAAAGTAACTTAACATATGACAATACAGAAATGAAACATGTTAATGTTTTCTTATACAACCAAGTGGGCAGGATAGCGTGAGTTGAAAAATGTTTGGATGTATTCAGTGCAGTAACCGACAGGTTGTCTGATCGAATCTTGGCATGGGTGTCGCCCGCTCTTGGCCAGGTTCGTGCACTCTCTCAGGTAGGCCTGCACGCACTGCTGGACGGGTCAAGATAATTCGTGCGGCTTTTTGTGTCATTGGAATGTTTTGAAGCGGAAGTTTGGGTTTAAGATTCCGATGGAATTTATAAAATAATTTTTTTTCCGCCCAAAACGATATTGTTTTCCTCAAATAAGGAAGTAACCTAAACGAACAAATGGGAGTAACCTAATACTTCGCAGGTGTACCTCCGTATGATGGACGGAACGTGATGGTTTAGTTTGGGATTGTAGTTGCGATGTAAGTAGAACCTATCCTCATGAAGACTTGGAATTTTTTTCTTTCTGAAAATTGACTAATTTCCGAAGTATTGAGAGCAGAAATAGTTACTTATCTTATTAGTTATTGTTATGTTTTTTTTTTCGAATAGGTTCTTCACTGATTTCAAAATCTTGTTCAGATGGCAGGTTTGTTGTAAATTCAAAGTACGTTTACTAAACCAAATCGTAACCGAAAAGAAGTTGACAATAAATGTTAATTTTAACGTTAAAATCATTGAAAATGTGATGTAAATTAAAACTGAATCTTGAGAAAAAACATTCATTTAATGTTATGCCATCTAACAAGGTTAATAAAATAAAATAACGTGATTGGAAAATAACTTTGAAGAAAAAAATGTTTACAATAAGACAGCGATATGGTAAAATGATTGAAAGCGAAAGAGAATTTTTTTAGAAAAAACAAAAATGTTTTCAGAAAACATTGAAAGAGAATGTGAAGACAGACCCATTGTAAAAACTCAATCTTTTCTATTTACTGTCGAAATGTATCGAACTCTGTTATGCCAAGATACGAACGGATATCGTACATTTATTGGAAAATGGAAAAAAATCGGCCGGATCTAGTCGAAAAATAATCCACAAAATAAATCGAAATAAATCAGCGATTCTCACAGAATCAGTCCAAAGCTATGGCGGATTGATATCTTTCGTAAAAGTGAAGGGGTGTAAAGTAGTCCCTTTGTCTCTGATAACATTTTTTTTTCGATTTGAAAAAAACAAAACATTATCAGCGATTTCATTTGAAAGAAAAAAATTCAAATCAAAGCAAAAAACTCGACCATTAAAAACTGTATTTTATTGAAATCTATATTATTTATTGGATCTACAAATACAAATGTTAGGGTTAGCTTCAGGGTTAAGGTTTGGGGTTGAGTCAATGTCAGGTTAGTTCTTAAGCTTATATATATATATATATATATATATATATATATATATATATATATATATATTACAGAACAGATGAAAGCATCAAACCTGTCCTTATCGCAAGTAGTTCCACCATTGAGAAAATGATTTACACCATCCATATGTTTTGAATTTAACGCTGAAATGGTAACAATCACCAAAGAAGCATACTCTGAAGTGTAGCTCTGAATTGGATGGGTGCGATTTTAAATTTTAAAAGTTTTATGAATAGTAAGTTCACCTACTGCAATCTCTTCAAACATCATGCAATAATAAATGGGTTGGTGGCTCCCAGGTTCGGAATCGCTGCACTTACTCCATGGCGTGAATGTACATTGATTGAATCCGGATGCCTATCCCTATGATGTTTTATAAACCTCAGTTACAGACGATGCATTGAAGAATTTCGAAGAAACATCAGACAGTTGGGTGCTGACTTTTTCACGATGTCGTCTGCTTGCCTCATTTTCGCGAATAAAATTCAGTTAACCTTGACACGCCATTAAGTCAAGCCCGGAATCAACCACGAACAGCGAATGTCATCAAACATGATTTCCTTGGTCAAAGGCCACTGTTTTTTTGTAGAAGAAGGGGGTTTTAGGGTCAGAACTCAGAATAACTTGACATTTTCGTTTGACTGATTTTTGCTATGGGTCGACTCACATAGAATGGCTAACAACTCCTACATTGTCATTTTTCTCTGTTTCTTCGTTTCTTTCTTTCTTTCTTTGAGACTGAAATCTTAATTCTCATTCTTTCTTATTTAGGTTAACCACTCCGTTTAATAATTTTCCTTTTTCCTCTCTCTTTCTTTCTCATTCTGATTGTCTTTCTTCAATCTCACCTTCCCCAATTTACTGGTTTCTTTCGTATTTTTCAGGGATTCATTTGTCTCCCTTCGTGGGATCTTGGCAATTGGATTTATCATACAGATATGCACGGACCTATTTCATTCTAATAATCACATTTTTACAAAAAATACATACTTTTATAAATGTCTTTTTTATCATTGAATACAATATTCCTTCCTCTGATTTTTCATTCTTTTGATCTTTTTTCCTCCTGATCCTTTCTCCTTCCAATTCTTTCTTTTTTCTATCCTTTCATCTCTTGATCCCCCCTTGTTCCAATTTCCTTCCGCCGATCCTTTCTTCGTTCGATCCTTCCAATTCTTTCTTCGAATTCTTTCTTTTTTCAATCTCCTCTTCGTTCAATCCTTCCTTCTTTCGACCTTCTCTCTCCTGATCCTTCCTTCTCCTGATCTTTCTTCCAATCTTTTCTTTTTCAATCCTTTCTCCTTTCGATCCTTCCTTCTTTCGATCCTTCCTCCTTTTAGCTTTTCCTTCTTCTGATCCATCCTTCTTCCAATTCTTCCGATCCTTTCTTTTTGAAATCCTCCTTTCCTTCTATCCTCACTTCTTTTAATCATTCCTTCATTCGATCCTTCCTTTCACTGATTCTTCCTTCTTCCAATTATTCCTTCTTTCGATCCCTGTCTTCTTTCAATTCTTCCGATCCTTTTTTTTTCAAATCCTTCCTTTTTCATCCTCCATTCTTCCAGTCATTCCTTCTTTAGATCATTCTTTCTCTGATTTTTCCTTGTTTTAATTTATCCTCCTTCTGATCCCCTCTTCTTCCAATTGTTTCGATCCTTTCTTTCTCAAATCCTCCTTTTTCATCCCCCTTCTCCCAGTCATTCCTTTCTTTTTCTGATTCACCCTTTTTATTGTCCTTTCTTTCGGTCATTCCTCTTTTCAATCCTCCCTTCTCCTGACCCTACTTTCTTCCAATTCCTACTTCCGACTCTTTCTTCCAATCCTTCTCCTTCCGATCCTTTCTTCTTCTAATCCTTTTTTCTTTCTATCTTCACTTATTTCGATCATTCCTCCATTCGATCCTTCCTTTTACCGATTTTTCCTTCTTCCAATTCTTCCTACTTCCGATCCTGTCTTCTTCCAATTCTTTCGATCCTCTCTCCTTCTAATCCTCCCTTCTTTCGATCCTTCCTTCTTTCTATACTCACTTCTTTCGATCCTTCCTTCTTTCTATACTCACTTCTTTCTTATCCTTCCTTCTTTCTATACTCACTTCTTTCGATCCTTCCTTCTTTCTATACTCACTTCTTTCGATCTTTCCCTCTTTGGACCCTTCCTTTTTTTTCTATCCTTGCTTTCCTTGATCTTTCCAATTCTTCTTTATCCCGATCAACCCCCTTTTTTTTAACCTATTCTGCATCCATTCTTTTTTTTCCCTTTACTTCCATAACTAAACGAATCGTACGCTCTCTCTTCGCCCATCGCAACCCTTAGCCCCCAAATCCATTTAACAGCACAAGGGACTCAAAGGACCGACCTCAAATATCGATCACTCTTTAGCCCATAGCAAACAAAATGGCAGTGATCCGCGAGGCGTTCTATTAAATATTGGCGCCAAATCTTCAGTGGGGTTAAAAATGCGGGTGGAGGTTGAGTTTGGGTTCGGAGCGGAGGTTGCTTCCGCTTTATCGAGTAGTTTCGTCAGTTTTATTTTATTTTTCTTTCGTATTCATTATTCTTATCCCGTGAACATTATGCACGACTTGCATGTAAGTATGTTTTTCTCGGAAATACTATAATACCCGTTTAGTTACCCCGGTTTGCGTTGATTTGCATTAGCGCTTTTTTGGTTAAATTTCTAAATAAATGATGATGTAAAACTGCATTGCGGACAATAACCGAAATAATTGTATACTGTAGACTTCGGTTAATGTGTCATGTGTATTAAAATAAACACATACACGTACGCAAGAATTTTCATATATATATATATATATATATATATCATCACTGAGTGAGATTTCACCATTCCTGGAAAGTAGCTATCAGATGAGATACATAGCTCTAATCCATTCCTGTTGAAGCCTTACGATGACCAGAAGTCCTTGTGCCGTATAGAAAAAAAATATCATGCTGCATGTGTAGGCCTAGATAACTGCTTCCTCTCCGAATTCTCATTTTGTTCATTCATTGTCTATATCTACTCTATTTGTTTCTATCAACGCAGGCAATTACATTATTAAGTGATGGGTACGTAACCCAGCAAAAATAATTACAAATTGCGTTATTCTGAAACTTTATTTGAAATTATCTCCTGTAATAACAAGGTGAATGTGTCATTTGGCCTAGACAACGTGAATAAATTGAACAATTAAAAAAAAAACAGGGCTGCTGCTGGAATCGAATCTGCGACCGATTGCGTAGCAGCTTAAACGTAGTGTTGCTCTTACCATTGAGTTAAACAGCCGCTGGTGATAACTATGGAGTTAAATCAGCTATTTGGGCGTTTGCATTACCCGTGGTGCTTAGCTCAACGGTAGGAGCAACGTTATTTTGAATCGGCTACCCTATCGGTGACAGGTTCGATTCCTGTAACATCACGATTTTTAAAAATGATTATTTTTGTATACAGCATCTATAAATAATACAGCTAACCAATGCATCCTCCCGATAGTCACTTATGGAGCTGAAACATGGAACCTAACCAAGAGACAGATCCGCAAATTGAGAACCATGCAATGTGCACATGGGAGAATTATGCTGGGCGTTACATGGAGAGGCCACAGGACAGCACAGTACACCTTGAAGAAAACAGGAGTCAGGGACATCATAGAATCCATTAAAAAACCTCGAATGGCAGTGGGCTGGCCATATTGCAAGAATGACGGACAACTGATGGACATCACGACTCACGACATGGGTGGCCAGAAATCAAATGTGCAACCGAGGCCGGCAGAGTATTAGATGGAGAGACGAGCTAAATTAAGAAAGTGCTGGCTCTGCGACGCCCATGATAGAAAAGTGCAGCTAATCCTGGGGAAGGTCTACTTCCAAAGACGGACGTTGAAAGACTGATGATAATGATGTAGTAAACAACTTTTATTACTTCTTCTGCTTCCTCAATGGCTGAGATAGTTGCATATCTATTCCTCCAGCCCCAATAGTTCGCGTTCGAGCCCACGTAACCAAAATTGCAAATCGTAGTTTTAAAAAATATTCTCAAGTTAGACCAGGCAAGACTTCATAACCCAAAAGACTGACGCATCCCGGTCTTCCCAAACAAATTACGCTTACTGTTCATCAGATTATATATATATATATATATATATATATATATATATTGTGCAAATATCTATCCACGCACGCACACTTACATACGCAAGCTTATGCACACACATTCACACACGCATACACACACTCGCCTACAAATGCACACACATCCGCTCATACACACGCACACATAAAGAAACATAGACACAAACACACGCTGGTTTACATACACACATTCAGTAGTGATGATAAAAGAAGTGAGAGAACGCAGGGCTGCCAGCTCTCGTCTGTGGTGTCTTCCCGTAAAAAAAATTAACTTTTCAAAACATTTTGAGGTCTTACAGGATAAGTATTTGGACAAACACCGATTACTTTTTCTCATCGGCGAAACGTCCAGACAGAGAATTTCAGTAGTATGTATATGGATGGTGAGCGAACGCAGTCCCCCATCTCCCCCAAAAGTTGGGAAACGTTGTTCAGACGGCGCTACTCTACTGCATACATTTTAAAACTTCATTCATCTTTTTTTATTTTAAATGAAATTTTCTCTGTTCAAATAGAATTGAACTTTTGTTAGGGTTTGTAGAACACAGGCTCTTTACTGAGATTTTGATTAAGATGAATGGACCCAATAACAGATAAAAAAATGAATAGATAAAAAAATAAAAATAAAATGATGAATGAAGAATTAAATAAAACAAAAAAAAAATCAATTTTTTAAAAAACAAATAAATATAAGAAGTGTGGTGGTTGTAAGGGAGGGGTCGGTTCCTTGTGACTCATCACCCGAAGACTCAAAACTAAGATGGTTTCATTTTTCGCGGGAAAATCAATACATTATTTTAGTCAAACAAATGCAAAAATATAGAATTATGAAAATAATACTGTATGCTTCACAGTCAAGGAAAGTTTGGTACTGCACAACACACTATCACACTCAATTAGTAGTACAAGCAAAAAAATAATTTGTTCAGATTACGGCTACTGCCTGTTGGTGCTTCGTACAGCGTACAGTCTGAGTTCAATTTAGAGAGACTATATCTTAATTTCTTAATTCACTTGAATACATTTAAGTAGGGTTTCTTTTAACTTGCAGTGGACCCCTATTTGAATTAGTCTAGCTCGTCTCTCCATCTAATACTCTGCCGGCCTCGGTTGCACATGAGATTTCTGGGGATCCATGTTGTGAGTTGTGATGTCCATCAGCTGTCCGCCATTCTTGCAACATGGCCAGCCCATTGCCATTTGAGATTTTTTAATGGATTCTATGATGTCCCTTACTCCGATCTTTTCCCGGATATACTGTGATGTCTTGTAGACGGATAAACGGTACAAAAACCAGGCAACCACTACCTCATCTTGCGGTAGCATCGCCGCTTGCGTAGCCAGTGAGCTTGCCATAACCTTCGATGAAGATCAGGTTTCATTTGCAACCAAACGCTTCATAATGTTGCAACGGCTCCATTCATTATCAAAGAGACGAATTCAAATGATTTGAATAAATGTATTTTCTAGCACCCATGATAGATTTTAAAGGGAATATTTTTCATCTCCATACATTTAAATATCTATTTTATTCAAAGTATATTTAAAGCCGGTTTCTTTTTTGAGTCCTTGCATTTAAAATGGAGGAGCATCAGTAACCAGTATCTAAGCAGTATCGGCTGGAACCGAAGCCAGCGTAAGGGCATTTCGTATAGTTCAATGTATGCAGAAGTCGTGCCTTTGTCCAAAAGTCTCCAGTACCAAATTTCAGCTCGATCTGAGAAACCATCGGAAGAAACTGAATGGTGCAGACCCCTTTGCCAAATGGGTTCTGTGAGCAGATCTTCGCTTCGCACCGACAATAAAACTTGCATTCTGTCAAATCTAATTATTTCACTAAAACACTTGAGAAGTTTTGATGCGTTTCAATATTTCTTGGTTACCTTCTTCATAAATTTGAATTTATGTATACGTTCCTTGACGGCAGATATTTATTTCATTCGCTAATGTGTTCAATTCACCTGGAATTTTCAACATAGGATTTTTTGTCCACAGTAAGATGAAATCCAGGTGGGTTACAGATTCCCATCTCTTTGCTCGTCGGTGTGTCTGTCAGTATGTGTGTCTCCGAGCGCTCATGGTCACATTTTGAGGGCTACCACAGAGAGCAAACTTCATAACAGCGAACATTTTAATTTCCATTCAGCTCGTGTAGCACCCATTTTTGATTTTCCCATTCGGTGTAAATATCAAACATCTGTTGAACGGCTATCGTTTAGTTCCTCTGCAACCTCTCAAGTTGTTTAGCATGGGTCCGCCTCAATAATAGCCCTCAACTGCCAATCACAGTAGGACGTCCACGGCCCTTCTCATTTTCAAAGCTGCCTTTCGTACCATTTTGAAATCATACAAAATTGCTCGGACTTGATTTCTCCCCGTCTTTGGTTCAGCAGTCTCGAATAAACCTGAATGAACAGTGAAAGGAGAATGTCGAGCTTAAATAAATAGTGTAAAACTTACGCTTTAGAATGGTATATTTCATAAGCGTGGTTGAAAGATACTCCATTCCATATTAAGCATCAAATTTTGAAATAACACCCCCCCCAAAAAAAAAACGCGATCATTTTGTACCTACATAACACATAAAAAGCAGCCATCTGCTGAGCCTGTTGTACCCTTACGATAACCGTCAGCGAAGCAACAGGTTATGGACTTTATATAAAACATGAACGTGTAGATTTCTAAAAGCAGGACACTCTATTAAGAGACTCCAATGCTGCATACTGACAAGAGCGATCTAATTCGTGCACGACATCTGAGAAGTACGGCGCCTTCTTGGTTGCCTCATTTGTATCTAGTATTTTAAATCGAGATACGTAAAGCCCACAAAAAATTGTCCAAATTAAATCTCCTCCTGCACACTCATAGACAGACCCGGGCGCTCCCAGCAGTCTGGCGTGCCCCAGAATCTTAACGAAAGCATAAAAAAGTCGTCGTTTAAATATCAGAGAATTTTCACATGGGAAGTAACAATATACCTCATAGCTTAATTTTCGTACAACGCACTGAAAATAACCACTGGGCTTACCAATACAGTTATGTTGAACATAAAACTCCACTGGCGAAACCTAGAATTTATTTTCTAAGAACTAACAAATTCCAGGAAAATTCTATGGTCTAATGCAATGGTTTCGAAACTGTGGTCCACAGACCCACCGGGGCCGCAAATATAATCCCCAGGTGTCTGCAGCAGGGTTCCTTCTAAATCTAAATGCTGTGGAAGAGAAACAACTTCATCCATTGCACAATTATAGTAAAAAAAATTATTGTACTCAGATCTGTACAATAGATTGGAATCCAAATAAATGTAAAGGAATAGAATGTTAGAATGAATATGATTCATGAAGTTTAAAGGTTGTATATTGTAGTAGTTTATTAAGGAGAGTCTAAAAACTGAATGCTAAAAACAGAGGTCTGCTAGAATATTTATATTTTATAGAAGGCGTCCTTCAGTTTTCGAAGTTTTGATGATTGAAAGCACAAAAAAATTTCAACTAAAATGTTTTTTTTTCTGGCTGTGGATCTGAACTGAAAAAATATTGTCTATATTTAAATCAAAATTATCTTTTTGGAATAAAGAGCGCAAACAACTGAAGAGCGCTTTTTGTCCAGTTGGTATGAGCCGTTAATATGAGAAAGAGGGAGATAGTGAGAAAGACAAATAGATAACTGTTTTCTATTGACTCATGATAGGCAAAATGCAGTGTTGTGTATATCTATCTGTTTATTAAAAAAACCATAGCCACCAAAGATGGCGAAGGGTTCTATCCTTTTATGTGCTTGCGTCAGTGTGTTTGTGTCTTCCAGCGCTCCTGCCCATACCATTTTGTCTACATACTACATAATTGGATTTTGTACTCCTCTAAATTGCTTCTGAAGATGATCTTTTGGACTTTTAGAATAAAAGCTGTCTGGGTCCTATTCTGACAAGGTCATTTGTGTGTTCCAGCGCACCTGGGATTATCGTTTTGTCAACGGACTTGAAAATTGGCATCTGAAGCTCACTAGGCCTCTCCTGAAAATCCTTTTTTTATCATAAAAAATGAAGCTGTTTTGCGCTTTTGGGGGGAGTTATTCTGACGGGTTTATTAATAACATCTACATTTTCCAGAATCTAGACGTTTCTAGTTTGCTTTTACTGTATTTCAGATGCTTTCCTGTTGAAAAAGCCAGTGATGTCATAAATGAAATTTATTCTGACCATATTTATTTTTTTACGAGACTTGAAAATTCGACTCTGTGGTTGTTCAGTTATTATCATAATGATTGCGAGTCTTCTTTTCTTTTTTCAAAATATTTTCCATTCCTTCTTTCTTTTGTCAAATTCCTGTCCATACGTGAAGTTAATTCTATTTCTACCGTACCAAAAGCAACAAGAAAAATCCTCACCAAATCTAAAGAAGTAAAAATTAATATTCTCCTGCCGTTATTTGAAATAAAGATCATCTGATTTCTTGCCGCGTCTCTTACCAACTGAGCTAAAATGACCAACCCTACATATCTACCACAATTTTTGTTATAAATACGCAAGGGCTTATTTCATTCTAAACGAATAATTACAAGTATAAAATTAACATTTCCTTGCTGTGATTCGAAATCATCATTAACTGATTTGTAGGTCGGTATCTTACCGACTTGAGTTAAGCGGACAATGTCTGTGAAAATTTATCTCATAGATATACAAGGTCTTATTTTTTTCCTGATTAATGAATACATGTATACCAAAAAAAAAAAAAAGGTCTTGTTAGCTTCTCGGGAGAAAGCGTCACGTGACAAACGTCATTTGGCTGCGTACCCAGTTGGGGGTGAACAATTAAACGATTGGAAAAGGTGGTGGTCAATGGATAAGTCGCTTCACTCGTTTTTTGTTTCAATGTACCCCTATCTATCTATCCATCAATCTATCTATCTATCTATCAATCTGATTATCTGTATCTTAGGCTGATCTGAAATCTATCTACTTCTCTCTCTCTCTCTCTCTCTCTCTCTCTCTCTATATATATATATATATATATATATATATATCAGTGGGTTATTTTATAACGTTCTATATTGGACAACTCTAATTTCTTTCCAGCTGACGTCGTTCTCAGCAATTTCCGTCTCCCGACGACAAAAATCTTTTTCTCAAGACCTCCATCTCTTCTTCGCCTTTTCCCGCCACTAAAAGCAAAGCAAAACAAAACAAAATAAATGGCGGTCGGAAAATGTTCTTCTTAGATTCTTTGTTTTCTGTCCTGAGGGCAAAACGTTGCCGGGAAACTATCCGTTTACCAAGAAATGTTATGCACTGTCTCTGGGAAAGCCTCACGTGACGAGAGTCTTTTTCTTATTTATTCAATACTTGTTTTGTACTTTTGTGGAGCAGTTGTTCCTTAGACTGGAGATTGATTCGCCCGACGATGAATGAAAATTATTTTTGGGGTGAATTAAACTAGAAAGGTGAATTACTTAATTTGCTCAGCATTAGAGACCATCAACCAAATCTGTCACCGAAAATGTCAACATAGGTTTCTAACGAATCTCCATGAAATCCTCGAAAGAAGAAGAAATCAAGTGAAGAATCACTCTGGGGTTGGCAAGCTTTTGGTAGAGCAAGCTAAACCTTCAAAGATAAGAAAATACCATTAGTCCTAGAATGAAGGGTATACAACCGATGCATCCTTCCCGATAGTCACCTATGGAGCTGGAACATGGAACCTAACCAAAAGACTAACCCTCAAACTGAGAACTGTGCAACGTGTATAGGGAAGAATCATGCTCAACATATCATGGAGGGATCACAAGACAGCGCAGTATATTAGAAGAAGGAAAAACAGGAGTCAGAGATATCACTGATTCTATTGAAAAAAAAAACCCAAAAACATCCAAATGTTTCTACCTCCAAATAGATTTTTAGTGAGGCGTATCCAATTTACAATGCAAGTTTATGCAAAATTGATGTCTTAGTTTGTGTCCTACAGCGTTCACGCCGGCGATCTTAAACATTAAACATTAAATCCTTAATATAACTGCAAAAAAGTTTGTTTTTTTTCAAATCTGCCCAAAATAGGTTTTAGTGGGGGTTGTGTTTGCAATGTAAGCTTATGCTAAATTGGCTCCAAGGTGGCCGAACATAAATAAACTGTGAAAGAGACGATTCGTGTTCATTTCGCATTAATGCCCTTGGGAAAGGCATGAATCCATCTCTCCCCCTGGCTGTGGTTAAACAGGCCGAATAAGGAGTTATGAAATATATAGGGCCCAAACAGGGACGACTGAAAGCATGGCCTGCGTAAGGACACTACTTCACTAACTCAGACGTTTGTATCGGGAGCCGAAATCAAAAAGTTTTCAAGTCGATCCGGTGGTATATGTATGTATATATATCGTGTGCAGGCTGCACCAATGGAGCTATAGGGCTAAAAAATTAAATATCTATTCTTTATCATAGGTCATTGGGACGTTTTTTTTTCAAATGCCTCTCTAACTAGTTTTTTAAATTTTTTTTTATCGAGGATGGCTTCAATCTACAATGAAATTTCGTGCTAAATGAATCCATAAATTCGTGTCCACTTTTTTTCTGAAGATTCAGACTTTTTTTAGTGATCACTGCCCAAGGAAAGGCGTGCGAAATAACTCATTCATTAATCACACCCCCTTCCAATTTTTCAATTGTTCACCCACAACACGACAACCTGCCAAAAGGCGTTGGTCACATGACGGTTCTTAATAAGTGACTAACCAGACCTGTTTACATTTTTTCCATACTTGAAAATGCATTTTTGCGATAAACTTGTACAATGAGAAAATGGAATAAGACTCCAATAATGGAAATTCGATTTACTAAATTCACTTTGCTGAAACAGTCATAATTTTGGGGCATTCGTAGTTTTCTCGTCATATTTTCAGAACGTTAAAACTCGAATGAAATAAACACAAACACCCAAGTTGTGACTTAATCCATGTTTTTTGCACATGATGAAATGCACATCTTGTTCAAGTATATAACCGTAAAATGATGTAATTATTTATGTATGGATCGACACCAAGGAGCCTGAAGCTACTTTGATAAGTTATATATTTTTAATAATTCAAGTATTCTAGTGTTGAGTTATTTTAAAAATCTCAACTCGATATTTTCAGTCACTTACACTCTTTTTTCTTTTAGTTTAAAACCTCCGGCGATTATGTGACATATTCTTCATCGTTATGTCACAACAGCCTATCTCATTTTATCATAACCTTATAATTGTTTTGATTAGCTTTGTTAATCTCTTTCCACATGAACGAAATCATTATAGCTTTGAGGTTATGACAGAACCCGGACAGGACATACAATCCTACAATTATACAATTAAACATACTGATTTGCATGTATGGCTTTTCTATTGATTGATAAAATGGCACACAAAAGAGAATAAAACGTAAATGGTTGAAAAGATAAAAAAAATTAGTCGCTGGTGGATAATATTTCGTGATTAAGATTCAAGGTTGAACGGCATTGATACAATTTAAGAATCACCATTCGTACTTTTGCGGGCGTCGCTTTCTCTTAATTCAATTCATCGCCACAATAAGTTTGCAGTTGGTCTGGAAGCTTCTTATTACTTTTACTGTTGTCTCGTTCTTTAGCGTTCTTGCTAATTCCAGTGATAGGCCTCTGTGATTCATTGTGTTGTAAGTTGGTGTTGGGTCAACAAACACTGCTCTTGTGATTTGTCGCTGTTTGAAGTCATCCTCAATGTTAAGTTCAAAATCTGACCACAGCAAGAGCGGCCTGACTTGAACCCGGCTAGGTCTGGTATCAGAAGATTCTTCCATTACAGGGAATAATCTTTTCAATTTGAGTCGCCCCCAGCCAGGGGGCGGGCGACAGGGTGCAGAGGAGACACAAAGAGGACTGCCTAAAGAAAATTCATATGATTTCTTAGTAATTCTTTTCTCTAATGAAATATCTATCTGTCCGCGTTATATCTCCAAAATTTCTCAATGAATTTCAATAAAATTTGGTTGAAGAGTGGACAAAAGGGTAAGAAAAACTCGGTTGAATTTTGGGGCGGATCTAGGAATAATTTTTTTTTTTTTAATACATTTTTTTTATGGTAGTCCACGTAAAATCTCCAAAGGTTCTCAACGAGTAACAAAGGATGAACAGTAGGCCTCGGAAAAAAGTGACCAAATTTTAAATAATGATAATTTTCGTGGCATCCATACTTATATCTTTCATTTCATTTAACAAAGTCAGAATTGAAAAATTGAAAACTAAGTATGGATAGAAATGTTATTAAATGTTGATTTATATCATCACATTGAATGGTACGAGAGAATCATCATAGATAATGTATAAGTACAAAAAAATCACCAAAATTTTAGGTATCCTGGGAAGAGAGAGGGTGACACTATGAATTACCACCCCTGGTGATACCAATCATACGCCTACCACTGGTTTCTCCTAGAGTTTATAACGAGTGGAGAGCATGGAAATTGGTCAGTAGCTTTTTAAAACGTCAGGGTATTCATTAAGGTTTGGAACAGCTTTGGCTCTTCCCCACTTTTTCAGGTATTATAAGATAATTATATAAACTCTTAATGTCATAAACTACTTGAAATCGCTCCCAATTGACAACTTTTCTATAATTAAAAGAAAATATCCTTACCTGATCACCGTAGCTCGTGCGTGTCCAAGAACCGATCATCTGAGAGAATATCTAAAATTATAAAAAAATAAATCTTTCATCAAAATTGATCTAGAAAATAAATCTTTCATCTAAAATAATCTAGAAGAAATAGATCTCCTGTCTGAAATCATCTAAAAAAATACCTGCAGAAGAGATGGACATTGCTAGTCCAAAATGACCATAGAGACCCTAAGAAACCTTTTTTTTAAAACAAAAAAAGTTTTTTCTCGACGGTTCTTCGTAGTGTACTCATGCAAAACTTAATGGTTGTAGCCCCTAAAATGTCACCATGGGGAACCCAGACACGGACACAGACACGTACATACAGACGAGAAAAGAGGAAAGAACCTGTAGACCATTCGGCTGGTTGGGTCATTTGTGGGGCTACGGTGATTCGATTAACGGAACTCTTCAGTGAATATGATTAAAACAATGAAAAAAATTACTTATAATTGGAAGAGATAAATTTAATCAGTTGTTATTCCATTCAATATTGACATTCCAATCTTCATACATGAATTTAAGAGTTAATGTTCTTAGGCAAGTGTTGAAAAGAACTTTTAAAGGGTTAAATAGAATCAAAAGCCAATGGACCACAAGGACAAAAAGTAATATTTTAGAGTAATGTAGGCAGGGGTCACCAAAATGGTCAATATACAAAAAATCGATAGATACATCGGGGTCAAAAGGGGATCGATAAACACTTGGAAGGGTCTGTTGAACGTTTGGGGGTCAGAAGCTATTATTCGCATGAGAAATAAAAATATACACGCCGTGGAATGAACGTTCACGCCTTTTTTTTTAAATTTATTCTTTTTCAGAGACCAAAGTAAAAAAATCCCACAAGGGTGGCAAACTTTCGGTAGCGCATACTCGACCTCCAAGAACAAAAAAAAAACCATTATGGAACTGAAAAATGGAACATAGCCAAAAGGTTGACCCTCAAACTGAGAAACGTGCAACGCACACGAAGGAGGATCGAGTCCAACATCACATGGAGGCATCACAAGACAGCACAGTACATTAGAGGAAAGACAGGAGTCAGATATATCATAAAAAGCTTTAGAAAACTCAAATGGCAATCGGCTGGACATTTCGCAGGGGATATTAGACTACCATTAAATATCATGACTCACAAAATTGATCCCCAGAGTTCATATGCAGTGTTGTGGCCGACAGAGGGTAAGATGGCGTGATGACCTAGACAAATTCAAGAAGTGGAGGCTCCGTGACGCCCAAGATAGATAGGTTGGGCTAATCTAAAAGACTGATGATGACTGCGAAAAGAGGCAAGAGAACTAATTCATTGATCACTTCTGTTTTCTCAATCTTTTTCATTGATAAAGCTTACCATTACATGCTGTCAAAACTTGATAGTCTCATGGCGGTTTCTATTCATTGACTAACCAGACCCTCCTTTTCTCTTTTTTTTCTTTCATTCTTTCGTTCGGTCTTGTTACTCGTTCCTTTTTTCATTCATTTATTGATTTATCAATTCTTTTTTGTCGATATTTTCTTCATTTTTTCCGCGTCTTCTTCCTTTCACTTTTCTTTCTTTCTTTCCCATTTCCCTTCCTTCCTACCATCTTTTATTTCTGTCTCTTTTTCCTACCTTTCTTTCTTTTCTTTCTTTCTTTCGCGTCCAGGCTTTTGCATTCTTCCCACCCTCCCATCACTAATCATGTTCCTCCCACCTCTTCCTCTTCCTCCCTCTACGATTATCACCTTTTCTTCCAGCCCCATCCCTTTCCCCCCTTTCCCTCTCCCCCATCCTGCTACCCTTTCCCTCCCCACCGATCCTGGACCGACTGATTAAAATATCATTCACCCAATGTCAACAATGTCAGTCGGGATGATTGGTTTTGTTTATTAATACAACTTCTCATCAATTTTATCTGAAGACGGACGGACAGACGGACGGACAGACGGACAAATGAACACACGGACTGACAGACACTCTTTTATTCTTTGAGAAATGCCTATCAAATCAACATCAGCCGTTATGAGCCATTTCTGGTCCATGGAAGCAAGGTTTGGAAATAGAAAAAGATAATAAATTGAAGAACCGTAGCCATCAAAGATGTCAAAGATATCTATTCTTTTCTTTATTATAAATATGTGCGTGTCTTCAAGTGTTTGTTGGTTCCATTGTTCCTGGCCATGCTGTTACGGACTTGCACATCGGCATCAGTACTCCACTAGACCCCTTCTAAATTGTTTTTCTTAATTTTTGGAAGAAAGTTTTTTTGACATTTAATGGAACCTTATTTTGTTAATATCTTCGTTCTCATGCTCCTGGCCGTACAGTTTTGTTTACTGACGTAGAAAATGGCATCAGTACTTTACTAGACCCTTCTAAGAACGTTTTTTTCTTCAACTCTTGGGAGAAAGTATTTTTGATTTTTTATGGAGCCCTATTTTGTTTGTTGGTTCGTTCCAACGTTCCTGGCCATATTTTTTTTCTATAGACTTGGGTATTGGCATCAGTACTTTACTATACCCTACGAAAAATCTTTTTTTTTTCCAGATTTTTGGAAAAAAAGAAACTTGAAAAAAAAATCTCTTCCGGATTTTATTCTGACTGGTTTGATGAATGAACAATCTATTGAAGTACATGATAAACAAATGAATGAGAAAATAAATAAATAAATTCAATTGTACTCATCCAAATTTTGCAGCACCATTGCTATTCTGGGGACTTCATTTTAGTAGTTGAAAAAGTTTGAATTTTTCACCTTTCTTGGCTAAATGTTTCATGTCCGTCTCCTAGCAAGAATTTACTTCTTGGATGTATCGGTCTTCAATCTAATCTAACATTTGATTTGTTTGTTTTTTGGGGGCAAGTCAGGCCCCGGTCGAGGTAGTAGGGGGGGTTGTTTTGGGGTTTGTTTTAATGAAATGTAGATTCTCCAGAACGTTTTTTTTTAATTCTTTCAGATGTTTCCAGCAGAAAATGTCAGTGATGTCATAAATAGAATTTATTCTGACCATTTGTTTTCTCCAATGGATTTTTTTCTACATGACATCAAATTTGGAGGCGTATATATATCGTATTTGTTCATATAATTAAATGTGCATGTGAATGTGCGTGCTTCTGAAATTACGCAATGCTCTTCCATAGGAATAGAGCACTCTGGTGGATGAGGAATTTCTGTGTAAAAGATATATGGCTCAAATTCAGCCTTACTGACTGTCCAGTTCCGTAGTTCCAGAGGGAGGATATCAGCCCCCTGGTCTGAAGTGAAGGTTTTGATTCTGCCTCGCAGAACTGGATGGGATAATGAAAAGTCTATAGCCACACTGAAACATCGAAACAGCTGTCTGTGGATGATACTATATATATATATATATATATATATATATATATATATATATATATGCATTATATTACTTTAAACTCTATTTGAAATGATCACTCGTTTTTATACAGCCAGAGTATCACTTGGCCAAGACGGCACAAATAGAATAAACAATTGAATAACTGCTGCAGGAATCGAAGCTGCAACCGATAATGCAGCCGCTGAAACGTAGCATTGCTGTTACCATTCAGCTAAATAGCCGCCGGTAATGCAAAGGCCGGAATAACTGATTTATCTCCAAAATCTCATTTTTTTTCATTTATCCCATTTTACGCTGTTTAGGCCACATGACAGTTTCACCGTATAATGACGGGATATCATTCCAAAATGAAGTTTTGAACTGATCGCTCACTCCCAAGCCAGTCAGAGACTTCAGGTATTAGGAATGAGGGTAGTGTATAGATCGGTCTCCTCCCCAAGTGATCACTCCAGGAGGCCCTCTACATGATCTCCAGCTACTGACGGCATCTGGTAGTCAGCTACAGACAGTCACACATCTAGGTACTGACCAATAATCGAAAAGCTTCGTAGCCATAGTTTCACATTACAATCACGACAAGCTGTTCCACACACCATGAAGTCTTGTAATTCCCAAACTTGTAATGGTTTAGTATTCCTAAACAAACAATCTGTTCACAGTAATACCCCGCTCAGCGCTATCTGGTTTTAGTACTGATGTTTTTCGTGGTAAATTTTGTAATATTGAACATCAAAAAAAAAAAAGAAAAATTATAACAGGTCTGGTTAGTCACTCAATGAAAACCATCACGTGACCACATGTTATCGGGCAAACTATTAAAACATTGTAAAAGGGGGTGATCAATGAATAAGTAGCTTCTCTCGCATTTTGTTGCACAATAATCACTGAACGGTGTGAATTTTAATAAAAATGCTGACACGAAATGAAGAATCAACTTAGCATAAGCCAACATCGAAAACCTAACAAAAACATAACAAAAACGAAAATCAAACTTTTTTTCTAGACATCATCATCTTTATCAGTGTTTTAACGTCAGTCGTTGGACATAGACCTTCCCCAGGATTCGCCACAATTCTCAATCATGGGCGTCGCAGAGCCAGTATTTTCAGTACTTTGTCTAGCTCGTCTCTGCATTTAATATTCTGCCGGCCTCAGTTGCGCATGTGATCTCGGGGGATCCATGTCGTGAGTCGTGATGTCCACCGGTTGTCTGCCATTCTTGTCGAAAATTTCAGCAAGCCAGTCAGCCGGGCCAACTTGAAAACTGAAAGAAACCTATGTCATCAATTTTGGTGAAGATAAAATAATAATAAAATAGCAGGAACAGTGTCCGAAATAACCGTGCACTGTACACTTAATTTTCCATGTGTATGAGAATGAACACATACACAATAATTTCTCGTATAGCAATGTATATCAATTCTGATAGTTGTGTCTTTGCCCTCAACGTGTTTGTTGTAAATGGCATCTGTTTTACTGAAGTTCGAAAAAGAAATAGACGAAGAATCACTCTAGGTTTGCAAGCTTTTTGTAGAGCGAGAAACTCAAGAAGAAGAAATTAAGCGAAGAATCGCTCTAAGATGGCAAGTGTTCGACCGATCGAGCACTACTTACAAAATCTAAGAAATCCCATTCGTTCTAAAAGGAAGGGTCTACAACCAATGTATCCTCTCGATAGTCACCTATGGCGTTTAAATATGAAACATAACCAAAAGATTGACACTCAAACTGAGAACCCTGCAACGTGCACCATAGAAAATCATGCATGAAGAGATCACACGACAGCACAGTATATAAGAGGAAAAAACAGGAGTGATTGATATCATAGAATCTAAAACTCAAATGGTAACGTGATGGCCATGTTGCAAGAATGTCAGACAACCGGAAGACATCATGACTCACAACGTGGATTCCCAGGGATCACATGACAAACTGTGTCCGGCAAAATATAAGATGACATGAGATAATAAACAAGTTCAGAAAGTAATGGCTCCACGACGCCCACGATAGGAAGATCTGGTAGTTCTTAGGTAAGGTCAATCTCCAACAGCAGACGCTAAAAGGCTGCTGTGGCCTATCATGATAATGATATACATCGACACCTAAAGATATTTCACTTGCTCCTGAAAGAAGCTATGATATACAATGCACCAATCCATTCTTTCTCGTTGAGGCTCAACAACAACATTATCAATGACATCAACAACGACATCATATATTCTGAAAAGATCGGTAATACAAGCTACCATGTTATGATGATCCCGTATAGCGTGTTCTTGTTTAGTGCTGCATTTTCAGGAACCTATCTACAGCGATCACTTTAGGACCAGCCTCAGATGATATGGGGTCCTGATGAGAAAGATCTTTTGTAGGACTCATATTCACAGCCAAAGTCTGTAGAATCTTGGAGATATAAATAAACTTTATTATAGACTTTATATCTCAACGGTAGAATGGAAATCAATCAAATTATGCGCTTAAAGATTTCGGAGGATTATATTTTTATACTGTTCTATGATTGATTAACTTATTCTTCTATTCAAGCTTAGTAAAAAAAATCAAAATTTTAACAGTATGAACAGTATATAAGTGACTTTTTAAGAATTCAGAAAGAAATTAAAAGCGCTGACTATCTCCATAATACTTGCAATGTGGTTTTAGGTATACGTTGCTGCGTGTTGTTTATATCTGATAAGATTAGAGTAGATTACCTTAGTTACTCGTGAGAGAGCTTGGGCGAATAATTGTGTATGTTGTGATAGAAGCATATAATTTTGTACCCATATTGCCAAAAGCATTCCGAAAACAATGGCTACTGAGCCATCAATTTTCAATTTGTCGCACATGATATACAAAAACACAAATGAACACAAACTCACACACACGCGAACACATACATTGGATGCACATGATAAGTACCCAAAGACCCATTTTTTAAGAAGTTGTTATTTTTATTACTTTCAGAGCTACAAGGCTAATCCTTCTAGTTTTCAAGCTTGAGCATCCTGATCAATCCAGTCTTTGAGTTTCAGAACAGAATAAAAAGTGAGCATTGCCTCCGAAATTTCGAAAATATAAACTTTTTGAAATAGTTTATTGGGCACTTATCATGTTTGATCACATGATTTTTTCAAATATATTCTATATATACATAGATATTATAGTACTATTTGTCGATTCTCTCTTCTTGGGATCATCACTTGTTTACTATGTAACAGTTTCGAGAATTTGTTGTATTGACATTACATCCCTGCTGAGTTGATCAAACACCTATCTTCAGCCATGATTTTAATATATAGCTTATGTCATACATGTAGTATTTTTTATCGGGTATTATCACAATGTATTGTACATAGATACTATTTTATACTATACATCATTCTTTTAGAAACACAGAGATTACTTTATATATATATATATATATATATATATATATATATATATATATATATATATATATATGATAATAATTGAATAATTGTGTGGTCACAAGGTAAATAATCACAACACACTCCTACTGTCAAATTTTAAATCGTAGTGGGAGTTATCTTCTGAGTATATACACGGATGTGAGGCCCAGTTACTTTGAGCTGAATGAGACGAAACTGGGGTATACAATTCTCATACAATTTATGCAATCGATACATATATATATATATATATATATATATATATATACATACATATATATATATATATACATACATATATATATATATATATATATATACATACATATATATATATATATATATATATACATACATATATATATATATATATATATATATATATATATATATATATATATATATATATATATATATATATATATATATATATATTAAGGTGCAGTCCGCCCTTTGGAATCAATAAAAATAATGGAGCAGGATTCATTATCAATTTATTATTTATTGCTTTATAACTGGCATGATCTCCCGGGACAGAACTAATGATTTGGGAGCCTTGACTCTTATCTGGTTAGTGACATTAAAAATTGGTTTCCTTCCTCCGACCACAATTTTTTTTCATTCACACGCATTTTCTAATTGCTTCCATGGTCATAGCCAATATAAATGTGAAAATTATCTTTACTGGTAAAATTATCTTTACTGGTAAAATTATCTTTACTGGTAAAACAGTTAACAATAGAAACTGTCAGGTGACCAATGTCTTTTGGCAGCCTGCTGTGTTGGAATGGTCAATTAAAAACATTGAAAAAGTGATAGGGGATCAGTCAATAGGTGATCAATGAATAGGTTACTGTTCTTGCATTTTGTTGGACAGTGATTACTAAACAAGTCAGAATTAGAAAAAAATAACAGCTGCTGGATACGAACTATGAGTTTAGCATGAACTCACATTGCAAAATTGACCCCTTATTGAACCTTTTTTTCGGTGGACAGTATTTTGAAAAATAAGTAGTAAATGTTGAGATGTTCAGCCCTCTAGCTCCATTGGTGCAGCCTGTACATGTGACACATACGTGCATATATACGTTGGTAAAATTGCAATCGGAAGGGGAAGAGAAATTTGAGAGAAAAATAGGTGTTACATCTCGAATAATTTTGTCATCATATAGGCATGTTCTGATACATTTCAATAGTTGCCAACCACCCTTTTCAGAGAGCTTGCAGCAGTTGCAGAGAAAATACATTAGAGCATGTTTACTTGATAATGAAAAATTTCAAATTGTATCAACTGTTTTTCTCTTGAAGTTTTCTTCATCTTCCAACTGTCATTTTACAAACATTCTGTCGAATCACCTCACATCCACACAACACACACACACACACACACACACACACATATATATATATATATATATATATATACAACCAGCCTGCCAGACCTACTTGAAAACTCAAGAAACATATGTTGATAGTTTTGATGACGGATTAAGAAGTAACGGGCTGCTCTCAGTGACCATCCCTAGCCTTCAACTAAATCTTCCACTCATAGAAACTGGAAGGCCAGTTCAATTTATCCTCATTTTATAATCTTGCCTTACATATTTTCTTGACGATCGAATCAAGCCGTTTCCTTTCAGCGAATATCTTTATGTTTCACTCCATATTCTTCTACGAACCCCTAAGTCTGCTTCTCTTTCCTCCTGCTTGCTCACTTCGTGGTATTTGCTCTGCGATTCCATTCTCAGGACCTCTCCCCTACCCCACCCATTTCAACTAAAATTTGTATTGTAAAATGTGACAGGTGGACGGTCAGACAGACGAAGACGCTGCCTAATATGATGCAGATTACTATTATCATATCTGCTTATAATTTGTTCTCTTTCACCTTCCATGAAAATTCAGACGTTTTTTTAGTGATCGCCGTCGAACGAAACGCAGGAGAAGGAGCTAGTTCATTGATCTACCTTTTCTTAAAAAAAATCTAATATATCATCCACAACATGGCATGCTGCCAAAAAATTCAGTTTCCATTGAATAACTAACCAGACCTCTTTTTTTTCCAGTTTTACTCAGTGGTATCCATTATCTGACATATCTTCTATTCATGGTTTACGATAACAAGATCTAGTCTCCTGGCCTGGATTGGGTTATCGGATTGAATACGAACCTCCAAAATAATTTTGTTGTCATATCTTTAAGCAGTTTTTTGTGTATATTCAGTAATATTGATTTGAATGATCAAGTCCCAGGCGTTTGCACAGTTCCCAGTTGATCACCTTTTCATTCATCTCTCTTTCTTTTTTTTTCTTTCGATATACTCCCCTCCTTGTTGCCCCCCCCTCTCTCTCTCATTGATAATTTCTCTTTCTTGAATGAAGGAGAGATGATTTTTTCGCATCTATTCTCCGCACTTGATGACTTCTTTCACCCCATCGTCTCTCTTTCCCTCCACCTTTCCGTCCTTTCCCTCTTCCTTTCTTTCTCTAATGATATAAATCCCCCCCCCCCAATAAAGGCCAATACTTCTGCAGCGAAGGGGGCGGGGGTAACCTATCCCTCCCAACGGTAGAAAAAGAAGAAACCGGTCTCAGGTGAGAGTATGAGTGTCTAATTAAGGGAATATTGAGTTAGTACTTATTTAAAGGATTACAAACATTCGTTTTAACCCCTTTTCTACCAATGAGTCTTTGATTTCTCCGAGACCTGTAGGTACGGTATCGACTGTACAGTACATCATTATCATCATCATCATCATTATTAGTCGTTGGACATTGACCTTCCTCAGGATTCGCCACACTTCTCTATCGTGGGCGTTGCAGAGCCAGTATTTTCCAAATTTGTCCAGTTCATCTCTCCATCTTGTATTCTGTCAGCCTCGTTCTCTGTATGATAGCAGATGTCTTCTCAAATTTTGTCAAATCTATTCTTGAAGGTGTTGCCCGATGGTGTATCTGCGATATCGACTAGACAAGTATTCGAATCGTTAACAATCTGTCGTGTAAATGAATTAGTCCTTGGAAGTTTAACTGAGTGATTCTTTAACATCTTCACATAACGTTGCCGAGTTTTGGGAATATTAGCGGGAAAAAACAGCATATTGACATCTCTGCGCACAAACCCATTTATGATATAATACGTGGGGATCATGTCCCTTCATCGGCGTTGTCTTTCATACTCTTTCTTTTTTCTCTTCCCATCATTTTTCCACAGGTCCCTCCATCCACCTTTCCTTCTTCTCCTTCAATATCTTAATTCCTGGTTACATCCCTTTCTTCTTCACATCCTTCGTTCTTTCTTCCCTTCCTTCCTTCTTTCTTCCCTTCCTTCTATCCCTTGTCCTTCTTAGCTTAGTTTCTTGCCCCCCTTCCCATCCTTTCATTCATTGAACAATCGTAGCCACCCAAGGTGGCTAAGGATTCTATTCTTTTTTTCATATGTGCGTATGTTTGCGGAGATGATTGTATGTTTCTTTATGTGTTCTAGTGCACTAGGCTTTACTTTTTTATCCAAAGTCTTTGAAATTGGCATTAGTATTCCACTAAAACCCTTCTAAAAATTATTTTTAGGGTCTCATTTTGACGCATGGTGTTTATTGATATCAAGATTATTTAGAATGCAGATGTTTTTATCTTTTAGTTTTCCAATGGAAAATGCAAATGATGTCATAAATAGAATTTATTCTGACCATATTTATTCTCTAGTGGATTTCCTTATCACGATTTCAAATTTTGACGCTACAGTTATTCAATTATTGACTGTGATGTCCAATCTTCCCTTTTCCTTTTTTCTACCATTGTTACCCCACATTCTCTCAATTCCTCCCCCCGTCCTTGCTCAGTCCTTCTTTCTCCCACCTTCTCCCTCTCCTATTCTCTTCTCCGTTCTTTTTTTTTTCTTTTCCCTTTCTGTCTTATCTTTCTCATTTCTCTCTTACCTTCTTTCTTTCTTTCTCTCGATTTTTTAGAATCCGTCAACCAAAGCTTCCATCAAACTGTTAATCAAGGTTTCTTCAGTTTTTAAGCTGGACTGGCTGATTACCTGTCCGTCTGTCTATGTATATAAGTATATATTCAAAGTCAAAAAACACCTGAAAGTACCTAAAATAACAGAATTCTCCAGATTTAAAGTCTGGAAAATATATTATGAAATATCAATTAATTAAACGTGATTTTAAAATAAATTTTCAAATCATTTTATCAAAATATTACTTAATATATTGAAAAATATTACTTATTTCATTACTGTTAATTGAATAAAAATGTTACTTCATAAATTGAATAAAGAAATTGCTTATTTTTTTTACAATAAATTAAATAGAAACATGACTTATTTTTTTTGCTATGAATTGAATTATAAATTTACTCCTTATTATGTCAAGAGAAAAAGTGTTTTCTTTGTTTTAGACCCCCTCCAAAGGGGGGTTAATTTACAATGATTTTTTATGCTAAATTGATCCATTAGTTTGTGTCCGCTGGCTTTTTGGAAATTCGAACTTTTTTTTGATCACTGCCAAACATAAGTCGAGAGAAGTAACTTATTCATTGAACACCCCATCATTCTTATTTTCTAATTGATCATCTCTAATATAGTGTGCTGCCAAAAGGCGTCGGTTGTGTGATGGTTTCTGTTAGGTGACAAACCAGACCCGTACTTTCTCTTTTTTTTACTTTCTGGCCTCTCTTCGTCACATCATCCCCTTTCTCATCTCTCTTCCCACTTCGTTAGAAACTGTCAACCAAAACTGTCACCAAAACTGACAACATAGGTTTCTTTCAATTTTCAATTTAGTCTAGCTGGCCATGTATGTATGTATGTATGTATGTATGTATGTAAGCATGTAAGCATGTGCGTATGTATCATACAGACCGCACCAAAGTAGAAAGGGAGAAGTAAATTTCAACATTTACTCCTTATGTGTACAAAAAACGTTTTTTCTCTCTAAATTCCTCTTCTAAATACATTTAAGAGGGGGTTCATTTTTCAATGTAAGCTTCAGCTAAATTGATCCCTCAGTTTGTGTCCTCTTGTTTCTTTGAAAATTCAGACAAAAGGCGAGAAGTGACTTATTCATTGATCACCCATTTTTCTAATTGATTACCCTGAACATGGAATGCTGCCAAAAGACATTGGTTGTGTGACAGTTTCTATTGAGTGGCTAACTAGACTTGTTTATTTGTTTATTTTTGAACTGTTAATCGCACAGCTTCTTGCTTTCCTCCTTCTTATCCCCCTCCTCCCCCCCGCCACGTCTCATGTATTCTCCCCGTGGGACAGAGGATGACTTTCGATGGAAGATGCGGGGTTAATCACCAGAACATCGTCCGATCCTTAAGGTAAGCCCTCGGGACTTGTTAAGGAGAATTATTTAGAAAACAAACGGATTCAATTTGTCGAGTCAAGACTGACAAAAGAGAAAGAGAGAAAAAGGGTTTAGGGGAAGAAGAGAAAGAAGGAAGGGAGTAATAGAAAGAAAAGATGGAGAAGAAGAAGAAGAATAAGAGAAAGAGAAAGAAAGGTGATACAGAAGAAGAAGAAGAAGAAGAAGAAGAAGAAGAAGAAGAAGAAGAAGAAGAAGAAGAAGAAGAAGAAGAAGAAGAAGAAGAAGAAAGGTGACAGGAGAAGACAAAGGAGGGTGATAGAAAAAAAAAGAAGATAAAAAGATGAAAAGAAAGAGAAAAAGATGAGAGAAGAAGAAGAAGAAGATGAAGAAGAAGAAGATGAAGAAGAAGAAGAAGGGGGAGAAGAAGAAGAAGAGGGGGGAGAATAAACGTCCAAGAGACGGAGAAAAAAAGGGAGGAAGAAAAAGAAGAAGCACAAAGGAAATAATCGGAAAAGGGGCCAAAAAAGGGAGAGTTTATTAAATCTAATCTTTCTGTCTCTTTGTTCATGTTTTCTCCGGGAAAGAATGGGCCAAGTGATCTGCATGGACAACTAGTGTATGCCTCGCCACTACGGAGCCACAGTAGGGCCACAGAAACACAAGATGTCCAAAGAAACGCTTTAAGGATTGCATCAAGGACAGCCTAAAGCAGTGGTCGCCAACAATAGTTGATTTAAGCATTTTCTGGGCAATTGAATCATTACAGGGACGCAATGTTAAGTATTATGTCTGTCTTACTTCCGCCACACAGACAACACTGAAAGTTCTAAGCGTGATTTTTCAAGTCACACAACTTATGATCCGGAATAGTGGCTTTTATGTCAATTATTGTCAATATATGATAAATACGTTATATCTTCACTTTTTGGAGCCTTTCTACGAATTTGGGCGTATATAGGTGCCTAGTTACCTGGGAATGAAAAATACGCAATTTTAGCTTTTTTCACGAATCCAGCCACCTCTAGCCATTCGAAATGGCTGTTATGTGGCTGACTGGATCTAAAATGTTAGTCGGCGGTACGGAAAATCTGACGCTTATAATAGTCTCAAAGTGGGGCGCTAGGCCTAAAAAGATTTGGTGATCCCGGGCCTAAAGCATTGTGGAATCACTGCAAATGGCCTCGAGACTCGTGCTAAGAACACGACAAAATGGAGGAGCTTAACACACGTAGCCCGTAATCCTTTAAAAGAGCCGAAAAAGCATCAGTTGTAAAGATCATCACAAGGACTCATCATCTGTGTCCATGATCCTTGTGTGTGTATGTGTGTGTTTACGTGTGGTATACAACCGTAGAATTTCACAAATAGTCCCGTATTTTAAATTATGTATAAAACATAAAAATCATATTAATAGATATTGGGAAATTAATGAATGGAATGACATTATGTTTTATATATATCCAGTGTTTAAAGCTGTAAAGCTTTTCAGTCTATGTTTACATATGTGTGTGTATGCATATATATATATATATATATATATATATGAATATGTGTGTGTGTGTGTGTGTGTGTAATCACTGTGTCATCCACAGACAGCTGTTTCGATGTATTACATCTCTTCAGTGTGGCTATAGACTTTCCATTATCCCATCCAGTACCGCAAGGCAGAATTGAAACCTTCACTTCAGACCCAGAGGCTGATCTGGACTACGGAACTGGACAGTCAGTAAGGCTGAATTTAGGCGATATATCTATTTACACAGAAATCCCTCATCTACCAGAATGCTCTATTCCTATGGAAGAGCATTGCATAAGCTTACGATGGATGAGTATATATATATATATATATATATATATATATATATGCAAAATAAGTGAATCATTGTTTTTATAGAAAGAATGCTCGACATTTGATAATAAATAGAGCTTGTGTATTCATTGTATTCAGTTTCCTTCTGTCTAAGTTTGAATTCTGGTTATATCTCCTGTATTATAAATGGGGTTTTTATGAAAATATTTTATATGATATTTGCGGTTTTACGTTTTATATTTGGATTTGAAATTCTGTATTCAATGTGTTTTTGTTTGATTTTTTTTATGAAATTGTTCATAATTGAGATTGCTCCGATATTGGTTAATTAATTCCAAGTGTATTTGTTTTGATTTTCTTACATTTTTTGATGTATTTTAATGAGGGTTCATCTATTTTCATTGTTCCTCTAAGTTTTTTTTTATAGTCTAATTAGAATTCAGATTCTATTGATATCAATCTAGTCGTTAGAAATTTTATATTTTTGTCAAAGTTTATAAGTAGGAATTCTCCCTTGAGTTTGCAATTTTCTATCAATTTGTTGTTTTTGTTTAACAATGATTTCCTTTATCTTTTTTATGAATTCGATTATATGCATTTTTCTTCAAAGCATAGTAGGTATTTTAGGAGTGTTGTTTTTGCATGTTGGTTTTAAAAATTCGTATTTCATCACGGGTGTTCTATTTTATTTTTTCTAGATTCCAGACGTATTCGGAATCCCTGCCTGCACGCATGCATGCACACACACGCACACACACGCACACACACACACACACACACACACACACACACACATATATATATATATATATATATATATATATATATATATATGATGAAAATAATAAAACCGAAGCTGACGAAGATGAGGAAGGAGATTATGAAGATGATGAAGATGAAGATGATGGTGATGAGGGGGGTGGAGAAGATGTAGATAACTGCCATCCCAAAGTAACAGCAACAATAACGAACCGAGGGACTCAACTCACAAATCATAAATAATCACAACAACGAAGGGACAGGAAGAGAAGACAAAAGAAAATCGAAGTCGTGGTCCCTTGGCCCCAAATCGTCTTTTCCTCCGTTTAGTCATAAAACTGAGTCAATAGCAACATTTTGATGTTATAGGAGGCAAAACAGAAAAAAAAGAAACAATAAACAAAAACAAGAAAGCAACAATAGAAAATAAACACATCTGGTTAATCACTCGATAGAAACCGTCAAGTCTTCTGGCAGCATAACGTGTCGGGGTGATCAATTAAAAAAATTAGAAAAAAGTGATGATCAATGAAAAAGTCACTTTTCTCACATTTTCTCTGGCAGTGATCCCCAAAAAACTGAATTTAAATAAAAATATAAGCAGACATAACTATTTAGCATTAGCTTACATTGCAAATATGACCCCTCTCAACATTAAGAGAACCTACTTTGGGGTTGGACATGATAAGAAGTGAATGTTTAGATTTTCAGCACCCTCCTGACTACATTGGTGAGACCTGTACGCATGGAACATACATAGCCAACCAGCTAGCCAGCCAACTTGAAAAGTGAGGAAACCTAGGTTGACAGTTTAGATGACAGTTTTTGTTGACGGTTTCAAGTAAAAAAACAAAAACAACAACAAGACAACAACAATAAAAATAGATAAACATGAACGTTCGGCTACTTTTGGTTTTCTGGAGATGTTCTGACAAGATGCAATAATATTGGCCTGGAGATAAATAAAAAAGGAGGGGGGAGGAACGAATAGGGGTAGACTTTTGGAGATAGGGGGAGGGGAAAAGGGAACTAGGGAAGGAGTGAGTGGGTTGGAAATAAGGAAGGAAGGAAGGAAAAGGGGGGAGAAGAGAACATGGAAAATGAACAGAGAAACAGAGAAGGAAAGAAAGCAAGAAATGGGATAATAAGAGAGGAAGAGGAGAAGAGCTTAGAGAGAAAGAAAGATGGAAAGAAAGAAAATACTACGATTGCAAAGAAAGAAAGAAAAACACAGAATAAAGGAAGGGAGGAAGAAAGAAAAGAAGGAAGAAAGGAAAAAAGAAAAAAGGACCGTGTAGAAATAGAGGAAGAAATAAATGAAGAGAGAAAGAAGAAGAGGAAAAAACGGCTCCGAAAAGGAAACGATTGCAAAGATAGAGAGAACCGAGTGGAAAAAAAAGAGAGAAAGAAACAAATTCACAAACAAAAAGGAAAAGAGAAAGAAAGAAAAAAACTACAACGAAAAACGATTGCGCAAGAAGGAAGGAAGGAAAAGACAGAAAGAAGGAGGGAAAGGAAGAAAAACTACTTCGAGTATAATGGTTGCAAAGAAAAAAGAACTGCGTTGAAGGAGAGGAGAGAAGAAATAAAAGAAGGGTGAATGAAAAAGAAAGAAAGAAAGGAAGAAAGAGAGCAACATTTGGTCGAGATGTTTTGGTAAGAAGTAATAATGTTATCTTGGAGAAAAATAGAAAAGGATAAAGTTGCTAGAGAGAGAGAGGGGGAGAGGGGATGGGGAGAGAGAGAAAGAGAGAGAGCGAGAAAACCCTAAGAGGGTGACGGTCTTGGTGTTGTGGTGGGGAGCATGTAACTAATAAATTATGGTGCGGACAAATAAGAATACGTTAGACATAAATTGCTCGCAAGAGATTTATAAGTGATATTCGGCGAGAGAATAGAAGTGCCAGTGGCCGAGCGGTTGTCATCTCAAGAAATGAAATCAACTCGCCGAGTCCAAGCTCCGACTGAAATCTGCATTCACTTCGCACTAATTCCCCTGGGAAAGGCATAAACCCATCTAATTTCTCCCAGCTATGGGTAAAAAAAACCCGTATAGTCCTTATTGCCTCTCAGTCATATTTCCTAATTGCAAACCTCTTGGAACTTTGAAGTTTAGCCAAGACAGAGAAAGTGTATGCAGTAGCTAGCCTAATGGGTAGTATTTATTTGTTTACAAGCGTAGTACTTGTCAAAAATGATGGGATTTTTTCATGTTATCTATGGATAGATTAATATTTTAGACTAGTTCTATTTTTGAACATCGATTTCAGTCAGATACGTCTCAATTTCACCCTCTTTTTAATCAGCTTTCAAGGGAGGAAGAGAGTAAAACTTATGTTTTCCTAATGAATTTAAACACAGACACAGCAAACTGTGTCTTTGGGTCAGTTACAGCTGTCAGACACACTTAAGCTACTGGCCACATATGTCTTCCACTCTTTTATCAGATTTATAGAAAGCAAAACATACGTCTTCATGACGTGAACAGCGAAATAAACGAACGAACAAACGAACTTGATGAATATGGTCTTTATATGTATAGATTGTTTGGTAAGATGAGACGCATATGTATTTGTGTTTACGAAGCTTAGTCTGGCACAAGGCCCTCCGTTTGTGTTGCTTGGTGAGGGTCGAACTAGACTTGTGTCTAGTTGGCAAGAATGTGTAGATTCTGAAGGTTCTTATTTCGATCAATAACTTTATTCTTAGTTGAAGTTAGAGCGGAAGTGAGAGTTGACCATTCAACAGTCGTTTGGCATTTGTAACGAATTGGAAGGGCAAAAGGCTCTCCAAATGGGCGCCGAACGAGCTGTGCAAAAATTAAAAAAAAATCACCATGTAACGTGAATGACAGAAATTAAACGAACTAGGTTACGAAACTCTCCCTCACCTAGCTCACTGAACTGGTCTCTCTCAGACCGACTACCACTACAAGCATTTCGACTACTTTCTACAAGTCTTTAACAACCAAGCATCTGTCCAAAACATTCATTCTATGCTTACGGGATAGATGCTTCAGATGAGCAAAATGTGTAGATTCTATAGGACCTTATTCAGATCAATAACTTTTATTCCATGTTGAGATATACAGCTTTGAGGTTGATGGAGAAAAACTGCAATTATTTTTGCACCAACACGATGAGTACATTTTTTCTTTCATTGTGAATTCATAAGGATTATATGTCCATTCTCTCATTGCAAAGATACACGGTGGGAATGAAGGGGTGGAATTTTAAACAGTATAATTTCTTTTTCTGTTATAATCTTTGAAAAACCTGTTGATGTAGCCTTTAATATCATTTATTCAACAAATAAGTTAAATTCTTTATTCACTGTAAAAATTACATTTACAGTAAAACAGCTAATATTAATTGCATGAAAAGAAATGCATTGGAAACGATTTTACGATAGGAATGCATTGGAAAATGATTTTACCATAGGAATGCATTGGAAAATGATTTTACTATAGGAATGCATTGGAAAATGATTTTACTACAGGAATGCATTGGAAAATGATTTTACAATAGGAATGCACTGGAAAATGATTTTACTACAGGAATGCATTGGAAAATGATTTTACTATAGGAATGCATTGGGAAATGATTTTATTATAGGAATGCATTGGGAAATGATTTTACTATAGGAATGCATTGGAAAATGATTTTACAATAAGAATGCATTGGAAAATGATTTCATTATAGGAATGCATTGGAAAATGATTTTACCATAGGAATGCAATGGAAAATGATTTTACAATAGAAATGCATTGGAAAATGATTTTACCATAGGAATGCATTGGAAAATGATTTTACAATAGGAATGCATTGGAAAATGATTTTACTATAGGAATGTATTGGAAAATGGTTTTACTATAGGAATGCATTGGAAAATGATTTCATTATAGGAATGCATTGGAAAATGATTTTACTACAGGAATGCATTGGAAAATGATTTCATTATAGGAATGCATTGGAAAATGATTCTACCATAGGAATGCATTGGAAAATGATTTTACAATAGGAATGCATTGGAAAATGATTTCATAATAGGAATGCATTGAAAAATGATTTTACCATAGGAATGCATTGGAAAATGATTTTACAATAGGAATGCATTGGAAAATGATTTCATAATAGGAATGCATTGGAAAATGATTTTACAATAGGAATGCATTGGAAAATGATTTTACAATAGGAATGCATTGGAAAATGATTTCATCATGGGAATGCATTGGATAATGATTTTACCATAGGAATGCATTTGATAATGATTTTACTATAGGAATGCATTGGAAAAGGATTTTACCATAGGAATGCATTGGAAAATGATTTTACAATAGGAATGCATTGGAAAATGATTTCATTATAGGAATGCATTGGAAAATGATTTTACTATAGGAATGCATTGGAAAATGATTTTACAATAGGAATGCATTGGAAAATGATTTTACTATAGGAATGCATTGGAAAATGATTTTACTATAGGAATGCATTGGAAAATGATTTTACAATAGGAATGCATTGGAAAATGATTTTACTATAGGAATGCATTGGAAAATGATTTTACTATAGGAATGCATTGGAAAATGATTTTACAATAGGAATGCATTGGAAAATGATTTTACTATAGGAATGCATTGGGAAATGATTTTACTATAGGAATGCATTGGAAAATGATTTTACTATAGGAATGCATTGGAAAATGGTTTTACAATAGGAATGCATTGGGAAATGATTTTACCGTAGGATTGCATTGGAAACCAAGAAGAAAGACTACGTCACTTATCAGATTAAAAGCACTTCCACGCAATATTTCTCAAAGTTATCGATGAAATTTGTTCTATCAAATGTCATAGAACGGTGGATAGTAGACTATGAAGAACGTAATTACTTGCTTATTTACTTGTCCCCACTACATGATGCCATCACAGTCCGTCTCTTCATCTGTTCACAAAATATTCCCCACAGTGTTCAATGAATTTCAATGAGATTCTATTGTAATGTGGGATGAAAAAGAGTTAGTTTTGAGTCGAATTAAAAATTCATTTTTTGATGTATTTGATTTTCCCCATACATTTATCTATCTGATCATGACTATCGATACGATATCCCGAAAAGTTTCTAATGGATTGGATTCTCTGAATGGATTCTATGATATTTCTGATTCCTGTTTTTTCTTTAGTTCATTGTCCTGTCTTGTGATCTTTCCATGGGATGTTGAGCATGATTATCTCCAGTGCACATTGGATGGTTCTCAATTTGAGTTTCAATCTTTTTGGCAAGGTTCCATGTTTGAGGCCGATACTCTACGTTGAAGATACATTGTAGAATTTTCCCCAAGCCCTTCGCGTATATTCTAATTCTTCATTCTACAATTTCATATCGTGACTGGAAACGCGAAAACGTCATATTTTTAATTTGACTAATGCGTTTGTTAAAATCAAGGCGTGCTTATTGTCACGACTTGAACGTGAGTTCGAACGGGACTTGGACGTTTTTGTTCTTGTTTTTCTCTTTTGTAGGGGAACGGCAGCCGGGGTCAAATATTTCTGGTTGGTTTTGACAAAAGGGTTGGATATCAGAAAAAAAAATTAGGAAGGATAGAGAAGGGGTGGAGAAAGGGTAAATGTCAATTGAGAGGGGGGCGAGGAAAGAGGGGATGGAAGAAAAAACGAACTAGGGAAGGAAGGGGGAATTGAGAGAGAGGAAAGAAAGAAGGGAGGAGGAGGAAGCGATCATGGGAAAGAAGCAGATCCTCATGAAGGAGAAACGAAGAAAGAAATGAGGGAAGAAAGGACAGAAGAATCTTCTTCTTTCCCCCTTGCTTCTTCTTCTTCTTCTTCTTCTTCTTCTTCTTCTTCTTCTTCTTCTTCTTCTTCTTCTTCTTCTTCTTCTTCTTCCCAGAGGAAAAAAGATGCAAGAAGAAAAGAAGAAGATTAGGAAGAAGAAGAAGGAAAAGCAAGAGAAAAAAAGATACAAAAAGAAGATTAAGAGGAAGAAGAAAAAAGAAGAAGAAGAAGAAGAAGAAGAAGAAGAAGAAGAAGAAGAAGAAGAAGAGGGGGGAGGAGGAGGAGGAAGAGAAGAATAAAAATAAGAAAGAGTAACAAGGAATGGCAAAAGAAGAAGAAAAGGTAGAATAACTAAAAAAAAAAGGAGACGAGGAAGAAGAAGAAGAGAAAGAAGATGAGAAGAAGAGGAAGAAGAAGAAGAAGAAGAAGAAGAAGAAGAAGAAGAAGAAGAAGAAGAAGAAGAAGTTGTGGCCGGGTTGGTGTTATTAGGAGAAGTACGAAACAATCCGAACGAGTTTAATTGCCGTGTATTTGAATGACAGCGTTGGAAGTCAAACGTGCCAGAACCCCGTTTTTGTGCGGGCCCCTCTTTGACCCCCTTGCTGCCTTTGCCCCAGGTTTCGTTTCATGAATATTCCTCCTCACAGATACAGGGACCATTCGGCCCAGGGGAACAAAGTTCTGTGGGAAGAGAGTTCAGCAAGGTTAGGTTAAAAGTGTGACAACCTGGGAGTTATATCTTGTCGCCTTTCCACATATTTCTTGTTTAATTTTCAGCAAAACCAACCTTTAAACTGTTTGAAAGCCATTACGAGGTGCAGAGCCGCCGAACAGTTAATTACATGGCAGAGTGAACTCGGCTCACTGTGTTCAAACTCCGGCTGAGGCAATTTCTGATCACTTCTGATCACTAGAGCCCTTCAGAAAGGCAAGAATCCATCTCTCCCCAGTTATATGTAAAGGAATTGTATCGAGTGAGGTGAGTAGTGCCACTTCGGGCTCATAATTGGTTCATCGTTGCCCGCCCGTGTACCAGAACTAATTATCAGGAAGAATTATCTAGAATTATCTAAAAAAAATAGATCTTTTATCTAAAATGATCTAAAAAAATACTTCCACATGTTTCGGGCATCGTTGGTCCAAAAATGACCATAGAGACACCCATAAGCATTTTTTTAATAACAAAAAACAAATAAGGCGTTTTAAAATGATTCCTAGGGGTCGTAGCTGTGACCAGGAGCGCCCAGAGACACACATGTACACAGACGAGCATAGATAGGAGAAAACGTTTACTCCACTGTACTGGATGGTCGGGTGGGTAATTTGTGTGGCTTTGGTGATTAGATATGTGAAACCCAAGCAGAGAAAAATGAAGACTTAGCCAGTATAAGAGCGTTACTTACTATTTTAATAACCTGGGCGTTAAAACATGTCGCCTTTCTATACTTATCTTTCGCCATTTGCTGCAGAACAATTTCAGACGGTTTGATTGCTATTACTCCACAATGCGCACTGTTTGGAAACAGCAAAAATTGCCAAGAATGGCCCAAATGGCCCAAATGGCCCGAATGGCCAAAAACATTTAGAAAAAAAAGTACGATTTGAAAATGACAAAAATAAAAGAAAAAACATACTATTTTTCTATCTTGAGCATAAATATAAGAATGAATAAAAGTCAATTGATGTAAAATGGATTATATATATATTTTGATGTAAAAAAATCGGTCTTAATTTCATTGTACTATAAATCAATTGCTCAAAAAAGGAGAGAAATAAGAAGTGTTCTGAAAAATAATTTTAGCAGTATTACTTTTGGAGATGGAAATATACGACGTGGAGTGAAGGTCGTGAAGGGTACCAATGTTTTGGAGGATCTGGATTATGGCTTTGCAAATGCTTTGAATTTTGCTTTCCATGAATTGAGGTGCTTCGTGACACGGAAAAACTTGGAAAAAAATATTTGCTCCCTGTACCCACAAAATACGTGGGGTACTGTACATGTCAATATAGGACAAGTTATCGGAATTTACGAGTTAATATAGGGCAAATTATCGGAATATACAACATTTATAAGTGAATATTGGATAAGTTATCGGAATGCAGGACATTTATGAGTTGAAATAGGACAGGTTATCGGAATATAAGACATTTACGAGTCAATATTGGAGAAATCGGAAATCTGACTTTTACTAATCAATATAGGTCAAGTTATCATAATATAGGACACTCAAAATTCAATATTGGACAAGTTATCGGAATATAAGATATTTATGAGTGAATATTGGACAAGTTATCTAAATATAGGACATTTACAAGTCAATATAGGACAAGTTATCAGAAAATAAGACACAATTTAATGTAGGACAGAATATACGACAATTACTAGTTAATATAGGCCTAGTTATCGAAATGTACGACATTTATGAATCAATTTAGGACAAGTAATCAGGATATAGGACATTTATGAGTCAATATAGAACAAGTTTTCGGAATAAAGAAGATTCACGAGTTGATATATGATATAGGGCAATGCGTTGAAATATAGTACTGTCCTATTAGATAAAGGTCGGTTGGAAACTCTACTCCTAATAGAGATTTAGATGTATTTATATACTATTGAAAATTGATATGTCAAAAAAAATATTTTTGGCCATGGGAGAAACACTTTGTGATATTGCACTCAAATAAGTTTTCAGGAACTTTAGTGTAGTTTGATACAAGGCCACAAGCGTTGAGGATTTTGTGATAGCAACTCCACTCCTTAAAACTTATTTGCAACTGGAACCTAAGCAGGGTTTTTTTAGGGTCTGAAGCCGTACAAAATGTCGAGAATTAATAAACGAACATTGTCTTAGATTCTTTTAGACTGTTGTCCTCATTTGGGTTCATTTTTGAAAACTATGTTTCGGCCGTTATATCATACGACTTTTTCAGGTGAGTGTCGTAATTAGGGATGGTTTTGGAACGTTGGGGCGATGGAGATCTCCTTTGAATCACAGTGTCAGAATGTCCTCATTCTCACGGTCTATTTTCGGATTGAAGAGGCCCCAAGATTTGGAATGGGCCCCTCCGTCCTAACATCGAACTTAAAATACGATAATTTCAAATATGCTAATACACACTATTCACCTTTATTGCCCCATAAGTGCAGAAATACACAAAATCATTTCTTGAAATTTTACGTCTCCTTGAAACAATTTGAGAAATACGACCCCTATCTACAGATAAAAGACATTTTGAAATCATATTTTGAGGCCTTCCTACGTCGAACTAAAGTTTTAAAATAAACATTTCCCCTTTTGACCAAACAAAAAAACAGATTTTAGGCTTTGGTTTTCACTACTGTTTGGTAAGACAGGAAAAATGACATTTACTGAATTGTTACAAATCTGACATTTTTACCTAATTCATGTAGAATAGATTCTATATACTATGAAATGAAAAAATATTTCAAATTTATTGAAAGAAATATTTTTGTAATTAAATTCATCTATTCTATGCTTTGAAGTAATGCATCCGTCTCTTAAAGGACAACTCCCAATGGTGTGTGAACGGCCGGTGACGAAGTCCCGGTTTCAATTGCAGGGGTCAGCTTAGTGATTCTTGCAAGTTTCAAGTCTGGTCGAGACCAGGACTTTATTCTTTCAAGTTGGCAGGGTGCAAGTCCACTGAAAGGGTCCTTTTACCTTAATCATTCATCTTAGAGCAGTATTTTCGAAACTTTGAAGACTCAAGAATACCTTTTGTGCAGAAAATATTTCTGCTGACCACTCTGTTTTGCAATTAGTTTTCAGACAGTAATCAATGAAATACCATACTGAACATTTTTTCCTTTAATTATTATATTCATTCAAAATAGATTAAATTAATTTAAATTCTAACAGATGGTATAGGACTGTGTACGATCATAACATACTTTGATTGCTGTTTTATAGATAATGTTATTTCTCTGCCACCAGATTTGCAATGTCAGTTTTATGGGGAACACTGCTGCAGACTCCCAGCATTATTTGACGGAACCCGGTTTCGAAATCAGTGGCCGAGAGTGTATTCCATCAGCTGCTGAGTGCACAGGGAAATTTGTCCCAATAAATAGTTTTCCACACTTCTCACTCATACCAGGAACCGAACCCAGGCCTTACTGCAAGTTAGTCAGAAGTGCCAAACATTGTACAATCCGAGCGGATGAATCATTTTTTTTTTTTCACTGGTATCAAATCACTGTAGCCCCACAAATGGCCCACCCAGGTTACAGTAATTCGTTTATGCGAGGTACGGATATTTCTTTCTAATTCACTTCCGCTAATAAAGTTGAATGTATACGTATTCGTCTGTGACTGTCTTTCCGTCAAGTTGATATATCCAAAAGCTCTCGATAATTTTCCATGAAATTTTCTTGAAGTGTTGACCATGAGCCAAGGATGAATTGATCAAATTTATCCTACAGGAAAGGATGTTAAAAACGGAAAGATAATGAAAAAGGCTAAATTGATATTCCAAGGGAAGTAACTCAATATATGCACTTATCCCCTGTTTCCTCATATTCTTTTTTCGTTCAGTCAAACGAAACTGTTACCAAAACTGTCAACGTAAGTTTCTTGAGTTTTTAAGTTAGTCTGGATATACATATATATATATATATCATGAGTACAATCTGCAATGACAGAGCTAGAGGGCTGAAAACTTAAATATTCACGCCTTATGTCTAGAATGAATTTTTTTTTTTTTCTGCTTTCTGAAAATTCCCTCTCTAAATAGGTTCAGTGGTGGGAAGTTCAGTTTGAAATGCAAGTTTATGCTAAGTTGATCCCTCATTTTGAGTCCGGCAGTTTCCACCTTTTTCCCGAAAATCACAACATTCTAGTAACAGAGGCCAAGAAAAATGACTTATTCACACTTTCTATCCATCTTCCATAATATTAGATGCCACCAAAAAAAAAAAAAACTGTCACCGAAAATGTCAACGTGGGTTTCTTCAGTTTATAAGGTAGTGCAGCTGACTGGCTGACTATGAATGTATTACAAGTGCACCGATGGGGGGCTAGAGGGCTGATTTCCTCGTTGTTATGTCTTGCATAAACGATTTTTTGTGTTCTAAAAATTTCCCAGGTTTTTTTTAATGCCGGTTCAATTTACTATGTAAGAGTATGCTAAATTGGTTGCTCAGTTTGTGCCCGGCAATGTTCACGCTTGTTTTCTAAAAATTCTGAATTCAGGACTTTTTTTTTTAGTGAATGATCACCCCCTCCCCCCAAAAAAAACGCATTTTCGAATCATTTAATCGATCACCACCATCAAGGCATGTTGCCAAAAGACGTTGATTACGTGACGGTTTCCAATGGCTGACTATCCAGACCTGTTTCTTTCTTTCTTCTCCTCATCTTTTTTTTTCCAGCTTTATCCGCCCCCTACCCCCAGAATTTGTTGCTCTCCACTCCGATACGGTCCGTCCGATTGTTGGGCCCATTTGTTTGCCGGACAGAAAAGGCGCAGGCCATTTAGCTAATTGCTGAACGGACCGGCGCCATATCCACCCATGTCGTGGCAATATCTGCCGATCGTTCACTTGCCCTTCTGCGCATGCGTGCATTTTTATACGGGGTCGATGGAAAAGAAGGGGATGTTTTGGTTAAGTGAGTTGTCTTGTAATTGGAATGGGAACCTTTCGGAGAAACGTTGATAAATAGATAAAAGGAGAGGCGATGGGGTGGGGCTTCGAGTAAGTAAGCAGTGCCCTTGCGCTGGCTACAACTTCATCCATCCTTGCTTAGGTTCTGTATCTCAGATCGCTACTTTTCTCGATCCTGCTGTATGTGAAATAGACTAAGAGGCAACTAGCACCCGGAGTGGGGTCACTCAAGGAGGAGACAGAAAATAGACATATCAGTCGATGTGAATGGATCAGTGGTCTACCGCATGCAGAGGTTATCCGAGAGTCTCCCCTTTTCTTTTTGCCATTATCACATCGGATAGGGGTGGGTGTGACTCCTTTCTCTGGATCGACAACCACTAACCCTCAATCATACTCTTTCAGTAGAGAGGCGTTGAGTACCATCTTGGAAGTGTTTTGTTGGTATTCGGCTTGTGACAGATGGTATCACGTGTCTTGGTAATGACGAGGTTCGACGTTGCTTAACTGCGATGAACAATAAAAAGACAGATACGCAAGAGATATGAACCCATGAATAAATTGAAAGATTTTTAGAAGTAGGATTTTCTGTTATTCTATTTCACGTTATCACGGTATACATATATATATATATATATATATATATATATATATATATATATATATATATATATATATAATGTATTTTTCTATTTGTACGAATACAAAAAGGAAGAAATCGAAAACAGATTTTATCCGGCGTTGATGATATTCATTC
The DNA here is from genome assembly GCA_963457665.1 of Thysanoteuthis rhombus. Taxonomy (NCBI): domain Eukaryota; kingdom Metazoa; phylum Mollusca; class Cephalopoda; order Oegopsida; family Thysanoteuthidae; genus Thysanoteuthis; species Thysanoteuthis major. Next base: position 5,727,945 of record OY735242.1, read on the forward strand.
ACAGTGTTCAAAATTTAACTTGAGTAAAAAAAGTTGAAGTAAATAGAGCTATTGATATGTAAAAATAAGAATATATATATCTGATGAATGTCAACATTTTGTGCCAGCGCACTCTTCAGCAAATACCGGTTTGTCGGATTTTATATAGTTCCAAAGTACCAAGGAGTACATGCCATGAAAGTCATTTATAATCAGGTCAATGTTAATTCAACGCGTTTCCTCTAACTATTTTTCAATCAATTCAATGATCTTGGTTCATGTAATTTAGTTCAATTTTTATTTATATAAGTTATTTATATTTAATTTTACGCTTTATTTTTTGCGATCACCAGCTGTTTTACTCTAGCCCTACTTGAGGATATATATATTTATACATTTATATATATTACAGTGAATTGGCGATTCAAAAAATCATGTTGTGTACAAACGAAATTTCATTAGTTTATTCACACACACACACACACACACACTATATATATATATATATATATATATATATATATATATATATATATATATATATATATATATATAAAGGCCGGAAATATATTTCATATAAAAGAAGTCCATACGAAAATTCCACTCAATTAAGCAAACATGAAAAAAGCCCACACGGAAAAAGCGTTATCCTGTGTGGGCTTTTTTCCTGCGCCCATTTACGACGGAAGACCTTTTTCGGGATTTTTATGTTGGCCTTTATCATGTAATCATTTTTATGGAACCATGTATATTATTAAGAAATGTATATATAATCAGACATAAATAACTATAAATGCGATAATTTACTTCAAAACTCTACTTGAAATGACCTCCTGTTAATAACACCGTGAAAACATTTGGCATTTATCTGGACTTTCGCCTCACCGATCGTAAGTTCGACTCCTGGAGCGGACCATTTTGTTAATTGTTTTATGATAATTTCACCGTTTATTAATAGAACTGATACGGGCAGTTATGTGCGTGTGTGTGTGTGTGTGTGTGTGTGTGTGTTGCAGAAAGATTGTGAAGCGAGATTTTGTTTATCCCATATATTCAACTTCGGTATTTAAAGTTCATATACAGCTTAGTCTGACCCATAGCCACAGTACCGAGACATCCAGTGAGGGTTGCACTCATATTAACGGTCAACATTACCAGCTTGTTAACCATAACAAGAGAACCGGTTGTGGAACTAGGGAGAGAATGAATTTCAAGCATATTTATTGTATTAAATATTGAGCACTGTGATTAAGTATCATTAACAATCTGTTTTTCTATCTTTTTTCTTTTTTGTATTCTTACAGATTGAAAATACATTATTAACTATATATATATATATATATATATATATATATATATATATATATATATATATATATATATATAGAGAGAGAGAGAGAGAGAGAGAGAGAGAGAGAGAGAGAAAATCAATTTCTAATTTGAACCAGCACGGATCAGCCAGTCCTGTTGTCCGAACAACACCACTCGTCCTGTAGTTGTCTTATTAACATACAAACGAGAAAAACTGGCCGTCATTCCATCCCCCACCCAACCCCTTTGTCTGATGGCGTGTGTAACCGAAATTATCCCCGGTGCTGGACCAAAATGCTTGGGTCTCTGTCTGGTTGCTATGACTACAGGAATTCGGTTGAAGTGCGTTAGAAGTGTCGGACTGCTTTGCGCCAACCAGAAAACGGTGGAAAATTGATCTTTTAATAAAGCACTATTAAATTATGGATTTGTCCCTGTGCGCGTGTGTGTGTGCAGCTGCGATATGGGATCTTTTTATTCTATCAGGCCGGGGTTCCACCATCAAAAGCCCGTATATCTCAGTTTAGAATAAAAGTTATTAATCGAATTAAGAAGTCGCAGAATCTGCGAATTTTTTGCCAACTAGGAACAAGTCCATTATAGAGCGTGGAATTCTGGGATTCTGGAAACAACGGATTCTTCATGGGCATTTTGAGCTTCTTCTTGGTTGGTGATGACCATGAGTGGTTGTCGGTTGGAGAGAGGTCAGGTCAATCAGCTGGGCGAGGTTCAATTTGTGCTGGATCATTAGCGTGACATGCGAACGTTTTTTGTTTTTCATTCGAAAAGTCGATGTTTTTTTATACTCTTCCAAATCAGTACGAACATTAAACAACTGTTGAATGGTCAACGTTTAGTTCCTCTGCAACTTCTTGAGTTGTTTTGCGTGGGTCCGCCTGAATAATGACCCTTCATTGGAGGTCGTCAATCACAGAATGGCATCCACGTCATTGACGTCCTCGTCTCTGTGTCGAAATTTTGGGACCATTGTTGAACTGCACGTTTTTTTGATGATCCCCTGGATAGATACTTGGTTGATATTGCGAGCAGTTTCTGCTGCTTTACGTCCCATTTTGAAATCATGCAATAAAATTGCTCGAATTTGCTTTTTTCCATCTTTGATTTGACAGCCTCAAATAAAAGTATATTTATTCAAGACGTGAGTTTCTTTATTCAAATAATAATAATAATAATAATAATAATAATAATAGTAATAATAATAATAATCACAGCACTGCTGTGATAGGTGAGGGAGAGATGAGATGTGAACTGAAGAGGAGACTTGATGTCATTCAGCCTTCAGTGATAATCGCCGGGCAGCTGGTGTGAAACTGTAAACCATAGTATTACTGTGGACGATGAGAGCGTGGAGAGGAGGGCTGTAGACTTAAGGAGACTTGCTGTCACTCAACTTCCAGCGGTAACCACCAGGCAACTGGTGTGAAATTGCGATGAGACAGTAAACCACATAACTAGTGAATGTAGTCAGCTCGCCCAGAAGGAGTATAAGCATAGACACGATAGAGTAGCAACGATGATACACTGGGAACTAAGTAAACAAATGGGATTCAACCATGGGGAAAAGTGGTATCAGCACAAGCCAGAGGCAGTTTTGGAGAATGACAACCACAAACTACTCTGGGATATTGACATCCAAACTGACCACCTCATCCAGGCAAGAAGACCGGACTTAGTAATAGTAGACAAAAAAAGGAAGGCCTGCCAAATAGTAGACGTTGCTGTACCTGCAGACCATAGAGTAAAAAAGAAGGAGGGTGAAAAAAGGGAAAAATACCAGGACCTAGCAAGAGAGTCGAGGAAGATGTGGAACATGAAAACCAGGGTAGTACCGGTCATAGTGGGCGCACTAGGAACTGTCCCCAAAACGCTGAGGGAGAGACTGGAGGAGATCGGGATTAGGGGAAGGATAGAGACCGTACAGACCACAACACTACTGGGAACTGCACGGATACTGAGGAAGGTCCTAGAGATATAAGTACTGCAACGAATTGTAACTCTGTCATGATATGCGAAAGAGAGAGGAGACGTTAGCTGAAGACCTGAGGAGACTTATTATCACTCAGCCTTCAGCGATAACCACTGGGCAACCGGTGTGAAATTGTAAATCGCAGAATTACTGCGACCTATGAGTATTAGGAGAGGAGGGCTGGAGACTTGAGGAGACTTGCTGTCACTCAAACTCCAGCGGTTACCACCAGGCAACTGGTGTGAGATTTCAAAATAATAATAATAACGATATCAGGTCTACGACACTAAATGTTAGCTGTTGCCTAACAGAGGAGGAAGGAAAATGGTAGCAGAGATGTAAACCACAGCACTGGCGAGGGAGAGATGAGATGTGGGCCGAGGACCTGGGGAGACTTACAGTCACTCAGCATTCAGTGATGACCACCGGGCAAGTAACTTCATTTCAAACAATAAAACCTTTATTCCTGACCTTCTCACTGGTTGCTCCATTACTGTGAACGTTCGGTAGACTTAGGAATGCTTATTGGATAAGAGTACAGCGCCTGAAGTGAGTACCTTTTCCAGTCTCCTGATGGATCCTCTTCACTGAACTCCCACATTTCAAACTCTTTCCTATGTTTGTGGCTCTTGGTAACTATCTTAATTTCCGCCCCATAATTGTCTGACAAGATCTTTTGATTCGACTTAAATCCAGGCGATTCTTAAATATGCTTATTGTCTTTGCTCTAACAACATGTTCCGGCAGAAAGTTCTACGTCTTTACTAATTAGAAAGAAAAGACGTTTCGTCTTATTGCAGTGCATGAAAATACAGGGAAGATTTTCAGTGTCATGTAACTTGAGCAGTCAGTCAACCCTTCCGCATATATACGAAGTCCACTGATCTGTCACATAACCCTGACACTATCTTCATAATCATAATACCTCTGATACTTAGTGCTCATTAACAAGCTTGTCTTGTAGACCGACTCGTTTGTGTAGTGAGTTCTATTCTCACAGGATTCAATTCACCACCGTCAACCATTAGTGTCATTCGTTGGACATAGACCTTCCGTAAGATTCCCAAGGCCTCTCTATCGTGGACGTCGTGGAGCCAATACTCTGCTCACTGACCCCCCAAAATCTCTCTGTTCTGACCACCATTTTTTTTCTTCTACTTGTTGAGACCTTTCAAAGTGTTCCAGCACTTGTTGACTTTTTGAGACTGGGAATTGAACTTTTACTTGAAAGGCAAAACCATAACAGCTATAACTTAACCGGAGACAGAAGGTCGTTCATATGACACCATACTATGCGGATGGAAAAAATATCTTCAACTAGAAGTGTTAGATATAATTTGTAATACTAATATCGCACACACACACACACTTATATATATATATATATATATATATATATATATATATATATATATATATATATAAACGAACATTGTTTGATATAACTGGCAAATTCTATTTAATTTTTCTGTTGATTTTTTTTGTTTTTCATACAAACCTTTTATTCATCATCAGTCTTTTAGCGCAAGTCGTCGGACACAGACCTTCCTCAAGATTCGCCAAAACTCTCTATCACGACCATCGCAGAGCCAGTAATTCCTGAATTCATCTAACTCGTCACGCTATCTTACTTTCTGTCATCTACACCCTCGCACCTGATCTATTGGGATCCACGTTGTGAGTCGTGATACCCAACGGTTGTCTGCCATTCTTGCAACATGTCCAGACCATTGCCATTTGAGTTTCTATGATGTCTCGGACTCCCGTTTTTCTCTGATATACTGTGCTGTTTTACAATCTCTTGATGTGAGGCTCAGCATGTTTCTCTCATGTGAACGTTGCATTGTTTCTCAGTTTGCAGGTGTATCTCTTTGTTAGTTTCCATGTTTGAGCTCCATATGTGACTATCGGTAGGATACATTGGTTGTATACCCTTCTTTTTAAGACCACTGGGATTTTCTTGTTTTTGATAATTGAGCTTGCTCTGCCGAAAGCTTGCCAACTTAGTGTGATTCTTCGGTTTATTTAATCTTCTATAGATAACTTCATGGAGACTCGTTGTCGTAGGTAGATGTCGTGATCTACTTTCCCCAGATCTGCATTTTCGATTTTGATCGCTGTGTTTTTGTCCCCAACATGTTTGTTGAACATAACATTTGTTTCACAGACGTCTATGTGGAAGACAACAATCTTGCTTGACTCATTTACTTCGTCTACCATTATTTGGAGATCGTTTAGGTTCTAAGCAAAGAGGACGATGTCGTCAGCAAATCTGAGATTACTCAATTACTTTAATTCATCCTGATTCCTCTGTGTTCCCATTTTGAGTTTCGGAAGATCATCTCGAGGTGTGTTGTGAAGAGTTTGGATGAGCTAGTATCAACTTGTCTCACCCCCTTTTCTAGTTGAAAGGGCTCAGAGTCTTTATGCTGCCTGATGGAAGAACTGCTGTGACGGTAGATATATAGCGGTACTCTCACATATACAGGGTCTACACCTTGTTGTATTATTGCTTAAATGACTTATGGGATTTACAATGAATCGAGGGCCTTTTAGAAGTCAACAAATGCTACAGCTAGTGACATACTATATTTTATTGCTTTCTCTTTTAGTTGGTTTACTAAATGGAGATGGTTGATGGTTGAGTTGCTTCTCCTGAAGCCTCCTTGTTCCCGTGGTTGGTTTTCATCTAGCGTTTTGTTGATTTGATTGGTGATCACTTTGATGAAGAGTTTGTAGGTGCAGTTGGGTAGGCTTATTGGCCTGTTGTTGTTGAGGTCTGTTAGGTTCCCTTTTTCGTATAACAGCATTGTAATTGCTCTTCTGGAACTTTACTTTGTTTGAAGCGTGAGTTGAATAGAATAGCTAGTTTTCTTGTGATGACTTTTCGAACTATCGAATTTTTTTAAAAACGTTCAAAAGTTGGTAGTTATAGATTTTTCAAGATCTATAGCGTTTTTAGAAAAACTTCGACATCAATGAAAGGTTTGTACGTGAAATAAAAAAGTCAACGAAAAAACTAAATCGACGGGGTTTGTCTGTTTTTTCAACAATGTATGTTCATTATACATTATTGGGTTTAGCATATATATATATATATATATATATATATATACATATATATATGCGTATATTATTATCATTATTATTATCATTGTTATTATAGAGTTTATCATGTATATATATAGAAAGATTAAATACATGAATTTTATCTAAGACAAAATATATGTATGTAATCGACTTATTGTCTCTACTCTAAGTATTGAGCACTGTTAGAATGAAGATTTTTCGGATCAATTTACATGACATATGGTACATATTTTACCTATATATATATATATATATATATATATATATATATATATATATATACGTATATTGATCACCATAGCCTCACAAATATCCTGACCGACCAGGTTCTTCTCTCATGGCTCGTCTGTTTGTGTGTATGTGTGTGTGTATTGGCGATCCTGGTCACATTTTTCGGTTACAACCTTGAAAAATTGCATGAGTACACCAATAGATACCATCTAAAACCTTTTTTCTTGCATTTCCCAAAACCTATTTTCTGGATCACTGTAGTCATTTGGGGCGAACAACGCCAAAATCTTGTGCTGGTAATTTATTTTTAGATAATTTTTGATTAAAGATCTTTTTTTAAAGATAATTTTAGATCATTTTTGCAGATAAATAGATCTAGTACATGCGTGAGCTACAGTGTTTCATTTATGCAAGGAAGGGACATGATATATTATATCTTTGATACATTATTTGGCCTATTACACCAGTGGAACTATCTGTGGTGAATATTAGTCACGGGTCGGAGGTTACACAGTGGAAAGTCCACTGACACGTTGTTATTAGCTGAAACCATAGATATAATCGAGACCCGAGAGTGAACTCGATAGCGATTGGTCAAAATAGAAGTAAAGTCATGCACGGGCAATCAGAGCCATTTCGTTTTTTGACGGTAAAAACGTACGGAATCACAATAAACAAAACATGAAAATCAATGAAGCTGCACTGGAAATCTGATTGGAAAAAAAAAAAATAGTAAATAAGTTATATTTACACAGAATGAACAATCGTCTTGTAAAAATTTATGCCCGATAAGACTCAATCAGAGCTATCATACGAGGAGATTATTGCAATTTGTATATTTTGACGGTTTTTCATTACTGAGAAAGACGTGGGTGTATAAAAAGGAACAGTTAATGCCTGGACTTTTTCATGATACTGATGACCTGGCTGTTTTTTTCTCACAATTTTTCAACTCGTTTCGAAACATTTCTAAGGTTAGGCCAAAAAATTGACTCTTAGGAAGATGAATTGTAGACTCTTCAAAAATTGTTGTCTCTTGTTCAGTGTATTTATGATACCTTTTGAGGGATGAACATTTCTAATTACGACGCTTTTTTTGTTGAAGAATTTTTATTCGTTTTAGCAACTTGGTTTTCCTGGATAATAGCTCTGTAGTAAGGAGATCTTTTGTTTTAAAATATTCATGATCGAAAACCTGTCACTAATCTATTCCCTCCATTAATTTTGATCCAGTCGTAAAGTCTTTATCCTGAGCCTCTTCTTTGTTTCATGTGTTGGGAACCTAAAATGGACCGAACCAACTAGAATTTTGTTTTTGCTCTAGATTTTTTCCATGAATCTATTTTACAGCTTTCTCATAGACATATTGAACTTTTTAAAGCACGCATGAATAAAATCCAAATGATACATAAACTGTACACACACGCACACACATATATATGTATATATTATGTTTCATTTGTATATATATATATATATATATATATATATATATATATATATATATATATAATATATATATATATATAAATATATATTTAAATATATATATATATTCATATATATATATACATATATATATATATGTATATTCATATATATATACATATATATATATACATATATATATATATATGTATATATATATATATATAAATATATATATAAATATATATATATTTATATATATATATATATACATATATATATGTATATTCATATATATATACATATATATATATATACATATATATATATGTATATATATATATATATATATATATATATATATGTGCAGTTTTTTTATCATTTGGTTTTAATTCCTGTATCTATATATTACAGCATCCATTCTGTCTGTACGGACAATGGAGCGCCCCACGCCCACGTTTAGGCAAAGTGGATGGAGATATTGGAATGCCTAATCGTCATAATCCCTCTTTTGACCCTGCTGTAGTCCAAAGATAAGCAGAGCACGATACGCCAGGCATTGACTTGGCTGCAGGAGCTGCCTGGAGGATATTCATTTGGGCGTCAAACTGCCTCAATGTTGCTCCACTTTATTCATAAAAATTCCTAAATATACTTCCAACTTAAATGTCTTCATGATTATTACATTATTTCAAACATGTAAACAGTCAATATATATATATATATATATATATATATATATATATATATATATATATATATATATATATATATATATATATATATATATATATATATATATATATATATATATAATCTGCAATGCATTGCACTAAATATATTAAAGAAAGGAATAAAAATAAAAGTTATATTAACATGGATCTTAAGCAGTGTTGATCAAACGCCATCTTCCTCTCAGCTATGATTTTAATATATAAGTTATATCAGGTTATTATCATAATGTATTGTATATGGATGCTATTCAATATAACACAGCATTCATTTGCTTTGGAACACTGGGCTTACTTACGTAGGTTACCCAGCCTAAAAAAACTATTTGATGATCAGGGATCAATAAGTATATATATATATATATATATATATATATATATATATATATATATATATATATATATATTTAAAACAGTTATTTATTCATATGGCAGTGATGTTATTGATCCATTGAGATGGTTATTTGTGTGTTGATAATCTAATAATGTTGCTTTTCTTTCTAAATAATTCCAATTTCTTTGATATCTCATCGTCGTCCTTTCGGTGAAGGGAAGCACAAAAATCTAAACAATTTAAACCAATAAATTGTAATTACATTATTTCATCCCTTTTCCTCAATCAAGACACAAAACATTAATCAGTTTATTTTCATCAATTTTTATTGCTTTCCCGTTTTTTTTCTTCTTCTCATCTTCGCCTTATCTACTGCCGAAATAATGCTGTGAGAGGTCTGGTTATTCACTCAACAGAAACTATTTTTGACAGAGTTGGGAGTGATCAATAGAAAGATTGGAAAAAAAGGTGATCAAGGAATTAGTAACTTCTCTTGCCTTTTGTTGGTTAATGGTCGCTGAAAAGTTTGAATTAAAAAAAAAACCCAAGCTTTTTTCCCTCACTCAAAATAAACCGTCATACGACCAACGTCTTTTGACGGGGTATTTTATTGAGATTGATCGATCAAAAAATTGGAAAGGGGTGAGCAATGATAAAGTAATTTCTTTCGTCTTTTGTTGGGCAGAGATCACTGAAAAAAGTCTGAAATTCCCACTAACAAGCATGAATGCTGATGGACAAAATCTGTTTCTTAATCGATACATTCTTATAGCTTGTGTACCATCTTTCAACATAAGCGTCTCCTCTTCCATGTTTCGGGGTGGCATTGTTTTATATCATCATCATTATTATTATTATTATTATTTGGAATCTCACACCAGTTGCCTGGTGGTAACCGCTGGAGTTTGAGTGACAGCAAGTCTCCTCAAGTCTCCAGCCCTCCTCTCCTAGTACTCATAGGTCGCAGTAATTCTACGATTTACAGTTTCACACCGGTTGCCTAGTGGTTATCGCTGAAGGCTGAGTGACAATAAGTCTCATTATTATTATTATTATTACGCCAGTTGCCTGGGAGTCGTGGTCGTCGCTAAAGGCTGAGTCACAGTAAGTCTCCTCGGGTCTCCAGCCCCCTTCTCATTGTCCTGAAATATTATTAGTACTCTCCTCATTATCCATACAGACCATAGTTGTGCTGTGATCTCCATATTCTCAATCTTATATTATTATTATTATTATTATTATTATTATTATTATTATTATTATTATTATTATTATTATTATTATTATTATTATTATTATTATTATTATTATTATTATTATCAATTTCGCATCAGTTGCCTGGTGGTTACCGCTGGAAGTTGAGTGACAGCAAATCTCCACAAGTCTCCAGCCCTCCTATCCTCACTCTCATAGTCCACAGCAGTACTGTGGTTTACAGTTTCACACAAGTTGCCCGGTGGTTATCGATGAAGGCTGAGTGACAGTAAGTCTCCTCGGGTCTTCAGCTCACATCTCATCTCTCTCTCACTTATCACCCCTCCGCTACCATTTGGGTATTTTTCTCCCTCCCCTCTCATTGGCCACTGCTAACAGTTACAGTCGTTCATTTTATATTTCTAGCACTTCAGTATCCGTGCAGTTTCTAGCAGTGCTGTGGTTTGCACGGTCTCGATCCTTCCTTTTATTCTGAGTTCCTCCAATCTCGCCCTCAGTGTCTTTGGGACAGTTCTAAGTGCTCCCATTTTTACTAGATGCAAGTGTATGGATATGTGATCGGATTGCGTCTGGGCAAGTCTCTGCAAATATCCAGCACCTCTCCCAGTGTCCTTGCAGACCACAACACTTGCGGGTGGATAGTCTCAATTCTCATATTCAGCATTCACACACACACGCACACACAAACACACACACACACACACATACATAGACAAACAGATGGATGGATAGATAGATTGATAGATAGATAATGACTTTTGGATTACGCTGACATACATGTTGAGTGGGAGAGAGAAAGAGGGGAAGAGAGCGAGGCGAGAGAGAGAAAGGGAAAGAGAGAAATTGAATATGTGAGAGAGAGGGAAAAAGAGAGAATGAGTGTAAGAGATGGAGGAAAAGCTATATGAAAGAGAGAGAAATGGGGGGTGCAAAAAGGGAGAATAAAAAAGCGAAAGAGAGAGAAAAATAGACAAAAAGCGTGAGAGTGCGAATGAAAGAGACTGGGGAGAGAGCGAAAGCGAGAAATCAAATATGTAATTGAGAGGAAAGAGAGGGGGGCGAAAGAGATAGAGGAAAGAGAGCAGAAAACAGAGAGAGGGAGAGAGAGAGAGAGAGAGAGAGAGATGGGGGAAGAAAATGAGTCAGAAATCAAATATATGAGAGAAAGAGAGGGAAAGAGAGACAGACACAGAGAAAACATAAGAAATATAGAAAAGGCGAAAGAAACAGAGAGAGAAATGGAGGGAGTAAGAGATAGATAGATAGATAGATAGATAGATAGATAGAGAGAGAGAGAGAGAGAGAGAGAGAGAGAGAAAACGTATTAAAAAAATTAAACAACAATGGTTGAAAAGAGAAAAAATCTCTTTGAAGCTAAAACAAATATGGCGGATAATATGGAACAAAACGGTGAAAAAACAGAACTCGACCGGCCGACATTTTTTGAAGGGCACAAAACAGTTTACAGCGAAAATGATAAGAGTAACAAATAACAATTCGCTGCATATTTGTACTTTTTTGGTTGTTCCTGGGTAATAAGCGCTATTTTCTAATTGATTATATCTAAAAAGTATAGAAAATGTCAACTACCCCTTCAAACTTTGCTTTTGTAACCAGGACAGTGATAATTTGAAATCTACTTATTTCCAATTGGACAACGGGCGAATGTGCACATTTTTTGTATTCACATCAAGTAAGAAAAAAAAACTATTACCAATGAATATCACTGTCCTGGCCACAAAAAGCAAAGTTTGAAGAGAATAATAGCCATTTTCTGTGTTTTACACATATGCAATTAGAAGGGAAAAACATTCTCAACACGGAAACAAAAATCGTGATGCAGAGTGTAATGGGATAAACAATTAATAAAAACAGTACAGGTCTGGTTATTCACTCAATTGAAACCGTTAAACTTTTGGCAGCTTGCCTTGTTGGGGATGATCAATTAGAAAAAAAAGAAAAAGGGGTGATCAATGAATAAGTTATTCCTCTCGCCTCTTTTTCGGCAGTAATCACAAGAAAAGTCAGGGTTTCCCCAAAAAAAGCATGAACGCTGCCGGCAAAAAAAAAAATCGAGAGACCAAATTAGCATAAAATTGCATTACAAATCATATTCGAGGGATATCCTAAAAAGCCAAAGAACTCTGTTTTTAAAAGAAAAAAAAACATAATGTGGAGTGAATGTTAGAATTTCTGGCCCTCATCATTGGTGTAGCCTATGCACGCGACACAGTTAGATAGATGGATGGCCAGTCAGCCATACAAAACTACCAAAAAAACTGAAGAAACCTTTGTCGACTTATATTGACGGTTATGGTTGACGGTTTCAACGACTTTGGTGCAAAAATAATTGCGTTTTTATTTTTTAAGTATGATGTTTATATTGGAATAAAATATCATTTAACTAAGATCACTGAATAAACGATTTTAAAGTGTGAGTATCGCTTTATTTACTTAAGCTGGGCGTTTTCTTTTCACTATTTGTTCTGGTTTATTTGAGGCTGTCAAATCAAAAGACAGGCTAGCTTACGAAACTCTACCTAAATTAACTACGTAGCATATTTATCAGAACCCGTTCCGAACTGCTACAACTTTTTCAAGCATTTCGATCACTTCCAGCAAGGGAGAGTCTCCAACAACCAAACTGCCACTGGAAACGCCTTCGAAGGATTCGTTGGTTTTAGGATACCAGAATAAATAGACTTGTTTCTGGTTGGAAAAAAAGTTCTTATTTTGATCAATAACTTTTATTTCAATTTGAGAAATACTGCTTTGAAGTTGATCGGGAACATTTTCTGCACGGACCTAATAAGAAAATATTTAAAAAAAACATTGATTGACGAATATGTTAATTCGTATGGCGTTACAGTAGCGGTGCAGATGATGAAATCGGCGGCCCGAGTTCGAACTCCGGTCAGGGCTGTTGATTTCCACTTCACTCCAACGCCCTTTGTTGGGCAGGTTGGGTTCTCTAGCCTTGGGAAGGCAACCAGTTTAGAAGAAGGACAATTCTGATATCGGACTAGGGATTGAAGCCGCCTTTGAGGTATTTTGACGCTAAATTTAAGGTTCTTTCGGCAGCTCCTGCAGACGTATTGCTCTTGGTTTTCTTTCGGACTACATCAGCTGAGAAGGCGATTCTGTCGACTACATATCCCAAGATTTACAGATCTATACGCTTCACCAAAACATGAGCCCCGGAGGGGACGCTCTAGTGTCCACTCCGTGGAGACAGAACAGGGAGCATTCAATGCCTGCACTTGTTTATCTAGACGAGTGAAATGCCTATTGCTTTGCTAACGGGATACTTAAGAGTATGAATTTACAACGGAGGTGGTTAAAAAATTCTTCGAGGGGAGTCTAAGTGAGTGCAAATCCACATTTCAACATCATCATTATGATCTTTTTAGCGTCTGTCGTTGGACATAGACCTTCCCCAAGATGCGGAAGACCTCTCTATCATGGACATCAAGGAGCCAATACTTTCTGACCTAGTCTTCCTTGATACGCCATTTTATTTTCTGTCTGCCATAATCATATATGATCTCTTGAGATCCTCGTAGCGAGTCTTGACGTCCAATGGTTATCTGATATTCTTGCAACGTGACCAGCCCATTGCCATCCGAATTTTTTTAATGGATTTGATGATGCCTTTGTTTTGACTCTGTTTTTTCTCTTATATACTGGGCTGTCATGTGATCTCTCTAAGTGATGTTGAACATGATTATCTCCTAAGCACGTTACGTGGTTCTCGGTTAGAAAGTCAATCTTTTGGTTGGGTTCTATGTTTCAGCTCCGTAGGCGACTATCGGGAGGATGCATTGCTTGTAGACCCTTCTATTCAGGACTGATGGGATTTTCTTGTCCTCGAAGATTGGGCTAACTGTAAAAAACGATGTAGTGTAATAGCTATAAAAACTTAACGAGGGAACATAATGGATTGCGAAGCCAGATTTAACATAATTAAAAAAATCATTTTTTCAAAGTTCCTAATATCAGCCTGGAGCAGTGTCTTCATTCGCGGTGATGAAAAAAAAAGAAGAAGATATGTGCCTAACCAAAAACTATACGCAAACTGTACGTTAACGTATAGTGGCGTTTCACTGCTGACTGTGCAACCCCACGGGAGAGCTTCAGTTCACATTTGCGCGGTAACGTGATCTCTGATTGGTTATCAAGTCACAGGGAGGCTACGCTTAGAGTTATTCAAATTGATTAAATATTTTGGACCTTGTATACGTTTGTGAACAGATTGTGTGACAAAATCTATAAATTTATACGAAGAAAGGGTGAGATAAACATAGAGAGTGAGGGAAAGAGAGAGAGAAAGGGGGATAGTGATTGGATGAGAAGGGAGAATAAGCAATGATTTATATATTGTTATTATATATATATATATATAATCACAAAAAAATCCGAATAATAAAAAAAAAACAAGTGTTAATGCAACCGGACTCAAATTAATGGATCTATGTAACATAAGCTTAGACGTGATACACAGCCAGCGAGCAACGTTAAAACTAAAGAAACCTATGTTGACTGATATAATTGAGGGCTTAGAATAGATGAATATATGCGTTACAGATATGTCCGTACAGGAACACATTATACATAATTCAGTTTTGCTCCCATACGCACGCGCAAACGCACACACACATACCTCCACACACACATATATATACGTATCTCAAAAATGGAAATTTTTGGTCCGACAGAATGAATTATAAATTGCATAATATTATTATATAAAAGAGAACTTATTTGAAATGATCTGCCATCGTTAGACCGTTGATGTATCACTCAATTTAGACAACGTAAATAGAATAAACAATCAAATAAATGGGACTACCGCAGGAATCGAACCTGCCACCGTAGCTTCGAATAAGTTTTCTATGATACAACGCAATTCATATATATATATATATATATATATATATATATATATATATATATATATATATATATATATATATATATATATATATATATATATATATATATATATATATAAAATCCTGTAAGAGTTCCATGGTAAACAACTGATAACCTCATCAAAAAGAATTCACACATAGCTATGGTATTTGATTATTCTTGATGTATCTGAAGCTAAACTTTTGGTCCTAATTTGAAATAACAACTTCTGACATACCTAGCTCCGATGAAGCAACCAAATTATGTTATCTTTCTACTGCTATTTAAAACAAATCAAGGGCCTAAAATGACGAACTGACTCATCTGTTTAAATCGACACCTCCATCAGTACGAGTTCTCTAATCCAATTTAATCAAAGCATTCCTAACATCTTTGTAGACCAGACCTTTACGTTTCGAGAACGTCAGCTTAGAAAAGACGTGAGTAATTCTCATAGCAGAGACAACATCCTGATATGAAACCTGCTTAACATATCTTTCACTTATTAAATTAATTTTGACTACTATTTACCTTTATCGTTATTTTTGTTATTTTTGTTATGACTTGACTCAGGCAAATAGTGCGGATTGGAAGTAAAGAGTGAGCTCCCGGTAAGATACTAAGTCATGTCCTTACTGCCTGGAGATATGCAGGGTTGGCCAAAAGTCAGGATATATGGGAAAATATTCATTTTTATACAGAAATTACAACCCTACCCGCCAAAACTGACGGCGTCTGCCATCGAGGCACCTGTGTAAACGATGTGTACAGGATCTTTCAACATTTCGTAAGGTTTGAGTGCTTATGTTATTACAGGCAGATTTGACTTCTTCCTTGAGTGGGGCAATCGTTCTAAGACGATTTTGACTGACCACTGATTTCAAATGACCTCCCCAAATAGTCGTGCGGCGTCAAGACTGGAGATTTTGGCGGCCATTCAACGGGACCTCATCTTCCGATCGATCTGTTTTGGCAAAGTTTAAATCATAAACGTCACCCTAAAGTACTTGAGTTTTTATCTATGGATCCAGACATTTGGCACACCCTATATTTAGTCCTGGCGCTGTAATAAGGTTCCGAGGGTATTTTTTGTTGACAAATGACCAGCCATTCACATCATCACTATCATCAGCATCAGCCGTTATAAGTCCACAGCTGGACTGAGGCCTTTCCCTTTCCTCCCATCAAGAACGCTGTTGCACTAATCTCTCCCATATCTAACTGGCCAACTTTTCTATCTCGAACTTCCGTGTTGTTTGGTCTTTTCCAACTACGTTTACTGTCCCAATCGGTTAGCCCTTTGCTGTCATTTCTTTTTTGTTAAGTGTCAAGCCTATCTCCATTCGATATAAATTTGCAATTATCATAATCTGGGTTTTTTTCTTTTAATTATGTTTTTTAGACGGGTCCTAAAAATCTCGATGGCAGTAGAACTTCTCTAGCTAGTTGTTTTGTGCAATACGCCATCAAAATGCACGAATGTCGACATTTTCAAGTTGGATTGGAGAGAAAAATTGGCACCTTAAATCGGAGTTTTTGTTGTGTAGCATTGAAGTCTCCAATGGCTAAACGTATAGCCAAAAGCGCTTGATCAAAACTTCAAGATTTTTCTTGCACACACTAAGCACTGATTTATGTTTTCAGCGAAGATTAGGTGAAAAATAAAGAAAAATCCTTGTCTGTGGCTTTTTATCAAGCATTTAGTAATCAAGGATTATCACCAAAGCACGTGCACTCTCTCTCTCTCTCTCTATATATATATATATATATGTGTGTGTGTGTGTGTGTGTGTGTGTGTGTGTGTATATGTGTGTACAATTCTGTTCCTCGTGGTGACTCTGAGTTTCAGGTCCGTGGTGCAATCGCCAGAGAGTTTACTCTCCTGAAAAGGACCTCGAACGCCCTCTAGATAGGGAACACCTTTTCAGGAGTGGTAGAGAGTCTGATGATTGCACCATAGGCATGAAACTCGAAATCATTGCAAAGGACTGGAATTTCTATCCGCACCTAAATGACGGCCTTTTGAAGACAAATGATCCCTTGATTACCCATATTGCTAATTCCTGATCATTATACCCCTGGAAATAACGTTAACTGGCATTCCAAGAGAAATTATGAATCCCCACCCAAATATGCTGCCTTTTTATTTCGTGAATCATTCAGTGATGGTGGTAAAATCAAGTCACCTCGATGATAATACTACCAGTATGGTATAAATCATAAATTTATGATAAAAGAAAAACAAAACATGGGCACAACCTAGGGGACCAATTTAGCATAAAATTACATTGTTAATTGAATCCCCAAATAAAAACCTGTGTAAGGATGGGGAAAATTTGAAAAAAACGAAAACAAAATTTTTTTGACCTACTCATTGAGGGGAGTGTGTGTACAAAATTTCAAATTGTTACTATTACCGGTTAGGGCAAAGTCCTGATAAATAGAGAGATAGATTTATACATACATATATACGAATGTCAGAATACATGAATGACCTGAACCCAGCAACAGTGATAAAACTGGTCTGTTTAAGGTAGTTGTGATTATTATCAACTTAAAAAAAAATGGTTCGTTGACAACTAATCATGCACAGCCACTCAGATATACGAGGTATGATAAGCCGTAATTGTTAATCTTGGTGCCACCTTCATATTGTCACGAAATCATGCATTAAATGTCTTTGTCTCAGAGATTTAAATGCTAGATTTTTTGATTCGATTATTGATCAACTGGAACGTGCGACGGTATCTTACCACTAGGCTATCAAAGCACTTGTTTTCAGGTTGTAAATACGTGCCGAAAATAACTGGGCCTGTCTGTGGTAATAAAGATTTTGTAGTCTTATCTTCGTAGACAGACTCTGAGTTATTTTTCGTTTCGTGCACACACACACACACACACACATATATATATACATACATATATATATATATACATACATATATACATATATATATATATACATACATATATACATATATATATATATACACACATACATATATATATATATACATACACACACACACACACACACATATATATATATATAAGAAACTGCCACTCAAAACTGTCACCAAAACTGTCAGCATGGGTTTCTTCAGTTTTTAAGTTGGTCCGGTCCGATGGCTATGTATGCAGCACGCGTACATGTCACACCAATGGAGCTAGAGGGCTGAAAATTCAAATATATACTCCTCATGTCTACAAAAAAGTTTTGTTTTTTTGAAAATTACCAAACTGTGTAGGATTTTAATTGGGGTTCAATACACACTACAACTTTATGCTAAATTGATCCCCATTTGTGCCGGCATTATTGTTTGTTTTTTAAAAATTCAAACTCTTTTAGTGACCACTGGCGAGAAAATTAACTTATTTGTCAATCATCTCTTTTCTCAAATTTTTCTAATTGATCACCCATAACATGGTATGATGACAAGAGACGTCGGTCATATAACGCTTTCTATCAACCAGACCTGTATGTATTATTAATCGTTTGTTGGTCAACTCGCTGCCGGTATGTCTACGATTTATGAATCATTGCTCGGTTGTATAATAACCAGACCCGATAGTTTCAGAGTCGACGTATATGAAACTTATGTCGCAGATGGTTTTCCAGGGAGTGCAAGTGGCAGAATGGTTAAGGATATGGTTAATGGAATCGGTGATACAACGTTCCCTCCAACGCCCTTGGGAAAGGCATCAATCCATCTTTTCTCCTCCCAGCTATGAGTAAAATTGCTGGGCAATAATTTAATATCAGAATATTCATATCCGTTTGGGGGGAAATTC
>OY735242.1:5754453-5759453 GCA_963457665.1 Thysanoteuthis rhombus
ACAGGAAGAGGGAGAGAAAGGAAAGTGAAATAATGGGTAATAAAAAGAGAAGATTGGAAAAGAGAGAAGTAGTGAGCGAGAAATAGACGGGGTTGGTTGTGAGTGGCGTAACGCTTAAAAACACGTAGAATGAACTCGACGAGCCGAGATCAAACTTCCGCTGGGACAGATCTTGTTCACTTCGCACTAATGCCCTTGGCAATTCCATCACTATACTTGAAATGTTCTCTGTTCCCCAGATATGGGTAAATGGAGCCTTCAAGTTCTGCAAGGCAGTCCATCTTCAATTTCGGGCTAGTATCACAGCCTCGTAAAAACGCACAATTGTTACAATAATTAGGTCTGTTTGCAGTGGCATATGGTGTTTTGAATCTTGTGTGTTCTAAGTGCTACGGGTGCACAAAAACGCAAAATATTCTAATGTAGGGAATTTGTAAAGTTTCACACCCTCGCTCATCCAATGTTACAAACGACGAACCAAGGAAGAAATGAGATAATTAACGAAAGAAAAACATAATTTGGATTGGACACAGATATATGCTCATAATAGTGTCTTATACGAATTCTGTTTTCCATTAATTCTATGATTTCTACAATCGGGACCACCTCTCCAGCATTGTGCCAAAAAGGCTTTAACTGTCCGTTGCATTCTACAGACACTAAGATATTTTTTGAATGTTCATTGTTAAAAATAGCAGAGAAACCATGTCTTGGTATTTTTCTCGTTTGCGTATAAACCTTTGATAAATTGTACCCTCCTCTCCAAATGTATTGATCAAGTTTTTTTTAATGATCCAATTGTTATTATTCACTTGGTCAAATAAAAATCTCTTCTATTCTATTCTTGATGTCATTGAAGTTTTAAAGTGTTCCACTGTAAAATTTTTGCTGATTACTCTCTAAATATCACCATTATTTTTCTTGATAATGACCGGAGATGGCCGACAGATCTACAACAACCAACGTTCGAACGTTTTTTAAAAAAAAACTTCGATGACTCTAATAAAAGTTTTGGAAGCAAAGTTGTAATTTCCAAAGATGGTGGTTTGGGCTCTTTCGACCCTCATCGGTCATTTAAAGGGTATTTAAAATAATTCTTACTTTTGAACATTTCAGAAAGAAACTTCGATGACATCAATTGAAGGTGAGTACGCAAACTAGATCAATTAATAGAAACATTTATCAAAAAAATGATTATACAGACATTGTTATTCTTAACAAAGTATGTTCAAATGAAGAAATGTTGCCGCGTTATACTCCTCGTTATACTCCTCTCTCTCTCTCTCTCTCTCTCTATCTATCTATGCATACATACATATATATGTGTGTGTGTGTGTGTATAGGTAGATATCTTTCTATCTATACATACATTCATACATATATATACATACATATATATATATATATATATATATATATATATATATAGATGGACAGAGAGATAGATAGATAGATACTGATTGATAGATAGATAAAGAGAGAGAAAGAGAGGGGGAGAGAGTATAACAAGGCAACTATTCTTCATTTAAACATGCACACACACACACACACACACACACACACACACACACACATATATATATATATATATATATATATATATATATATATATATATATAACTGTAGGGGATGTTATGTATATATATATATATACAGAGAGAGAAAAAGAGAGAGGGAGAGAGAGAAGAGATAGAGAGGGTGAAATATAAAAAAAATAAAGACAGGAGAAGGGAGAGAGGGGGAAACAGACAAAATAAGAGAATAAGTATTGTTGCCTCGTTATACTCTCTTTCCCCCTCTTGTTCTCTATCTATCCATCTCTCACTCTCTCTCTCTCTCTCTCTCTCTCTCTCTCTCTCTATATATATATATATATATATATATATATATATATATATATATAGAGAGAGAGAGAGAGAGAGAGAGAGAGTGTGTGTGTGTGTAGAGAGAAGGGAGAGAGGGGAGTACGAAAGGGGGAAATAGATGAGATGAAAGGCGGGAAAGGGAGAGAGGGAGGAAACAGATCGATGAAATAAGAGAAAGGGGGAAAAGAGTGAGAATAGAGAAAAAAAAAGTTAAAAAAGATAGAAAAAAGAAAGAGGTAGAAGTAGAGATTGAAAAAGGGAGAGATAAGCGTGAAAAGGAAGACGAAAAAAAAGAGAGTAAGCAAAAAAGAAAGATTTGTGAAATTAGAGAGAGAGAGAGGGTAGAAGGAAGTACAAGAAAGTGAGCGATGAATGAAAAGGAGCCAGAAGATAGGAAAGAGAGCAAGGGAGGTGGAGAAGAGAAATAAAGAGATGGTTAGTAAAAAGGGAAACAAGTACCACAAGTTCAACGATATGTCCACCGCTCATGGTTGTAAAAGGAAGAGAAAGAGCAAGTGGTCTTTCTTTGAGTTTATATTTTCTCTTACATGTAATATGGAAGCATTCTGCAGATATAATTTTCAATGAAGATTGTAAATGGAGATTTCGCAGAGTTTTTGTCTATCATTCTGAATGGCCGATTGAAGAATGGCCAGGCCTCATGCCCCATTGCAAGGATAACCAAGAGAAGGAGGGGAATAAGGAAATAGAGAAAGTGAAGATTAGTAGTGATTTTTAACTTTTTTAATCTCACGGCACGATGAACCAAGTACTAAAATGGTCTAAGTACCTCAATATTTAAGGATAGATATGACCATCTAAAAGAAAAAAGATGATAATAATGCGCTGATAAGTTAAACGAACAAATAATTTACTAATCTTATCGCCAAAAGTATATTAGTGGCCGCGTATGATAACTGCTCAACACGCCATTTTTAGAAGAGTTGATATTTTCATTATTTTTAGAAATACAAAGCTTCTTTTTTTTTCATTTTGATGTTTGAATACTCTGCAACTATGATTTATGGGGTCCAAGCTTCAAAATAAAATTAAAAACTGATTATTGTAGCTCTGAAAATAACGCAAATATCAACTTTTTATTCAAGTGATTCATTGGGCACTTATCATGTGCCAACACTCACATTGTTTTCAAAAAACTTTTTAAAAGTTTTGCGTAAATTTGTCGTGACTCTACTTTAAAGCACCAGTTACGTCACCACGTATTCAAATGCTATTTTTGTATCCATACAGGGAACAATGTCCCATGGTCCTTGTTTGGGGGTAGGATCAACCCTCCTCAAAACTCCCGAGACACACCTACTGCACACATTGGTTGAAAATCATTGCTTTAAAGAGAGGGACAATTCTGAAGGAGATGATAAATAAGACAAGGAATGAACAAGTGTGTAAAAAGACGACGAAGGGTTATTCCACACACAGACCCCATCCCTGTCTATGACCCTAATGCTGTGGACAAGATCCCAACAATTTTCGATTGCGAAGCCAAGCTATACATTTATTTATACTGCTCAACTGGACCCTCATTTTCTTTCCATCGTACGAAGATACGGCTTTTAAGTAATTTTGTCCCCCATTCGCTTTCTCGTCCCTTTTCTTGCTACCCTCTTTATGCATCTCTCTTACTCTCCCTGTCACCCTTTTTGTCGTTTTCGCACTGGTTCAATCTTCGCCTTTTCCTTCAGTACTTTCTGTCTCAGGCAGCGATAATTCAATCTAGATGTTATTGATGGACGGACTCGTCAGAACAAAGCCCCCCCCCAAAAAAAAAGGATAAAAAATCTTTAAATTAAAAGATGGAGTTCTGGTACCACAGTTTGAGTCTGGAGACAAAACGGTAAGACCAGGAGCACTGGAACACACAAACATGCATGCGTATAAAAAGGGTGAGAATCTTTTGCCACTTTTGGTGGTTACGGTGGTTCACTGAAGAGGAGAAAAAGACGGCGAAGGGGGAGAGGAAGAGGGTGGAGGAAGAGGAACAGGAACAGGAGAAAAGAAGACGAGAAGTATGGAAAAAAGAGAGTAAGTCATAGAGGTGTAGAAAACTGGGAGAAAGAAAGGTAGAGAAGCTGTCTAAAAAGACAGGAAAGGGGAGCATAGGTGAAATAAGTGCCCTTATGCTAGCTGCCCCAGCCTAGTATTCACTCACCACAAGTTTGTCTTCGTCTCGAAGTTCTTTCAGGTTCTTGCGACGTGTTAACTTAAAAGAGACGAGCACCCGGAATGGCGTCACTCTCTTCACCATGCACTGTTTTACCTTTAGATGGAGGAGGAGATACATGCTTTTCCCCAAAAGGGGCATGAGTGTCAGTCTGATTCTGAACTCGTTTCGCAGAGTCCATTTTCCGAACTGTTGAGTGATCGGCCAACCGGCACTTCGCAAAGAGAGATAAGGAGGGATAACAGATAAGGAATTACAGGGAAGGGAAAAGGTTGTGAGGAGAAGGGGCAGGAGAAAGTAAGAAGTAGGGTAAGGGGAGGAAAGAAAGAGGGAAGAAGTAGAGATTGAAAGAATAAACGGGGATTTAAATCGGAATGGAGAGTAAGAGGAGGCAACTTGAGACTGAATATATATATATATATATATATATATATATATATATATATATATATATATATATATATATAGTCATGTAAAGTTTTTGTATTGTAATGTTGAAAAATAACAACTTTTTTAGTCAATTTTTATACATTGTCCCAGAGTATTCACGACCGTGTGTCACGTAACTCATTTTTAATCTGATTTGTGTTATTTCAGCGAGTTGTGTTATGAATATTTATTATATAATTTTAGGTTTTTGCTGCATGAAATATAGTTTTACTTTTATTTATTATTTCATACTTTATTAAGTTCAATAAATTCATCAGAAGTTTTACCATATATATACATATATATATATATATATATATATATATATATATATATATATGTATATACATATATATATATATATATACACACACACACACACATATATATATATATATATATATATATATATATATATATATATATATATAGTAGAGAAAGCTTTACAACATTAAACGCTAAATATTGAAGAAACTTTTTCAAAATATTTTTGTGTCACTTCAGTCGCTAATTTCCCGATATC
>OY735242.1:5766953-5791953 GCA_963457665.1 Thysanoteuthis rhombus
GTCTTTTACTGTGTTATTGAGCACACTTTCAACCACAAAACGATGAAAAACCCTTCTTGGAGCGGTAAAGTGTTTGTTTTTCATAAATGCACCTGACTATGTGATAAAAATACGAAACTACTGCAAATGGTGAAATCATAAACTCCAGTCTCTTGATTACCTATCGTATTGTTGAAAAAATGGTAACATTATTTCATCACATCTGTTGCCTTTACACTTACTGATATTTCAGCGAGATATTGCTTGTAACATGAATGGCATGCTCATCATCATCATCATCATCATGATCATCATCAGTCTTTTAGCGTCCGTTGTTGGACATAGACCTTCCCCAGGATTTGCCACACTTCCCTATCATGGGCGTCGCGGAGCCAGTACTTCCTGAACTTGTCTAGCTCGTCTCTCCATCTATTTTCTGCCAGCCTTGGTTGCACATGTGGTCTCGGGGAATCCATGTCGTGAGTCGTGAAGTCCATCGATTATAACCAATGCATCCTTCCAATAGTCACTTATGGAGCTGAAACATGGAACCTAATCTAACCAAGAGACAGACCTGTAAATTGAGAACCATGCAACGTGCACATGAGAGAATTATGCTGGGCCTCACATGGAGAGACCACAAGACAGCACAGTACATCCGAGAAAAGACAAGAGTTAGGAACATCATAGAATCCATTAAAAATCTCAAATGACGGTGGGCTGGCCATGTTGCAAGAATAGCAGACAATCGATTGGCATGCTACCCAGCACTAAATGTATTAGCAAAGGAAATTGTTTTAAACGTTTGTTTTTTTAATTTGATCTTAACCTAAATCAACTTTCCTTGGGTTTTAGTGATCTCAAAAGTATCACCAAATGAATGAGCATTCCCAGCTTAGTTGGAAATGTCACTTTAGATGATTTTCTACGCCGTTTGATTCCCAAATTGAGCGCGTTCGAACACTAGACTCGGTTGATAGACGGTCATCTTGATTTTGACCTCTCACGGTCCTCAGAGGTCGAATCTGACTTCCAATGATACCTGAAAAATAATATTATGCTGTGTTAGAAATTTCATGTTACTTTCAAAAGGTGCACTGTGAAAAATGACGGACAAGGATCATCTTTTTTCCTCTTGTTTTTGTACAATGAGCAAATGGACAGATCTTTGGTTTCAATGTACATATATACACATCTATATTGTTGAGAAATGGATATGTGATTCAACAGAATGATTATAAATTGTGTCATATCAAATAGAAACTCTCATTTGAATTTATCACTTGGCGTTGACCATGTAAATAGAATAAACAATCAAACAAAAAAGGGGTTGCTGTATGAATCATTTAATAGTTCCGGGGATTTTGAAAACGAGACAATTATATCAACATGACATCCAAACAGTATTGATCAAACACCAACCCCCTTTCAGTTATGTTTTAATATATAGTTTATGTTATACGTTTGGTTTATCATTTTATATAGGATATCATCATACTGTATTGCATATGGATGCTATTTTAAACTATATATGATATCATTTTTTGAAACAGGATTCACGTAGGTTACCCAAAAACGTATTGAGCGATGAGGGATCAGTAAGTATAACAACAGACTCGACTCGCTGCTCATGATACTTCTATTGAGTGTTCACCCGTGTGAATATCAAATCTGGTGTTTCAGTTTTAATCTTAGACTGCTTGCAAACCAACTTATTATATCAACTTTAAGAATACTAATTACAGAGAAAACATTCTTCAAGTTGATTCTCTACCAGCATAGTCAACCAAAAAATTTGATAATTTCCCCCACTAACCTTACACTTATATATATATATGTATATATATATGTATTGACAACTTCAAACGGAAATATTACACCATTTTTCTTGCAGAACTTCTGATATTTTCTTGAGATTTCTTTTTTTCTAACATACATTTTTAATTCAAACGATAAATGTTCGATGAGATTTTGATCAGGTGATTCCCAAGGGCATGATAAAACGGTTGGTATTTAATGATAAGCTGACCCCCAGGATTAATTCATCCTTATCTATTACTAAAAGCAACAAGCCTGTAGACCAGATACACATTTCGTAATCTACATACGAAAACCCCAAATTATGTCTGAGTAAAATAGTATGAAAAGAATTATTATTTTTGCGTACTTGAAATTTACACTTCTTCCACTAGGTCCTATCCACAACTCTTGAGAGTTGAGTTATCTATGCGTGAAGATTATGTAATCAGATATACACAGGAAATTCAGTGCTTCGCGGTGACTCTCTAGTGCAATCGTCAGAATGACTCTCTCTTTTCCTCTTCTCTCTTTATATATATTTATAATGAGAAAACAGATAAGATTTATCCGACATAATGGTGAATTTGATAGAGACTGGTTTCTCTCGTTGTCAAACGTCAAATGAGAAAATTATCAACTCCGCAAATAGTAAGGTTTAGGAAGAGATGGGGTGATGATGCGCGGTTATTATTGTTATTGCTCTAAATTCTCATCTTTTACTGGTAAAAAATCCACTAGACTCAAATACATATACACACATAAAACCTCTCTCATTTTCGCTTCCCAAACACAAATGATTTGAACTATGACACAAACACATTTCTCCTTTTTTTAGCCAGTAAACGATAACGATATAGATCAATAAAAATAATTACTGCACTCATCCCCTGCTCTCATCATTATTTGTAAATTTTATCATTTTTTCCCATTTGACAACGCTTGGAGCAAATCTCTCGAAAATATGTTTCCATATTGTCTGTTAAATTCACCATATATATATATATATATATATATATATATATATATATATATATATATATATATATATATATATATATATTTGCTAATCATGAAAACATTTATGTAAGAACTACTTATGCTCGACACTGAAATTAATGAGTAGCAAATCGAGTGGACTCAGATCATATGAATAAGTAAAGAAAGTGCGTTGCACACAGGAAACACACACACGCAAACACACATCCAGTGACACATATTCTCACACAGAGAAACACTTATACTCACACACACAAAGGTATCGTCAGCTGAGTTGGTAAGAGCAGAGACGCGTATAGGTTGCATCATGGTGGATGCAGGTTCAAGTCCCGCTCGACGCTAATTATGATCTGAGGTCGAGCGATTTGCTATTATGTCACTTCAATAATTGGCAAATGTAGTTTCTGCCCAAATTTCTTTATAATTACCACATTCTGCCGCATATAATTTGCCTATCTTCTGATACTATCTCTCTCTCTATATATATACATATATAATGCGTATATTTTCTAAATTTATAACAAAGCAACAGAAAACAAAAGAAAATAGATTTTATTTGTTGTTGATGTTTAATCACTAAGCTTAATATTTAACACAATAAATAAAAATGTTATCATATACAAAAAAATGTTTACAACGACATGTCTGACGTCTGACGGTCGGTTGATGACGGTGAGTGCGAGAGTTACGAACTGTTTACATTTACTGGATACATGTCCGAGTAAAAATTATTACATATATATATATATATATATATATATATATATATATATATGTATATATGTATATATATGTGTGTGTGTGTGTGTGTGTGTGTGTATGTGTGAGTGTGTGTGTATGTGTGTGTGTGTGTGTATAACACTGGGAAGCAAATCATATTTTATAGAGATCTCATCGAATGAATTAAAGGGTGTATGAACTCACCTGCACACAGCCCACCAGTTGGGCCAGCACACTCTCCCAGGCAGACCCACACTTGGCAGTATGCACCAACCTAAAACCTTGAAAATCAATATTTCTCTGAGAATTCATGAGTTCACTTTTAATATTAGTAGTTTGCTTACGAGAGAAAAAATCAGATTCAAATTTTGCACATCTCATTGTAACATCTGGGTTGGAATTTGGCTTAGAGTAAAGGTAAAGTTATTTTGTTGCGTGGTTGGGGTTAGATTCCTTTTAAACACTTATGGGCTACCATAGGTCTATGTATCAAATCCGGCCCGCGGCAAAATTCTCTGTGGCCGGTGGCCAATCAAGGTATTTATTTGAAATAATTTATATTGTAAATTTACGATTGTTTTGGACCCACTAATCAATTATAAAATAATTGTGGTTCATGAGTTTGTTTAGAATAGAAATTAAGTTCGCTTGCTGTAATATGATCAACATTTTTTAAGTCAATGAGAGGTCCAAATAAGGATGAAAAATGACTTATCGAAATAGTTAACCGTGCTTGCTTTAAAAAATACTGTCAACCGCGTTTACCAATGACGAATGGAAAGTCATCGTCCAGTTTATTATTATTGTTACGTTGTGAATAGGATCCCCTCTTATAAAACCTGTAGATATATACTCTCTGAAAGCTGACAAATTCCCGGAAAGTTTGAAGGTCTAAAAGGTTGGAAAGAAATGAAATTAAAAGAAGACAGATATTAAAAGGGGAAAAATCAAATTTTTCTCCCTCATTTTGAACTCGTTTCTAAAAGCTGGTGTATTGTTGCTCTGACTGATTTCTTTGGGAGTTATAGTATTTTTTCAATGTGAGCCAGCGCGCAGACCCCATGGAAATCGATTCATTTTTTCACAAAATAGATATGTGTGTAAATTGAGACCTGCTGATTTCGTATATTCCTTTGTTTTTCTTCTGTGGTGCGTTAGTGTACGAACATACATACATACTCTATAACATATACTAGCTGGGGTAAACAGCGTTGTTTTAGGGAAAAAGATTAAAATCTAGCAACACTGAAAAGCAAATGATATTTTAAAGTGATTTCATGGAATCAAATAATTGGGGGGGGGGGGGGAATCTTTCCAACGTGCCCGAACGCAGACCCCATAGAATATCTCAAAATTCGACCTGAGAATATTCGCTGTGGGTAATTTGATACTCACCGATTTCGGTCGTATCTTTTTTCAGTTTCTCTTCTGTGATGCATAGTTCTCGACAGAGTACAAATAGAGTACAAGCATACGTATATATGTTCATTATATATATATATATATATATATATATATATATATATATATATATATATATATATATATGTATATATATATATATATATATATATATATATATATATATATATATATGCAAGATGAAGCCACATGCCGCTAAGCTGAAAACGATTTATGAATGTAATTTCATATTAATGACGTTGCTTTGAGAAGATGCAGGCCAGGCCCGTGGAAATCCCAGTTGGCCATTATTTATTGCAACTGCTTATGGAGTAAAGAGGAAGAAGAAAATTAATTATTCCGTGAATTGGGAAGGAAAGGACAAATATGAAATAAAGAAGAAACGGGATAGCAGGCATTGTGAATAGAAAAGAACGAACGAAAGAAAGAAAGAAAGAAGAAAAATGGGATTACATATAGAAAGAAAGAAAGAAAAAGAAAGAAAAAACGTTATTGTAAGAACGGAACGCACGAGGAAGAATGACAGTAAAGAAAAAAAAAAGAAAAAGAGAGGAAGAAAAGAAAGGAAGAAACAGGTTAGTCACTAAATAGGAACCGTCATACTACCAATGTCTTCTGGTAGTATGCTGTCTTGGGGATGATCAATTGAAAAATACATAAAACTGATAATCAATAAATGTGTTATTTCTTTCGTCATTTTTTAGGCTGTGATCATTAAAAGAGTCTTGATTTAAACAGAAACCGAAATGTTTTTCGTAGACATAATAGGGAGTGACTGCTTAAATTTCAAGTCTTCTAGCTCCATCAGTGCGGCCTATACATGTGATTCATACATACACACATCGTGTCAACGATTGTAAAAAGGAAGAGTGAATAATATCTGCGTTCTCAGACCCCTTCTTTACCACGACAGTATTATTAGCTCAGTTGGTAAAAGCAGAACCTGCGTATAAGGCTTTCTTCAAGGTGGAACTTAGGTTCGAGCCCCGCATTACGCACATTTCTTTATCAATTCACACGACCGTTCGAATTACTACTGAGTAAAATTGGTGCCGAGCAAAAATGAGTTCCTATAAAAATGACTTCATAATTATCTCATTCCATTGGATGTAAATTGACCATTTACCGATATTTCATACATACATGCATGGCCAGCCAGCCAGCCAGCCAGCCATATCAGCTTGAAAACTGAGAGAAACCTATGTTGACAGTTTTGGTTGATAGTTTCTACCGAGATTGTAACGAAAAATAAACAAAAAATAGGCAAGCCAAGAAGAATGGCAGTTTGAAGAAAAAATAGAGAAAATGAGATTGTAAGAAATAAAATACGTGTTAACGAAACGGATTCATTTACCATTCTTCGAATGATTTCAATGCGCTTGAAAAGAGTTCCTTGCCTTGAAAATCAGCATTTGAAACCCTGGCTTTCAACTGGGCTTGAAAACTGATCACTACCTCAGACCCCACACTGAGCTGCATATACGTTGATTATATATATATTGTTCTTGTAGGAAAATCTTTCTATATGTGCAATAATGACGAGGTTTCTATTGAATTCACTTCAAAAGTTGGAATACTATCTGTTAGATGATGATGATGATGAATTGAGTGAAGAAGTTGTATGGGGAGAAGGGGGAGAGCAAGGAGAAGGCAATAAGAAGAGCTAGGAGAAGAGCTTGAAGGAGAGCAAGAAGAAGAGCTAGAAGGAGAGCGAGGAGAAGAGCTAGAAGGAGAGCGAGGAGAAGAGCAAAGAGAAGAGCAAAATGAAAGCGAGGAGAAGAACAAAGAGAAGAGCTAGAAGGAGAGTGGGGAAAAGAGTGAGAAGGAGAGCAAGGAGAAGAGCAAAGAGCGGTACAAGAAAGAGCTCAAGAAGAAAAGGAAAGGTTATAAGAGTGAAAAAAAAATGAAGAAGAAACGTGAGAAGTTGATGAAGAAAAGAGAGAATGGGAAGAGGGGTTAAGGACCAAGAAAAAGAAGAAAAAAAACAACAGTAAGGTGGGAAAACAGGAGAAGAAGGAGAAGAAGAAGAGAAAGAAGAAACTCTGGATGATCCTGGGGTATCTATTAATCAATACATATGCTCGTGAGAATATATCTGTTTCTTATCAGAATTAATCTTTGTTGTCACTGAACACACTCACACATACACAAGCATAGACATACAGACTCACACATACACTCGCATACATACCAACACAAACACAGGAAAAAACACACTCACATGCACACAGTCACATACGTACACACACAGAGACACAAATACATGCACACATGCACATGCACACGCACACAAACACACACACACACACACACACACACACACACAGACAAACACATACACATACAATCAGACATACGCACTCAAACACACATATACCGAAATCATTGTTTGAAATTCTGATATGAGTCATAATCCTGATATTTACTAAGTTTAGCTGAGTAAAGCACCATATGGAAATAAATAGGGATAGGAAGATTGTGTTGTGCCAAACCCCCTTGTGAATGAGGCCACCCAGCCTCCTTTCCTTGAAAATCAGTATTTAAAATCTATGAGCTTGGCTTGAACACCAACCCTTTCTGCCAGCGAGGGAAATGCGTCCATAGGTCGATGGATCATAATATCATTAGATCACGGGTGTGTATTGAAAAACTCAAGTCCAAATCTGGAGTTGACTTTGTTCATTTCCCCGTCATCACCATCAGCCTTTTAGCCTCTGTTGTTCGAAATATACCTTCCCCAAGATACATCAGACTATTCTGTCATGGGCGTTGCAGAGCTCGTTGCTCTGAGGATGCATTGGTTGTAAAAACCTCATTTAAGACTGATGGGATTTTCTTGTACTTGAAGCTTTGGCTTGCTCTACCGAAAGCCTGCCATCCTTGGATGATTTTTCGTTTGATTTAGTCATTTTCAGGAATTCCGCAGAGATTCGTTGTCCTGGGTTCGTGTTGTGGTCTACTCTCTTCAGCTCTGAAGAAAATCTCTACCTAATAGATATATTAATGAATTGCATCTCTGTGGTTTCTTGTCGGCTCTAAATCTATTTCACATTCTCGCAAAACCTCGGAGACTGGCGTAGTTTAGAGGAGTGAACGTTTCACTGTTTGGCCGTCCCGTCACATTAAACTGAATCAAAATATGAATTTAAATTTCCCTACTATGATTTGGAATCACAGCCAAATGATCGATAGGAGCCTCTCTTGCAGACTGAGCCAAACCGACAAATCCAGCATATCTACAAAAATCAATGTTAGAAATTTCATTCAAACAAATAATTGCTTTTATAAAATTCACATTCCACCACTGTAATTTGAAATCATGACTAATTGATTGGTGGGCGGCTTTCGTACTGACTGAGCCAAACTGACAAGTCTTACGTATCTTTTTGTTAGGAATACGCAAAGGCTTATTTCATTCTAATAAATCTATTCATTTATGCAATATATATATATATATATATATATATATATATATATATATATATATATATATATATATTTCTTGATAATTTTTGATTACATAGGTGACTATCGGTAGGATACATTGGTTGCATACCTTTCTTTTCAGACCAATGAGATTTTTTCGTTAAGATCATAACATATAAGTCTCTCTTTTGCGACAAAAAAAATGTGCTCCAGGTTTTATACGTGACGTAAAAGTATAGTTATATTGCTTTTTCCTTTCTTGTAAATTACAGCTGTGTTAATGTCAAACTCCAAACCAAATTGGAGTTGACTTTATTCCACTACCCCCGTAACAATAACAATCCTCATTAAATTTATCAGAGTAAACTCTTCATTGTTTGTTAATCCCGTCACGCTCAATCAAACCGATTTATAGAATTAACATTTTCCTTTCATTATTTGAAATCAAAACCCAATGATTGGAAGGAAGCTGTCTTATCAACTGAGCCAAACTGACTTGTCTTATATATCAATGAATTTATTCATTATATGTACAACGCAAAAGTTGCAGTAATCATCTTCTGTTGGAATCGGGCAGGGGTATTTAGTGCTCTGCACTTCAAATGACTGTTGAGATTTTACAGAAATGATTTTGAGAGTTTGCAATAAACTTTGTGAAACTCAACAAATTTCAGTAAAATATCCGTTATCTCGTAAAAATCTTCACTGGGAGTAAACTTTACAATTACACCGACTTACGACAAGTGCTCTGAAAAACGCTACGTACGATTTAGAGAATTTTTACTTCAAAATTGATATAACGCAATGCGCACCTAAACTGTATTAGTAAATTACACCAAACCTTCAATATACACTAAATTTGAGCCTGCAAATATTTTTTCTAAAATATCCGAGGATTGTAGAATTTGTAAATATAGAGTTTTAGTGTTGGAAATGAGAAAGATTTCGAAAGTTAGACACAAATAATTTATATTCGAAAATTATTTAGTTCTAGCGCATATGTTTCCGTACCGCAGTTAGTGCGTTTATTCTGCTAACAAAAGATTTGCTGGTTCGAATCCACCCTGGCAATACTTTTATCTTGAACAATTATAGTTATATTTGAAGACATTGTGTGTACGTATTGCTATGAATTTGAAACCGTTTTTCTTTCGTGGCTGAAAATTTCAGTATGGGATAGAATAGAAGAGATTTCCAATACATATTGAAACTACAAGATAGGGTTTTTTTTTCATAATCTTTCACGTGTGTTTGCTGAAAAGGATCTTTTTATACTTAAGTTTCGTCTTGTTTCTTGAAGAAGATATTTTTTGTCCCGAAAAAAGAAGAAAAGCAATATAGGACATACAGTAAAAGGCAAAATTCAAATTTTTAATCCTCCACGGCTCGTTTTTTTCCATAGGAACAACAGACAACACGATGATAACGTGGATCCAGGATTCAATTAACACCTTTTTTTCTTGAGAATTTTGCACTTAATATGATTAATTTGAGTTTTGAACACGAACCAACGACTAATAAACTGACAAACTGATAAATTTTGTTATTCAAAAAAAAAAAGATCCGATTGACCAGGTGGCCTTATACGAGGTTTCCGACAATGGACAACAGCAAGTGGCCGACGAGTTTTGGGGCCACCTATTCGAATCTCGAAATGTAATCCAATTCCGGGCTAAGCACAGCTACTATTGTTCAGAAATGCATGAGAGACACGGCATTTTTTTTAGAAACATTGACCATTTCAACTACACCGTTCATCCTGGCTGTGGGACAAAAACTGACCAAGAGCCCGAAATCGACCTGCGTATGACTTTCTTTCAGAATTGAAGGTAAGCAATAGTTCCAAAATCTGCTTCAACAAACAATATTCAAAGTTGATATGATTTGCGATTTATTAAGAGTCAGTACGGGGCAGCTGGACACAATCCAATGCATCGTACCTGATTTACTGCAATATTGCATAGCCTCCATCTACAAATTTGTCAATGCCCAGAATAGAATCGTCGCTGATATCAGAAATTTCAGTGCTAAGAAACAAGATATATCGGAATAACTTCGACCTGGTTTCATCTGTGCACGATTGAAACACAGTATCCAGGTCAGTGCACGTACTTGATAACTCCAAATGAATCGTGGGTGGATATCAGTGACGAAAGAGTCACTACAGTACACGTTGAATTCCAACACATGCTTCTCAAAATCGAAATTCTGTTCTTAAGGAATATAAGAAAGAAGCTTTGCAGTATAATAAAGACACAACGTTCAAGTTAGTGGTATTTTAGGAGAATGTGTATACAAGAAACATGCTTTGCAGTAAAATAAAGACAGAACATTCTAGTAGTATTCATAGGAGAATGTATGCACAAAAACAAGCTTTGCATTAAGATAAAGAAAGAACATTCACGTTAGTAGTATTTACAGAAGAATATATATACAAGAAACATGCTTTGCAGTAAAATAAAGAAACAATGTTCAAGTCAGTGGTATTTTAGGAGAATGTGTATACAAGAAACATGCTTTGCAGTAAAATAAAGACAGAACATTCTTGTAGTATTCATAGGAGAATGTATGCACAAAAACAAGCTTTGCATTAAGATAAAGAAAGAACATTCACGTTAGTAGTATTTACAGAAGAATATATATACAAGAAACATGCTTTGCAGTAAAATAAAGAAACAACGTTCAAGTCAGTGGTATTCATAGAAGAACGTACATACAAATATATTATAAAGCGATGGATACATAATCCAACATAAATAATCATACATGTGTTATATTACTTTGAAACTCCATTTAGAATTATCTCCTGTTATAACACAGTGAATGTATTACGTGGCCTAGATAGCGTAAGTAGAATAAACAATCAAAGAAAATGGAGCTGCTGCAAGAATTGAACCTGCCTCCAATAGGGTTGCCATTTTAGCGTATCGTTGTTCATATTATCAAACTAACTTGCCACAGAGGACCAAATAACCGCTTCAACTCCATATTCTCATTTTATTCATTCATTGTCCATATCTGCTCTATTTGGAATGCAAATACATTAAAAGGGTGTAAAAAAAGAAAACAAAAAACAACATTTGACTGTATTTACTCTACTTTTGTTTGTGAGATTGAGCAATGTTTTGGCTCCAATAGAGTAAAGCCCTCGGGCGTTGCGATAGTCATTAAGTGCAGGGGGATTAGAGCATACTGCATAAAATTTGCACTATTAGACTAATTAAGATCAAAGCCTTCTGGCGTTTCAATAATCGGTTGTACTTTTGTACATTTGGGGGTGAGGATATTTACCATATAGAGCCTTACACCAATTGTCCATGTGCACATCCATGTTATGTGAGGCGGGTGATTCTGGCCGGTTGATTAACTGGTAATATTGTGATAATTAACAAAGAGATCACTATGATGAAATTAAAATAATCTAATCTTCTACATATAAATGACATTCTGAAAAAAATCAGAAAATCTTCAAGAAAACAGGACCAGTAATAAAAATTCCGACGCAATGTGTTAACATAATTATAAAATCATGAACAACACGAAAAACGAAAAAATTTAAACTTAAACTAAAAATATTATTGCAGAAGCGAAATCGAACAATCTTATTTCACAAAGTTCAGTTACATGTGGGTAGATGTCATTATGAAAGACAAATTTGTGTCACTGTATTAATATTTTTTGTCGATTTTATCGTCTTGTTCAATGCGTTTTAAGTTTTTGCAATTTCATCTACAAATGAGCAAGTACGTGTTTTTCTTGGTGGTAGAAGTAAGAGTGGATTTTAACCCTGCAGTAGCCAGGCTTGTTATTGAAAAGATTTTTCTTATCCTAGTTACATGTTTTATGAATTTCTTTCTTGCAATTCTCTAACTACATATTACATTAACATTAAATACTTAAAGGTAAATACAAAAAATATTCCCTGTTTAAAAGAAAGGTGGAGTTCAGTCTAACCGTGGTTTTTAATGCTATGAAATACGGTACTTTTTGGCTGATTGATTCTTCGACCTTCCCACCGTATTTACCAGATTCCTGTTGGAAGGCTACTGAATACCAGAGGAGGACAGAAGAACACTTCGGCCAAAACCTTCTGATAAGACCAGCAAGAATGAGAGAATTGTTCGGAACAACTTATAGTACTTTTCATTGTCTAAATACCTGAGGTCTGTCCTTTTATTGAGATATACAAAATGATAAATCGAATTTCTAAGTATAGTACACCAATCTTTAATATCTCTCCTCGAACTGGGAATCTATCAACAAGAAAGGTTTCAAAACCTAAATGTATTAAACATTCAGATATTCTTCTCGTAGAGTAATATATTTCTGAAAAAGATACTTTGTCTTGTTGAAAATAATACAAAGTTTAAAGTAAACGTGAAATTAAGTTGAAAAATTTTGGGAATAGCGTGAGCTTACATGGACATTTTGGGAATCTGTCTAATGGGATTTTCAAAAGAGTTTGATCTATGAATTGTGTTAAATTGTTGATATTTGTTAGTTATTTACATCGAATAAATTTAATGAATTGTGTAACTTTTGTGAGTCGTAGTTGTAAATATTGTGTTTAATTGCATATCACTGTATAATGGATAAATATCAAATAAATGAATTATGATTGCAAGACTATTGAAATCGTTATTTGCATTTCTTTTGCTGTTGCCACAATATTTTGTCGAATCCATATTCAATAATTCTGAGAGCTGTTCTGACTATTGAACTCATTTCTTGGTGGCTTTTGCCGTTACCACAATGTTTCGGCCGATCTATTCTGCGGCTTTCTTCTGGTGTATAATTCATAGGGAAAGAGTGGGGCGCTCTTTTATTTTCTTGTCAGCCAACATTTTCTGTGAAAAAAAAAACGAACAAAAACTTTTCCATACGTTTGTTACACCTGAAGAAGGTCGTAGAATGACACAGTCAAAATGTTGCAGAAATAAAAAAAAATATCTACAAAATGAAATGAGTAGTCCGAGAATCCTGTGATTCTAGTCATTGCTTGCTCGACGAAGTTAGACAGAAGATATAAGGATAGAGAAAGTAATATATATATATATATATATATATATATATATATATATATATATATATATATATATATATATATATATATATATATATATATACACTAGTATTCTATGCGAAGGATCCAATAAATGTAAGAGATAAGTAAAAAATATATTGATATAATGATATTTTGTAATTAGGGATTGTATTACTCGTTGTTCTCTGCTCACAGAAAAAAAAAGCTTTTGATATGACTCAATAATTAACGCTCCTCTATTCAGGGTTGAGCACTCTTTAAGTGAGGTAATCTGTTCATTGTAAACTAATGCGATGCTCTTCCGCAGGAATAGAGCACTCTGGTGGACGGGGAATTCTAGAAGCTAAATAGATATATTGCTTAAATTCAGCCTTACTGACTGTCTAGTTCCGTGGCCCAGCGGTAGGATACCAGCCTCTGGGTCTGAAGCGAAGGTTTCTAATCCTGTCTCGTGGTACTGGATGGGTTAATGGATTGTCTATAGCCACACTGAAGAGTTGTAATACAACGAAACAGTTGTCTGTAGATGATACAATAACATAAGTGCATATATATATATGAAGTATGGTCGTAGATATTTGAACAAACAGAGATTTTGGTTCTAGTTGCTTTGTTTTAAAACAGAAACATTACTCAAGAAGTACCAAATTTTATTGCAATGAACTCAACAAGGCATGAATGTAGTCACGTTTTGTGGTTCTAAATACTAAATTTCATAAAATGTTTTTTTCAATAGAATTAAATCGTCAATGAAACGAAGGAAAGTTTTTTTTCTCTATCCTTCTAAAATCCTTTACAGAATCGATCAAGGAGACTGAAAAAGCGACAGTACATTGCTATTCAGAAGAGTTGCCTAATTAATAATTTAATTAGTCTTGGTCTTATCCAATGAAGAATATATTATGTTTTTGTTGCAATTCTTATGATCAGTAAAGTCTCATTTTCTTTTGCATGCGTCAGCCTGGTGATTCAAAATTCAGGTTTCAAGTCTGGCTGAGATCAGGACTTTATTTTTACAAGTTTTATGACCGCCACCTTGACAGAAGACAAGACCAGCGAAAGGATACCTCCAACCTAATCATACTGCTAAGAGTGTACTCAATTAGCTTATAAGAATACAGGGAAATTCATCTTAGTGAAGAGTTTTCCACATTATTTATTCATACCAAGAATCGATCCCCGGACTGTCTATGTGAAAGGCAGACGTGCTAACCATTACAATAATTAAACTTTGCGAGCAGTACATTTATATAAACGATTGTTTGTTTAGATAAAGAATATACGCATTCAACAGTAAGGTTTGCACTTTCCAAGTATATACTCTTACGTATGTACAATTCAAAATCGACTGTATGTAAAACTTAACAATGTCTATCTTCAGCTGAGTTTTACCCACCTCCTTCATTTAGTCACTATAGGTTCAACGTTGTATGGAGAAGGTGTTGGTCGATTATTTCCACGCAATTTCATTGGTCGACGGCCAGTTACTATGAAGAACTTTTATCGACCAATCACGAGCCGTAATTCGAAACAGTGTTCAGACGGACGTCCATTGCAACCCCCCTTTTCTCCAACCACCATCTGTATCTGTTGCCGCCATCTTCAACTTTCCTCGCTGACCTTCCACCAACAATGCCTTGTCTTCTTCCTGCTTTCCGTGCATACATTAGGTGTATATATATATATATATATATATATATATATATATATATATATATATATATATGTGTGTGTGTGTGTGTGTGTGTGTGCGTGTGTGAACTTTCCATTTTTTATGTTGGAAAGGAAAATTTGATTAGTCAAATTTTGTATAGTCCCAAAGAATGCACAATCATGATCCACACAAGTAATTTTCATTCCAATCAGTTATTTCAACGATTTGTCTGATAATCATTCCAACAATTCAATTTTAGGGACTTACTGCATGTAATTTAGCTATATTTGTATATATGATTTTAATTTAATATTATGGAGTTCATCAGCTGTTTTAAGATAGCCCTGTTTTAGAAATATTAAAAAACAGGACAGGTTTCTTTATATATGTATGATAATTGTTGGGAGATCGTGAGAAAACTGGTCGTCGTTGGTTCGAGTCCTGCACGACGGTCAATTATGTCGGACATAAACTGTCCAATATATATTCAAAATTTGTGTCATTTCAGTCAATTATTTCCAAATATATGTGAGCTTTTTAAAGAGCTTAATGTTTTACACATAATTAGATGGTACTGTGTGTGAATTTGTCTTGTTGGGATCATCAGTTGTTTACCATATAACCCTTTCGGGGATTCAAAAACAAAATAATTATATTTACGTGGCTTCCCTGTAGTGTTGATCGAAGACCATTTCCTTTAAGCTTTGATCTTGACATTTAACTTTGTTTTATTATTTTCAAGGCCGTGTCTTAATACACGTAGTTTATAATTATGTATAAATACGCCGTCATCATCGTCCTTTTGGCGTCTGTCATTGGATATAAACTTTCCCCAAGATTCACCAGTCCTCTCTATTGTTGCTATTCATCTAGTTCGTCTTGCCATCTTATATTTTGTTGGCCCTGGTTTCGCATGTGATCTATGGGGATCCACAGTGTGAGTTGTGATATTCAGTGATTATCTGCCATTCTCGTATCATGATCAGCCTATTGCCATTTTCTTATAGATTCTATACT
Source organism: Thysanoteuthis rhombus (assembly GCA_963457665.1). Classification (NCBI taxonomy): domain Eukaryota; kingdom Metazoa; phylum Mollusca; class Cephalopoda; order Oegopsida; family Thysanoteuthidae; genus Thysanoteuthis; species Thysanoteuthis major. Next base: position 5,783,012 of record OY735242.1, read on the forward strand.
ATTCTAGACATTTGTTTTTCCTCTAATATTCTGTACTATCTCGTAATCTCTTTATGTTATTTTGAGTATGATTCTTTCATGTGCACGTTGCATAGTTCTCAGTTTAAGGGCCAATTTTTGAGGGTTAGGTTTCATGTTTCAACTCCATAGGTGACTATCAGGAGGACGTATTCGGTTGTTGATCCTTCTTCCTAGTACTGGTGAGATTTTCTTGTTCCTGAAGCTGAGCTCACTCTACCGAAAGCTTGCCAAACTAGCATGATTCTTCGCTCAATCTATTCCTCTTTTAAGAATTTCATGGAGATTCGTTGTCATAGCACTCTTCTTTATTCAGTTCAATTTTGATTTTTGTATCTTTGTCTTCAACATGATCGTTGTACATGACATTTGTTTTTCTGAAGTTCATGCGGAGCCCAACTTTCTTGCTTTCTCCATTCAATCTATCCGGCATTATCTGATGGTCATGAAGATTCTCAGCAAGAAGGACGATGTCGTTCTCAAATCTGAGGTCACTCAGGTATTTGCCGTCCCTAGACTTCCTTATTTTTCCAATCTAGGTTTCGGAAGATCATCTCGAGGCTGACTGTGAAGAGTTTGGGTGAGCTGCTATCTCCTTGTCTGGCCCCTTTTTCGAGCTGGAAAGGGTCCAAGTCTTTATATTGTTGAATGGAAGCATTAATAACTTTGGGGATTTCCATTAAGTCGAAGGCCTTCGTGAAATCAACAAATGCTATAGCGAATGGCATTCTATATTCTGCCGTTTTCTCTTTTAGTAGAGTTACCGAATGGAGGTGGTCGATAGTTGAGTAGCTTCTCCTGGGGCCAGTTTGTTCCCGTTGTTGGTTTTCATCTAGTGCTTTGATGATTTGGTTGGTGACCACTGATTAATTTTGTAGATGCATTTGAATAGATTTATTGGCCTTTAGTTGTTTGGACCTCTCCGGTTTCTTTTTTTATATAAAAGCATTAAGATTGCGGTGTTCCAATCTTCTGGGAATTTGCTTTGTTTGAGACATGAGTTGAATAGGATGGCTAGCTTCCTAGTAATGACTTTACTAGCTTTTTCAAGTACATCGATGGTGATGTTTTTCGGTGTAGGAGCCTTTCCTTTCTTTTTTTATGTGATGGCTTGCTTCACATCCTACGGAGAAATATACGAAGTAGTTTCCCTTGATCTGTATATTTTGTACACTCTTCTCTGTTCCTTGTCTGGAGAAATAAAGGTTTTTGTACAATCCTTGGGTACGTTCGACAATCAAGTCCCTGTCCGTTGTTAAGTCTCCGTTATTTTCAAGCACACTGGTTATTTGTGTTCTTCCTGCATTAAGAGTTCTATTAATAAATTTGAAACCCCTACACTTTTCGAGAATTGCTTCGATGATTGCCGTCGTGTTCGGATAGTTTCATTCAGTTTGGTTAATTCAGTCTTTTCTCTTTTTGTGGTTTAAGATTCCTATGTCTTTTTCTATTTCCTGGTCTCTCTCTTATATATATATATATATATATATATATATATATATATATATATATATATATATATATATATATATACTCGTGATACACAGAAATAAGGATCAAGTGAAAACATTGTATTATGTCCATTTTTCATTATCTTTCTCATAAGAAACCGTCACGTGGTGACCAACATCTTTTGATAGCATGTCGTGTTGGGGGTAATCAATTAAAAAAATTGGGAAAAAATGAGTGATCAATGAATAAATTACATCGAAACTACGAGACCAATTCAGTATAAACTTACATTGTTAATTGAACGCACCTAGAAACTTTTTGTACCCGATCTAATTATCTAAAATCATTCTAAAACTAGATTCTTCTTTAATCTAAAATTATCTAAAAAGTACCAGCACAAGTTTTGGGCATTATTGGTTCAAAATGATCAGAGAGACCTCAAGAAGCACTTTTTCTAAAAGAGATAACGAAACAATGATCATGGCTTGTGGTGTAATCATGACAATTTTCTAGGTTATGGCCTCCAAAATGTGATGAGAACACACATAGACAGACACGTACACACACATACACACACACACACATACACACAAGGATACTTAAAGAGAGAAGAATCTGTAACCCATTTGGATGTTTGTTGGGCTGCAGCGATCTTATACTTAGCCGCCCAGCCAAGCCATCCTAACAGACTCACTTGGAAACTGAAGAAACTCTCAATGACAGTTTTGTTAACAGTTTTGATCGATGGTTCCGAAAACACTGGCAGCTGTTCGTTTCCAGAACTTCATATGGAACCCATTTTCGTAACCCTCAGAATTTTTCCGAAGTCTTGTGAACCAAGATCGTGAACAGTCTGCAAAGCATTGTGCGACCGGGCCACAAGGAAAGGATTTAATTTAGCGATATGAAACGGTATGAGTCAGCTGCATTCTTTGTAAAAACGGGGAAAAAGAACTGATTCAGTTCAAAACCTGCGACGTACGTACAATTTTTGACAGTATTTGGCAATATCTGTCTATATTCGTTTCTGATATAAAAGTAATTGTATCCAATCGATTTTTCAAGTTAATCCCTGTTAAAACGTCCAAAACAGAAATAATCATTACATCAAAAATATACGAAAATATCGTCCAAAATGCGATATAATTCATTGGAAAACTAAAAAAATAAATGATTTATAAATTGCATTATATTATATAGAAACTTATTTGAAATGGTCTACCGTCTTTATGCGGCTTATATATCTTTCAATTTAGCCAACATAAATAGCACAGATGATTAAAGAAAATGGGATTACTGCAGGAATCGAACCTGCTACTGATACGAAGCAGCTTCAACGTAGTGATGCATTAACCATTGTGCTAAACAGCCCAGGCCGAATATCTGCTTTTAAACCAAATTCTTATCTCGTTTATTCTCGGTCTTGATCCCTGCAGCAGCCCCATTTTCTTGAATTGTTTAATCTATTTACGTTGTCTAAATTGAATGATATATAAACCATGTAACGACGGGAGATCATTTCAAATGAGTTTCTATATGATATAACACAATTCATAATTCATTCTGTCGGACAAAATATGTCCATTTCTTAAATAAATGTACATGTATGAAGTGTATACATTAGTTATAAACACTGTATCGTCTGCTTTATTTCTTTTTGTTTGTTTCTTCCTTTTTTGTTTGATTCTATTTATTTTTTCTCGAGAATTTATTTTAAAAAAGGAATAATATGACTTAAAGTAAAAGGCAGACTCTCAAGTGTCAACCCTTAAAGAAGGATTGAAGCCGATGCCGAAATCCGGGTTTCTGTTGTCTTCGTCAGCTCAGTGATTCTTGCAAGTTTCTATGGCAGCCCTCTTGGTAGGATGAAAGTCCAACGAAGAGACACCACCACCCGAATCAAACAGCTTAGAGTGTACTCAATTTGCTGCTGAGAACACAGGGAAATTCGTCCCAATGGAAAGTTTTTAAAACCCTTCACTCATACTGAGATTTGAACCCAGGATCTGCGTGTGATGCAGACGTGCTAACCATTACACTACCTGAGCGGACGAGTGCGACATAAAAAAAATATTCCCCTACCTTTGCCCAATCTCTGTATCGTATCTTTCTATCTTCACCAACGCTTTGGGTCACCTAATTTCTTACAAACGCTGTTAACCTATTTGAATCTGGTCTTGACGTGCAATTTTTGCCGTTTTCAGAAACTGCGACTAACTTTCGTCGCAATTAAGAAAACATTCATTTCCTTGGATCTTAATGTTGAATGCCTTTGAGAGAGGTATGGATCTATCTCTTCACCCGTCAGCAATGGTTGAAATAATAGGTTGGATTCAGTTCTCTAGCTTTGGAAGGGCAATCAGTCTGGGAGGAGGGCAACTCTGATTCCGAACCAGGAAGTGGAAGCCCCTTAGGGTGGTTTGACGTCCATTTTGTCGTCTTTACGGAAGCTTCTGCAGCCAAACTGATGTCAGATGTTTTCCAAGGTGAAAAAAGGAATTCTGACGATTCGGTATCCACACACTTCGCCCCAGCTCTTGCTCAGGAGAGGGGCATTCCATCGTCAGCAGAGATCGACGGACATCATTCATTGATGGTTTTTATATATTATATCTCGTATGTATGTATAAGTGTATGCATACATGTAGATATTTCTCACATGTTATATACAAATATTACTTCACGACATATATTAGCTTTCTCAGGAAAAGGTGAAAATCGAAATTAACAGTTATTGGGACAGCGCGTACCCACTTTATAAATATTTCTCCAACACCATTGTCTCCTATACCTCCAACTATTTAGCCCAGTGGTCACCAACTTAAACCATAACGTCCACTGGTGGTCGATTTAAGCTTTCAATGAGGTGATAGACCTATTAGTGGGTTGTGAGGTCAGGCATTATTTCTGTCTTAGTTCCGCCACGCAGACAACACCGAAAGTCAATTCGCATAATTTTTGCACGACTTCTGACCGGAAACAGTGGCTTTTATTCTTATTATTGTCCTAATATATGATAGATAGGTTGTATATTTACTTTTTGCAGTCCTTGTACGACTTTTTGGAGTGTATCCAGTTGTCCAGTTTCCAGGAAATAGAATCTATGCAATTTTATCTGGGGGCGGGGGCGCTAGCCAACTTGACATTCGTGGGCGGCACGGAAATTTTGCCCTCACAAAAGTCACAAAAGTGGGCGTTCGACATAAAAAGTTTGGCAACCACTGATATAGCCGACCATACCAGGATCACAATTACTGGTTTCTAGGAACGCTAAAGAAAAATCCATTGTCTGGGGACGTTCAAAACTTTCCCATACCAATTAATGGTAATTGTTTTCGACTTTGAGCAAATTTAGCTTATGCATCTTTTTTTTATATATATGCAGGAACTCTCTACTTGTTGATAGCTTGCAAAATATACATTTATCTATGTACGAGTATATAATGAACAAGGTTGACATTCCTGTTTGTTCCCATGTACGTATCAATGGATTCTTCCACTTGAGGGTATTAATTTTGCTAAAAAATATTTTTTACCTACCATTTAAAGCTATAGACACATCCTTTCAAACGAATCAAGTCACTTTTTGATAAAACCTCTGATGAAATCGAGAGAACCGTGTAAAGTATTAGTTCAAAATGAGTAAAAAATGTGACAAAAACGCTCGAACCCCGCAGAAACACCGGTGTATATATATATATATATATATATATATATATATATATATGTATATATATATATATATGCTCTTCCACAGGAATGGAGCACTCAGGTAAATGGATGATTTAAGCTAAATAAATATATTGCTTAGATTCAGCATTACAGACCGTCCAGTTCCGTGGCTCAGCGGTAGGATACCAGCCTCTGGGTCTGAAGCTATGGTTTTAATCATGCCTCGTGTTACTGGATAGGATAATGGATTGTCTATAGCCACACTGAAGAGTTGTAATACAACAAAAAAGCTGCCCATGGATGACACGATTAGATATATATATAAATATATATATATATATATATATATATATATATATATATATATATGTAAGTAAATAAATTCTGCGATAACGGAAGAATGAATTTAAGTGGAAAAACAATTTTTTGTCGTGATTTTAAGGTATAATATTTAAAAAAAAACATATATATACACACACACACACACACACGCACACACACATATACATGTGTATAGTTTTCAATACCATAGGTAGAACGCTTATAACATTGATAAAGATATTTTCATTGGTTCAGTAAAGATTGTACAGTCTGATTCAATGAAAAAAGATTTTCGGATGAACCTTTTTCAATTGAAATTCTTTTTGTTATGAACCACTGGAAAAATCTTTATTCAATGTATATATATATATATATATATATATATATATATATATATATATATATATATATATATATACATATATATATATACTTAAGTGTATAAATGTGTGTGTGCATGTGTTTGTGTTCTTTTCTAAAAGAATCTCAAAATATATGCGTGATTTTTCCTTTGACTCATAACGGCTGATGATGATAATATTTATTCGTGTTTATATATATATATATATATATATATATATATATACTAATGTTAATAAGTATTTGAACAGGACTGCTTATAAGTATTAGAACAAACAGAAATTCTGCATGTATGACTTTTAGAATTAACAACAATCCTGCTGTAATTTTTTTCAGAATCAATCAAGGAGAATGAAATGGTTAACAAAAAAATTATTTTGGAAGAGTTGCCGACCTACTTAGTTACATAGCCTAAAACTTGACCAAAACATGTATAGAAAGAATGAAATCTTATGCAAAAACACACATTGTGTTTATTCGAATACTTATGAGCATATTTTGTAAAGCCACTAATCTATATCATAAAACATATATATATATATATATATATATATATATATATATATATATATATATATATATATATATATATATGTATATATACATATATATATATATATATATATATATGTATATATACATATACATACATATATATATATATATATATATATATATATATATATATATATATATATATATATATAAACAAAATAACTATTCAATATTATGAAAGCACACATATAAAAGCAAAATAATTAATATTTAAACTAAATAACTATTTTCTATCCATGTAACTCACGCATACATTAATGTTCATAAGTATTCGAACAAGCACCAACTCAGTTTTTTGCCTATTATTCCAGTCCTATGATTGAAATGAGCAGTACTATATATATATATATATATATATATATATATATATATATATATATATATATATATATATATATGTATACATATATATATATATATATATACATATACACACACATACATATATTTGTGTGTGTGTGTGCATGCGTATGTGTGTGTACACATACATATAAAGATATGTGCGTGTGTGTTCCAATATAAAAGAATATGTGTACATCAAATCGTTTTTATTCGTTCCAAACGATGTTCATTTTTCTCGCCGTCCTTTTCTTGGAGCAACCAATAGTCTACTTTCACTTTCGTTTTCTTCACTTCCTTAATAGACTCCTTATACGTCGCATGATGACGTCAGTCGATTACTTGACACGCCCATTTCCATTCACATGTTCATATAACGCCTCACTTCTTGGCCTCTTTCTCTCTTCTCCCACCCACTTCTCTCTCCTAATTTTTAGCTGCTTCGTCTTGTCAATCCCCACCACCACCCTGTATTGTCAGACGCCATTTTTCTTGTTCTCAAACAGTTTTTTTCTCGCTTGTTTCGTATTTGTTAGATCAGTGTTTGTTAGATGCGCAAGCATCTCTGGCATCAATAACTGTCACTGACTGACATACCGAAATGTAAGTAACGTTCCTCGTTTAGTGTCGCCAATTTAGATATCATTTGCCTTCCCCCATCCACTGGTCACTATTTAGATCATTATTAATAAAACAAGTGAGTTTTTTTTATTCAATTTAATGTCATAAAATGAGTTATGAATTTATGCATTTTTTTGCCATAAAATCAGTGATATTTTTTATTTAATTTATAGTAATAGAATAAATCATCATCATCATCATCATCATCATCATCATCATCATCATCATCATCATCATCAGTCTTTTATCGTCCGTCGTTGGACATAAACTTTCTCCGGGATTCGCCACACCTCTCTATCGTGGGCGTTGCGGAGCCAATACTTTCTGAACTTGTCTAGTTTGTTTCTCATTCTCCTGCTGGCCTGTGTTTTGCATGTGGTACCTTGGGATCCATGCCGTGAGTCGTGATGTCCATCGGTCGTCTGCCATTCTTGCAACATAACCAGCCCATTGCCATTTGAGTTTTTTAATGGATTTTATGATGTCTTGGACATCTGGTTTTTTTTTTCCTAATATATTGTGTTGTCTTGTGATCTCTCGATGTAAGGTTGAGCGTGATTCTTTCTTGTGCACATTGCAAGGTTCTCAGTTCGAGAGTGAGTCGCTCGGTTAGGTTCCATGTTTCAGCTCCATAAGTGACTATTGGGAGGATGCATTGGTTGTATACTTTTCTTTTTAAGACTAATGAGATTTTCTTGTTCTCGAAGGCTGAACTTGCTTCAAATATTAAATTTACTCAATTTACAGCAATCAAATGAGTAATATCTCTCTTTTATGTATTTTTATAAAATGAGTAATTTCAATATTTAATCCATAGTAATATGATAAGCAATATTCTCAATAAATTAAGTAATATTTTAATACAATTATTGTTTGAGATAAAATTCATGTATGATTCAATAATACTATCAATTATATAATTTATTAATAATATTTTTCTTAGATTCTTAGATATATATCTGGAGAATCTAGATGTTTTTAGATGTTTTTAGATAATGTTTGACTTGGTTTTAGTTGTAAACTTGAAAATAAAGTTGGCACCACAACCTTAGATAGATCTTCACATAGAAAAATAACATTTGCATCTATAATCTGATGAACTGACTAGTTTTTAAGTCGTGTAATGCTTTTTCCTATTCTCTTTTCGTTTTTTGTCCTTCTTGTTTTTTTCTCTTCTTTACTTCTTTCTAATTCATTTCTTCTTCTTCTTCTTCTTCTTTTTCTTCTTTTTCTTCTTCTTCTTCTTCTTTTTCTTTTTCTTCTTCTTCTTCTTCTTCTTGAATATCCATGCACAGGCGTCCCCCGTTATAAGAGATAAAATTATGCTTTTAGGGGGGGCTAAATCACAGCTATTTGGAAGCGGGTGCAGATTCACCTATTTTGGAGGTACATTAATAATTTAGGCTCCACCATACACCCAAATTATATCACAAACCGCGTTATAACGGGGGAGGCTTTTTATTGTTTCTTCTTTGTCATTGCTTCCTGTTTTGTGTTGCTGTGTTTTCTTCTTTTAAGTAAGTCATTTCCCTTCATGACTAAGAATGGCTATTTTGGTTCGATATTTTTCATTTCCAGTTCAAAATGTTCGGTACGCTCGAAAA
>OY735242.1:5796953-5806953 GCA_963457665.1 Thysanoteuthis rhombus
GCATTAACAGAATACACAAATAAAGAGAATAGAGCTGGAACAGGAATTAAATCTGTGATATATATATATATATATATATATATATATATATATATATATATATATATATATATATATATATATATGCATAACACCTCTTATGACATAATTGCAATGGTGAATAAAACACAGTAACTCTGCTTTCCTCTTTCAATTGTTTAACATTAATGGGACAAACCGACCAAACAGCAATGTGTGGACACATAAAAAAACGAAATTGACTTCATTATACTTGCCAAGACCCAACAACATTAAAGATGTTACTGATATAAACAAAGCAGAGTTGGGAAGCGACCATAGAATGTTAGCCAGTAGAACTAATTTCAAATTTTAAACTGAAAGGAACAACATGATTCCCAAGAAGAAAAATGCCTTTGAGATAAAGAACATTACCAATTTTCGAGTAGTGATAGAGAACAGATTTCAGGCCTTGTGGAATAGCGAAAGTAACGTAGAGGAAAAAGGATAATAGCCTGAAATATATAATCAAGAAAGCATCAGAGAAGGTGGGCAATACAAACGTTAATAATAACACACAGAGAAATACTAAAAATCGACGTTAAAACTAATCCAAACAGGAGAAATATAGAGATAAAAGCCAAAGATGACGAAACCAAAAGAGTAGAACTTATCAAACTAATAAGCAAAAGAAGGAGAGAAAGGAAAAGAAACATAAACAATATAGAAGAGGTTATCAGAAGGAGCAGGAGTTTTAAACATGCCCAAGCCGCGGATCGTATCGGTAAACAACAGATCCTTCCACTAAAGGACAAAAATCACGAAATCATCGAATGTAAGACAAGCTGTCAAGAATAACTGGAGAATACAGTGAAAGTTAGTACGTTTCTAAAATAGAAATAACGCAGATAATAATGATAATTTAATAGATACTAGTGATATCCTGGATATAACAGAAGACGAAGTAGTGTTTGCACTACGAAAGATGAAACTCAGAAAAATTCAAGGCGAAAATGATATAACTGACCATCTAGAAGATACTGGAGACATATTTCACAAAGGACTTGCACAGCTATTCACCTGTATATTCAATAAAAAAGTACTTTAGAACCTATGTCCAACAATAGTGATCCAACCCCACAAGTAAAGAGATACTCGTGATCACGGCAACTTACACCCTTTTACACGATTCCCTAACACGTATAATCTATTCACAAAAATACTCACAGACTATCATGGAGTCTAGATCAAAATCAACCACGCGAACAAGCAGGTTTCAGAAGTGTCAATTCAACAATAGACCACCTAAATACAATAAATCCACTAATCGGAAAGCCATTGAAATACAACAAACCACTTTGTTTGGCTTTAGTAGATTATGGGAAGCATTTTATTCAGTAAAACATACGGCAGTCTTCACAAATGCGAGTACAAGGTGTTAACGAGAATTACTTATGCATTGAGAACCTATAAGAAAATGGCAACGTAATAATTAGGCTTCATAATGATAACAACAAGATGTTGACAGAAAAATGAGTTAGACAAGCGGAAACAATAACACTTAAACTACTTACGGCAAGCCTTGAAAGCGTGACTAAGAAGGAATGGGTATAAATATAGACAGAGGCTATTTAAAACATTTGAGTTTCGGTGTTGGCGTTTCCATGACGTTAAAAGCAACCGAAGAATCACAAAATATGTTGATCGATCTGAATAGAGAAAGTGAAAAATGGGCGTGAAGATGGACATTACAAAGATAAAAGTAATGTTCAGCGACAAGGTGCCTGGAAAGACCATAAGACTGGAGGGCGAGATTGTAGAACAGGTTGACGAATACGTTTACCTAAAGCGGTTACCGAAGTTAGAGAAAGGCCGTGAAAGTGAAATAAATCAATGCGTAACAATCAGCAGGAAATCATTTGGTACGAATAGAGAAATATTGACGAGCACCTTGCTAACGTGCTTAAAATGGAAAGTATACGATCAATGCATAATACCTGGCAACAACTTCAGGGTGCAAAAGTTGGAAAATATCAAAACAAACTGAGAGTCAATCTAAAATCGCACGGAGAGCCATGGAAAGAGCAATGATAGGAATAGCTCTTGGGGAATTGGACTATATCAACAGGGATCAGAGAGAAGACTAGATCGATTGATATGCAAATAATCAAGCCTCAAAGATGGACATGAGCTTGGCAAAAAGAGATGAAAACGGATGGAGCGAAAGGGTGACCGATTGGTGCCCATGCAACAGTGAAGGCAGTAGTGGAAGACCGGACACTAAATGGGGGAATGAGATAGAAAAGTTTGCCGGTAAAGCAAAACATAGTTCAATCGCGGTCGCCATGAAAGGAAATGAGAAAGGCCTTTGTCCAGTAATGCACGTATAATGATGATGATGATATATATATGTAATTAATGCTCCTCTATTCAGGGTTGAGCACTTTTTAAGTAAAGTAACTCATCTATTGTAAACTTATACAATGCTCTTCCATAGGAATAGAGCCCTCTGGTGGATGAGGAATTTCTGTGTAAATAGATATATGGCTTAAATTCAGCCATACTGCCAGTCCAGTTCCATAGTCCAGAGGTAGGATATCGGCCTCCGGGTCTGAAGTGAAGTTTTCAATTCTGCCTCGTGGAAATGGATGGGATAATGTAAAGTCTATAGCCACACTGAAGAGATGTAATACATCGAAACAGTCCTCTGTGGATGACAAAATAATATATATATATATATATATATATATATATATATATATATATATATATATATATATTGTTTACAAGGTTCAATATATATATATATATGCATACATATATACCTATATACATATGTATATATATATATTTATAAATCGTGCATATTTACAAACATATACATATGTTTGAATGTGCCTGCAAATCAATATAAGCATTTGAATGCATAAGTGTAACCTTTCCCATGATATTTTCCAATAGAAATTCAAATACATAAATACATGAACACACACACACATATATATATTCATAAAAAATATGAATAATACCCTGATGATATCGGTTTTGACCGTGAAATGTTCCTCTAGTAATGATAAAATCCTCTTATGTTTGGAATAGAAGAAAATTAACACTGGGCAGCACTGAATATACAATTATGGTCAAAATCTGAGGGAGACTTTTCCACCTTTTATGGAGTGAAGGAAGGTTTTTCCTATCCTTCAAGAGGTCAAAAGTGACACACACACACATATATATGTACATATATATATATATATATATATATATTGGTTGACACATAGTCATCGATACTAAGATACATATTTATATACAAATATATGTATCAATGTATGTAATGTATTTATGTATTTGCTATTACTGTTACTTTGCTCTCTACACGACATACACTCCCTCTCTCCCCTCAGCCCCCACACACACACACACACACACACACACATATATATATATATATATATATATATATATATATATATATATATATATATATATATATATGTACTCGTTAATTAGCTTCATTCAGCTCCTCAGATTTAGAAAAAAAAACTTAAATTTTCATACAACTAAGTACCATCTAGAAAATTTTTTTTCTGAAAAAATTACTTTTGGGGCTGGGGGAGTCTCTATAGTCATTTTGAACCAACAATGTCCAAATCTAGTGCTGGTAAATTTGTTCAGATAATTTTGATATTAGATCTATTTTTTGATTGATAATTTTAGATAAAACATCTCCTTTTTTTCCAGATAATTTTTATATTACATTCTAGATAAGTAATTCTGGTAGACACTTGGGCCAGGGTGATTCATTTATGCAAGTTACGGATATTTCCGTATTCTTTCTGCAAAGATTTCATATGTGCGCATGCGCTTTAACATGCACTGGGAATGCTGTATAACGGAAGAGCAATAGACCTGGGTGGGGATGGAGTACCAAAACTCTGGTAACATTCTGGGAGAAGTGATTGGGCAAGCTAGGTCTTGGATCAATAGTTCCAGGAATCAGGGCGGTTCCAAAATTTGGCAGCAAATAACATCTTTATATTTATAATTCATGTTTTGCCCGGTATCCGAATGTAGAGTGTTCCTATAATAAAGAAAAACACCTTTCTTATCCAGAATGGCATAAAGCAAGAAAGCAATCATCATTAATTTGTATGGCAAAAAAGTTTAAACATTCCGAGCCCCAGAAAATAGTGATCATGGTGTATAGGACTGAGTCATCAAAAGTTGGGTTGGTAGAAGATATAAAAGACAGGGTTGTAGAAGAGAGAGAGAGGGGTACGCGCTGCTTCTATAACGGATTGCTTCTAAACAAATGCTGTACTTTTTCGCTTTTCGCTTTTTCTCGTAAAAAAGGTGGGTTGAAGCACACTTTCTAGAAACTTGGGATGCCCCCACTCTCTCTTGATATATACATATATATATATATATATATATATATATATGTGTGTGCAACGATAATTATACAAAATAATTCGCATTAACTTAATGATCACTTATGGAGCTGAAACATTGATCCTAACCAAGAGACTGACCCTCAAACTGAGATCCATGCATCGTGCACATGAAAGAATCATGCTCAACCTCACATGAAGAGATCTCAAGACAGCACAATACATTCAGGAGAAGACTGGAGCCCAAGACATCATAGAATCCATTAAAAAAACTCAAATGACTATGGACTGTCCATGTTGCAAGAATGATAGACAACCGATGGACATCATGACTCACAACATGGATACTGAGGCCGGCAGAATACTAGATGGAGAGACGTACGGGACAAATTCAGAAAATACTGACTCCGCGACGTCCATGATAGGGAAATGTAGCAAAGCCTGTCTATGTCCAACGACGGACGTTATGAGAATGATGATGATGATAATATTTAATTCTAAGTAAAACATAAAACCCAGTGGACAAAATACATTAATTACATATACAGATACTGGGAAATAATTGACTGAAATGATTATATATATATATATATATATATATATATATATATATATATATATATATATATATATATATATATATATATGAACCTAGTAGACAAAATACATAAATCAAATGTAGAGATACTGGGAAATTATAGACTGAAATGACATTATTCTGTGTAAAAAAGTTTATATATATATATATATATATATATATATATATATATATATATATATATATATATATATATATATATATATATATATATATATATATATATGAAGTATAGGATTTTAAGCTCTACTCTAACACAACTTCATACTTAAATGTTAAATGCAAAATGTATAGAGCACTTTATGAAATAAACCCATCATACATCGGGTATTGTTTTATATTATATCATAATATTGTATTCCTGATTTGTGTTATATATATATATATATATATATATATATATATATATATATATATATATATATATATATATATATATATATATATATTGGGGGTTTCATATATATATATATATATATATATATACATATATAAAACCCCGATTGACGCAGTTTATGCATCCTTGAAAAGCGCAGCGTTCGTCGAATTTGAGAAATAACCAAAACTAATAATTTTTTAAATCAATTTTTTAATATATGTAGCAGAGTGAGCTATCCGATTTGGGGGGGGGGATGAAAATGTAAGCATGTTAATCGGAAACGTGCTAAATGGATTCGCACAAACCGGGGGTCTCTCTGTGTGTGCCTACATGTATGTGTGTGTGTGTGTGTGAAAGAAGAAAATGAAGTGCCAAAAGTCTTGTACTTTTCTGTGAGAAGTGATTTGGCCTGTTAGGGCTTGGATCAATAGTTGCAGGAATCGGGGCGGTTCCGTAACTTGGCATCAAATAACATCGTGGATGACAAGAGAATGTGGGGAATTCCTCCTCTCTCTTCAGAAGCCATCAATCAAAACTATCTGCATAATCAACGTAGGTTTCTTCAGTTTTTAGTGGGTCTGGCTGGCTCAGTGGTGATCAATCTTTTGAACAATCATAGCCATCAGAAATGCCTAGGTTTTAAATCCCTTTTTATATAAGCACGTGTTTGTGTGTTTGCTTGATTGTTTCTGTTTTCCAGAGCTCCTGGTCGTATTGTTTTGTCTACTGACTTGAAAATTGCAATCAATGCTTCATTAGATCCCTTCTAATAATCATTTTTGGGAAAAAAATGTCGTTTGACGTATGCCTTTCCCAAGATTTTCCAGCCATCTCTATCATGGGTGTCTAATTCTTCAGGGCATTTATTTTTGCCAGTCATAGTTTCGCATATGATCCCTAAGAACCCATGTTGTGAGTCGTGATGTCAATCGGTAGTCTGACAATCTTGCAATATGCTCTGCCCATTGTTAATTAAATTTTCCGATGGATTCTTTGATAACCCAGACTCCTGTTTTTTTAAGTGTACTGTGCTGTCATGTGATCTCTCTATGTGAGGTTGAGCATGATTCTCTCCTGTGTACGTTGCATGGTTCTCAGTTGTAGGGCCGATCTTTTCGTCAAGTTCTATGTTTCAGCTCCATAGGTGACTATCGGGATGATGCATTGGTTGTAGGCCCTTCTTTTCAGTAATTTGATTGAATACTTACGAATGAAAGAAGTAGACCTTATATATTTCCTGAGGTATAAAACTCAAATTCACAAATATTAATTCAAACATTGAGAATATTGTAAAGCATTCAAAGAGTTTCACGGGTGATTAAGTTCAATCTTGTTGTTCGCTCAGTTAACACTATGTTTCAGCTGATCCATTCTACGGCTTTCCTCGGATGTAATATCCAAATGTGATGATGGTGAACAGAATTTTACTCTACTCAACAGGGACAAGGTATGGAAATCCAAGCCAGACAAGACAAGAGAAAGAGATTGACATTAACCGAATCCTACGTTCTAGCGTGGCTACAATTGGAAAATTCTGTTTACCGGCATCACATTCGGATACTACACCTAAAGAAGGCCGTAGAATGAATCAGCTAGAACGTTGAAAAACCTCTTTGAATATTGATTACCATTCTCAAAAGTATAGATAGTTGTAAAGCCTTAAGTAGAAGGGTCACATTGAATAATTGATGTAAGTAAAATGACATTTCATTTGGGTTTGGGGTCGGGCAACTGCTGTAAAAGAATAAGTAAAAGAGGGCGATTGGGAAACAACAACCACAAGTTCAACGGTGCATCCACCGTCCGTGGTGGTAGTAGCAGGAGGAAGGGAAAGGGGGGGGGAGAAAGAACGAGTAGTTTTTCTCTGAGTCAATTGATTTTCATACTTGTAAAATATTGTGTGTCAGACCACCATGTGATCTATCGATAAAATTGACACACACACAAAAAAATTCAACTTTCTGAAGTCTTGTTTATTGATTTTCACGCAATCGTCATACGGAAATCATCATCATCATCATCATCATCATCATCATCATCATCATCATCATTCTTTTATCGTCCGTTGTTAGACATAGACCTTCCCCAGGGTTCGCTACACGCAGAGAAATATTCAGCGAGTATTATTTTCGATAAAAACCGCAAATGGCTATTTTTGGTGTCTTTTGGCCATTTAAAAAATAAAAAAAATAAAATACGGAACTTGGACGTTCCTATTCCAACATCATTTTAGCTGATGAAAAATATTGATAATAATAGATGATATTTCAATCATATCACATCTTTTATACTAAGAGCTGATAAATAAAACACGGCACATCCTTCTTTCCTCTTTCTGTTGTTAAATGTAATCGAATCCAACTGTTCTCCCTTTCTTTCCGAATTCTTTCTTAGTCTTTCAACTTTCAGAAACTGTGAACCAAAAGTGTCAATGGAGGTTTCTCCAGTTTTCAAGTTGGTCCGGCTGGGTGGCTATTTATTCATCAGGACGTGCCAAAGGAGCTGGAATTTTCAACACTTATTCCTTATTATGTCTACGAAGAGCTTTAAAAAAATTCTTTTTCTAAATAGGGCATCAAAGGGGGTTCACTTTGTTCCGCATTTTAATGCTGAATCGATCCCCATTTTGTGTCAGCATTATGCTTGTTATTGAAAATTCAGACTTTCTTAGTGATCACAGGCCAGAAAAATGTAAGAGAAGTAACTTATCCCTTTTCTTTTCAAATTTTCAATTCATCGCCCCTAACACGGTATGCTGCCAAAAGATGCTGGTCACACAAAGGTTTCTATCTATGCATGTGTTGCGTGCACAGGCTGCACCAATGGAGCTAGAGGGTTGACAATTTGCACATTCATTTCAAAAACAGAAGAAGGGTGTTCATGTTTTTTTTCTTCAAAATAACACCCCACTCCAAGAAAGGGGTTTCAATTAATAATATGAGTTTAGGTTAAATTGTTTCCCTCAGATGGTGCATGTGTGTGTGTGTATGTGTGTGTGTGTGTGTGTGTATGTGAATTATATATATATCACGATCACTTGCATGCATTAATAAAGAAGATATAGACTGTGATATATATATATATATATATATATATATATATATATATATATCACGATCACTTGCATGCGTTAATTCACATTCACACACACACACACACACACACACACACACACACACACACATATACGTATCTCAGGAATAAAAATTTTTGGTCCGACAGAATGAATAATATATATATATATATATATATATATATATATATATATATATATATATATATATATATGTATATATGTGTGTGTGTGTGTGTGTGTGTGTGTGTATATATATATTGCAGGAAGTGCAAAATGAAATGTAAAAGATTTCTTTTGATATCATGATAATCTTTTAAAATTGAGTGGGTGCGCATGATAAGTGCCCAACGGACCATTTTTTTTCCAAGATGATATTTTTGAGGGTTTTTGGAACTACAATGCTCTGGTATTTTTTTTTTTGAAGCCTAAATACTCTGCCATATGATTCATTGAGTTTTCAGGCTTCAAACTGAAATAGAAACAAATAACCGTAGCTCTAAATATAACGAAAATATCAACTTTTTAAAATATGGTTCGTTGGGAAGTTATCATGCCTGGACATTTAATTATGATTTCTTCTTCCTCTGCATCCACTTCAAACATATTCCCAGACTTTCAACTCCTTCATACATCTTTTCTCTTTTTTTCTTTCTTCTGCTACTCACTCTTTACTCTTCTTTTTTAACATCTTCTTTAAAAGTATTTCTCTTTGTTTTCCCTCCGTCTCTCTCTCTATCTCTCTCTCTTCCCTGCCTTTCTCAAATTCATTTTCTCTTTCCTCATTTACGTCATACTATCTTTCTTCTTCTTCTTCTAATTATTATTATCATTATTATTATTGTTTTTGTTGTTATTATTGTTATCATTATTATTATTATTATTATTATTATTATTATTATTATTATTATTATTATTATTATTATTATTATTATTATTATTATTATCACTTGAATTTATTCTTTTTCAATAAGTTAAACTTTAATACAGTTTTTTTCCAATCATTATCAACAGACCAAAATCTTTTTCGTCATCATCATCATCATCTTCTTCTTCTTCTTCTTCTTCTTCTTCTTCTTCTTCTTCTTCTTTCATCCCCTCTCCTTTTCCGTCTCCCCCCTTTATCAACCTCCCCTTCCGAATCTCGGGAATGCTTTTAGAAAACCCGCCTATCATCGTCACTTGTACTATTAGTAGTAGTAGTAGTAGTAGTAGTAGTAGTGGTGGTAGTCGAACAGTTTAGTATTCATTTCCCTTGTTCTAGTATCCTAGTAGGAGCTCTGTCCAAAGAAGTCCAACTTACGAGGGGATGAAGAAACGTCCATTATTGCCCCCACCCCCATATCAAACTAGCGGACTTCGTGGCTATTACCGCTAGTTCGCTATCCAACTTCCCCATGCCGCCCCACCCCTACTTCCCGATCGAACACTTGTTTCGCTTGTGTAAAAGAATGTCAGAACAGGACAATCGTTATTCCCGTTGTTTTAGTAGGAGAGGGTGACGGGAGCCGGGACTAGCAGTAGGTACGAGTGACGGAGCTTGCAGGGTGGGGGCTGAGAAG
>OY735242.1:5811953-5926953 GCA_963457665.1 Thysanoteuthis rhombus
AAGCTCATCAGATAGACAGTGTAGTTAAGCTTGCCTATCATTTATATATGTACGAAATTACCTTAATTTTGTTTTGAAATGAGACGGTTTGAGTAGACTGAACCATAGGGAGTGTATAAGGATGAAAACGGGAGTCCGTGACATTTTAGAAACTATTGAAAAACTCAAATGGCAATTGGCAGGCCATGTTGTAAGAATGAAAATCAACTGATGGACATCACGTCTCACAACATGGATCCCCAGAGATCACA
The DNA here is from genome assembly GCA_963457665.1 of Thysanoteuthis rhombus. Taxonomy (NCBI): domain Eukaryota; kingdom Metazoa; phylum Mollusca; class Cephalopoda; order Oegopsida; family Thysanoteuthidae; genus Thysanoteuthis; species Thysanoteuthis major. The sequence continues at coordinate 5,812,205 of OY735242.1, forward strand.
TAAGAAACTGAGGCCGACAAAACACAAGATGGAGAGATGAACTAGACAGATTCAGGGAATACTGGCTCTGCAACGCCCATGAGAGGGAATTGTGGCAAATCCTGGAGATGGTCTATGTCCAACGACGGACGTTAAAAGACTGATGATGATGATGATGATGAGTAGACTGAGATTATTTACCTTGTCACTCATTATCTGAAAGCTACTACTGCTTCATTCAAGGTGTGTGTACTCGGATTACACTTCAAATATCTGCTTTTGTTTTTTTTTTTTCAGTTGTTTTTACATAATTGTATTCGTTTAATTAAATGATATTTTTAAAGTTATTTTATCTTTGATTCATTTTATTAGTATGTTTTAAGCTAGTATTTAATTTTTTGTTATCGTTTTGTTTTTCAAATGTTTTGTTTTTTGGTTGTTCTGGTGTTTTAAAAGTGTTTGTTGATACTTTGTAGTATTTTATTTCAATCTAATTTGTCAAACATGGCAGAAACATAAGCGTGTTTTTGTAGCGAATCTACTTTCTACTATATTTCCAGCTCTTCTCTAAATAAACTTGACACTTAGAGTTTAAAGTTGTGTGTATCAAGCACTCTACGAAATGAATCCATCACATATCAGACATTGCTTTATATTATATTATATTATATTAAGTTATATTGCAAACCTGATTTGTACTGTATGTACTACACACACACACACACACACACACACATATATATATATGTATATATATATATATATATATATCTGTGGATGACACAATAATTAATGCTCCTCTATTCAGGATTGAGCACTCTTTAAGTGAGGTACCTCGTCCATCGTAAGCTTATGCAATGCTTTTCCATAGGAATAGAGCACTCTTGTGGATGATAGATTTCTGTGTAAATAGATATATCGCTTAAATTCAGCTTTACTGGTCGTCCAGTTCCGTAGTCCAGAGGTATGAAGTGAAGGTTTCAATTCTGCCTCGCAGTACTCGATGGGATAATGGAAAGTCTCTCTCTCTCCCTCTCTCTCTCTCTCTCTCTCTCTCTCTATATATATATATATATACTTCCAGTGGGATTTTCTAAAAGCATGACAGTTGCAAATTCACAGAATTGGAAGATTTTGAGGATCTACTTTTATAATGAACAGGTTGATTATCTTGGTTTTCTCTCCCTAACTATGGACAGTTCCACTTTAAAGAAACAAGTCTGCAAATGAAATATCTCCTATCCACCATTTCAAGCAATGAATTCTTCCATTGGAACTAAAACATTAGCTTTTTCTTTTCGAAAAAAAGTGGGGGTCACCTAATCAAATTCAAACTGGAAGTCCCTGCTTTTCAAAAATTTGCTTTAGGTCATTCAAATTAAAAAAAAAAAAACGAGAAACAAAAATAACATTCAGCTTTAGTTTTGCAACGAGCTCTTATAGAGGCAGTGTGCACCCTCTTCCTCTCTGTTTTATACCCCAATCTTCTGTACCTCCCATTACGATGGCCTCCGATGACTAAGCCTGACATATTCTCATTCTTTTGAAATGTTTTCCCATCTAAGTTAATGGTCATAGTTTCTTCGCTTTACGCCATTTTAGCTTACGAAATACTTTTATAGTAACGCTCTACTTTTTGATAGCGAGGTAAACCTGTATCAGCGGAAATTAAAATGGACCTATACAACCAACGCCGTGGCTCGGAAAGATGAGGCAGAGCCAGAAGGGAGAAAAAAGGGAGGAAAGAAGAAAAAGAAGGAAAGAAGAAGTTATGATTTTTATCGGGGTGCAGACCGATTGAATAGGTGTATCCATCGAAAAAAATGGAAGAAATAAGACCTACGAATGTATGCAAAAATCTAATCTTCAAAAGGGAAGAAATTTGCTGACATAAAAAGCATAGGAGAGGAAGTGCAGTGAATACACAACCAATCAGGACGCATTATTAACACATATACGGCACAGCATTAACGGATACGCTTTCCAATATACCAAGTATTTGTTATTCATAGCCACAGCTGTCTTTAAAATGTCGAAAAAACAGTCAAAACTTTCCATTTCTAGCTGAATTTACTGCGAAAAAATTCATATGCGTAAAAATGCGTATTTAAAGTGCATTTATCAAATAAGATAACGAAGACTTGAGAACAAAACATTAATAAAAACTGGACGTTTACTTTTATCAAGCTTAGATTTGATTGGTTATTGTCGTTTTTTGTTTTTTTTGGCTAATTATGAGAAGAATCACTCGAACGTAGCCGAGACGTGTTGGCAACCCAATGATGAAACAGTATTTTTTAAACGATTTCATCTTTTGTAGGAAAATACTTTATTCTTAGTCAATTTTTGAACTGCAGATTTCGTTAAAAATCAAATTAATCATCAACAAGGCGTCGGATTGTTTGTTTTGCAGATAGAATGGAAACATTGATTGTCAAACGGTCGAAATCGACGTTGTAATTAATGGAAATCCGTTTTTCCTTTCTACCGAAACAAGGAAAAACTAAAATCAACATTTTTAACATTTTGAATACGTTTTCAAAATAGGGAGTTGATTATTTTTCAAACGTTGAGCGCTCATTCCTGGAAATTTATATAATCGTAAATCTAAATATCATATGAATTAGAGACGGTTAAAGAATTATCCTATGTAAAACAAGGATACACTATAGAAATATTGAGGTGAACTAATTTTAGTTTTTCTCTATATTCTATATGAGCACTGATTTCCTGAATTCATATATATATATATATATATATATATATATATATATATATATATATATATATATATTACCAATAAAAAATCAACAGATACCTAAAAGCGAAAAGAGCCAAAAAAGGGCCAAAAAGATAAAAAGACAAATGAAACCAACGTTTTTGAATAAGCCAAATTCGGGAAAAATTTGGACTACAAAAGGCCAATCTGACAACCTTGACTGGAAGCTTGCCAGCCGTTGGGCGGAAGCCAGTAAAAAAATCCGCTGATATCCGTGGTTCTTTTTTTTACGGAGATTAACTTGCGGTGAATAAACTTTATCGAAACAATTAAGTCTTCCTATCAACGTTATTTTCTTTTTTTTTTTTAGAAGGGAGGGTGTCAAAATTTTACATCATTTTTCGTTCTATTCAAAGGTTGAAGTGTTGTTTTTAATGAAATTTAGTTTTAAAAATTGGGTACTCGTTATATGGAGCAAAATACAGTAACTATTTGTATAATGTTGGCAGCGTGCCTTTCAACACATGGACATAATTAAATCCTCTTTCTCATACACACGCGCGCACACACACACACACACACACGCACATATATATATATATATATATATATATATATATATATATATATATATATATACAAGTGTGTGCATGTGTGTATCACGGAGGTTGATGCAATCACGCTCGTCATGGAAGTAGTGTACTTATAACGGCTGCTGTTGCTGATGATGTATATATACATATATATATATATATATATATATATATATATATTAATTTCTTTCGATTCATCTATCCATTTCTCTCTACCCCATATATATATATATATATATATGTGTGTGTGTGTGTGTGTGTGTGTATATACATATATATGTCCCTGTTTCTCTCTCATATATATGTACATCACGTATTTCGACAGCAATCTTCCATTAATACGAGGAATATTTTTTTAAAGTCTCTGGTTTACGCACAAAAATGTATGTCTGGAGTCAACCACACACACACACACACACACACACACACACACACACACATATATATATATATATATATATATATATATATATATATATATATATATATATATATATATACATATATATATATGTATATTTAAAGACTAATTTGATTTTTATTCAATTATTTCGACTTCCTGACCGGATATACGCAGACACATGCGCAGACGAACTTTGACTGATGCACATGCGTGAAATCAGTTCTGTAATTTTTTTGTTGTCTTTCTTTCCTTTCGAGCTGGTTTTCTACGAAACTGTAATACTGTATTACAATAAACAATGTTCTTATGGAGAGTGAGTACGAGGGTCTGTGTGGGAATCAGATGTTTTTCCTTTTTGTCTCTATCCAAAAACAAATAGAAAATTACACTTAAAACAAGAAGCAATTTTAATTAGGTAAAGGAGAAATTAGTTAATATACACACGCAAACATAAACATATGTACAGTACCTGTCATAAGTACTTGAACAAATAGCCATTTTGCCTCTCATTGCTTTGGTTTGAGAGTTAAAAAAAGGAATATTGCACAGAAAGGACCAATCTTTTGCTATCAGCACAACAAGGCATGCATGTAGTCATGTTTTGTGGCCCTGAAGACTAAATTTCTTGAAAAGGTTCTCCAAAAGAATTAAATTGTTAAATGAAAAAAATGGTTCTTTGAACACTCAAGTACATTTTTAGAAATTTATAAATTATCATTGATAAAAAAAGTATGGGTCATAAGTATTCGAACAAGCAACAAATCTGTTTTTATTTCTTGAGATTGAAGGGGTGGGTATGGATTTTGAGCTGAGGGGCATCAGAATTAACTCACTAGTTTAGAAACCTTTCTACGTAACAATGTGAGGTCACTTTTGTAATCTCCTTGATCGATTCTGACCAAGATTTTAGAAGTAGAGGAAAACATGGATTAGATCTTGCTTCGTTATATTGATAGTGAAAGGAACATTATGTTCTTATTTTTAACTTTCAAAACTAAACGTTTAGAAACAATGTCGTTTGTTGGAATACTTATAGCAACTTCTGTATATGCAAAAGAATCCTGAAATTAATTTATAAATAAACTGATTGGATTCAACGTGTGAATAACACTGATCGGGTTAGGTATGACTTGCATTGAACTTAATCTTAGATACTGAGGGACTATATGACATTTGACTAATTAAATTTTTCATTTTAGCGGCTGAAAATTATGGAAATGGAAAGTTTACGCGGACTATGCTGAAGCAGCTACCCTATTAGTTTCGATTTCAGCAACGGCCACTTTTTCTCTAGTTGTTAATTTTTCTATTTACGTTGTCTAAATTGAGTGATATATTAACTGTGTAACGACGGAAGATCATTTCAAATAAGTTTCTTCATGGTATAACACTATTTATAATTCATTCTGTCGGACCAAATATGTCCATAATGTCGCGTTGTCGAAAAAGACAGAGAATAAAACAAGATGGAGATTTGGGTTGGAAGCAGTTATTTGGCCTTTGCATTAACTGCAGCTGTTTAGCATTATGTTAAGAGCATCGCTATGTTGAAGTGGCTACCCCATCAGTAGCATGTTCGTTTCTTTTATTGTTTATTCTATTCGCGCTGTCTAATTTGAATGATATATTAACCGTGTAACGACTGGAGATCATTTCAAATAAATTTTTATTTAACATAACGCAATTTATAACCCAAACGTAAATAGAATAAACAATTAAAGAAAATAGGGCTGCTGCAGGAATCGAATCTGCGACCGATATGATAGCTGCTTCAACGTAGCGTTGCTCTTACCATTTAGCTAAACAGTTGCCGGTATATATACAGTAATGCTGTCTACCGTAGAAGCGAAACTAATTTTCAAATAAAATTTCGCATTTGGACATAACTAGGTCTTCTTTTTTCAGATGTGTCCACACATCTCTACCAGATGCTTATTGGTCAGTCGGTCGGTCGGTCAGTCGTTCAGTAAGTCTGTCCCACTCATGTTTAACAACAGAAATGAGGAGGAAAGAAGAGGTGTAATGTGATTGAAAGAAGACTATTCCAACCAATTTTCTTTGCCAGCTGTGAATGATTCCATAATTGAATATCCAGAAGCTGCATTTCCGTATTTAAAAAAGCGCCCCTTCCCCCCAAATGCCCCAAATGGCTATTTAAGATTCTATATTAAAAATATAACTTTCAATAGAGTAATGATTCACAAATTTAAGAATCAAAAAACTCAGAGAAAGACTCTTTACCCCTCTTCCTTCGGTTACTACTTATGGTTCTTGTTTTTATCTCTACAAAAAAACAGGACATCCTGAAATGAAGCCATGTTTTTAACAGCTGATTGGCTAACCGTCACTTTAGCGTCCCAAGTTATTGCACTTGTTGAGAGTGGATTATAAACACAGGTGAAGAATTACAATTGATATTACCAGGACGGTTTTCGATAGATATAAAAAGCAATTCCGATCCTAGGGGTTGCAGGTGGTGGGAGGTCTACGAAAATATTACTGTGGGTCCGTGATATTTTTTCGTGGATTATTTTCTCAAAAACGGCAACTACATATAATAAAAATATCTAACTAGCCCTCAAGTCAATAATTGAACAGCCGTAGCGTCAAAATTTGAAGTCATTTAAGAAAACTTCTACGGTAAAGAAAATATGGTCAGAATAAATTCTATTCATGACATCACTGTAGTTTTCCACTGGAAAACATCTAAAATAGAGTTGAAACAAAACATATGTAAATATTTAAACCCGTCAAAATGAGGCCACAAAAAGCACAAAAAAGCTCCAACCCCGCCCCCCCCCCCCATTTTTAAAAGGGGTTTAGTGGAGTACTGGTGCTAATTTTCAAGTCTGTAGACAAAATGGCAAAAAAGGCTAAACCCATTTGCCACCTTTGGTGGCTTCGGATGTTCAGAACTTGATAGCGACAAAAAATACACTGGCGGTTGTTTTCAGTTCCTACATGTTAAAAGTATATCTGAAATAATTTATAAAAGAAAAAAAAAGGCTTATTAACGTCTGGCTCGAGGTGGTGTCTGACGTTAGACAGTGCTCAAAAGCCGGACATCTGGTTGCCCTACTTATAGATGAAAAATTGTATTGTCCTAACCAGTTTTTCTCAAAGTGGATTCTGCAAAGAAATTCCAGGATTCTGTGAAATAAGGCATCTTTTGACAGAATTCCACAATTAATCGGCTTTAATTTTTTTTCGTTCTGTTTTCAACAATTACAAATTTATAACGATAAAGCTGAATTGTTTTTTCATTTCAATGTTTGATTTATAATATATTTTTTATATGAAAAAATTCTCTCTCAAAATCAAATTCTGTTTCTTTTATTGTCCGTAAAATACAAGCATGTGTTGTTGAAAATTGTACAAGGGTTCTGAGGCAATTGTCCAATGGTCCAGACTTTTCAATGGGAGTAATTTACTTTTCTAAAGCCCTTGATAGTCTTTCTAACTCTTTTCAAAAGAATATGCAGAGTCTTTTAATGGTATCATATATTTCATTAACGCAAAGCAGAGAATGGCAGGGAGTTGACTACTAGTATTAAGAAGTGGCAGACATAGTTTTTGCTTCGAAATGTTTCATCAATGTGTGGCAGGGAATGACAGCGAGTTCGTTCATGTTTCAGAACTAATAGTATTACGAAGTGGCAAGCATAGTTTTGGCACCTGAAGATTTCATAACTGCGTGAAGGGGGAATGGCGTAGAGTTCATGTTCCAGAACTAGTAATATTAAGTAAGTGGCAGAGATAGTTTTTGCTCCGAAATAATTCATCAATGTGTGGGAAGGAATGGTAGGTAGTGGCTGCCGTATATCAAACAGAGAAAGAAACAACGAGAGCTTAGCGTGTATAGAGAACAACAAATTAAGGATCAAGAACTTTATTTTAAGTTTTATTTAAAACAACGCTCTGAAGGGAAGACTGGAGCAAGTTTGGTACAGGGACAGATTGAATCACTTTAATTATTGTTTCCACCACTTGATGGCGCCACTGTTTGCAATTGCGACAGACGAAAAACTTGAAGCCAGCAAAATATCGAAACAAACTTCAAACAGGTCATTGGTGTCGTCAATCTATTCTTTTTTTCCTTCTCCCACCTTATTAAAATGCATCATTGAAGTAGAGTGTAGTATTTGTTCGCAGTACACACTTTGGTAGTTTTGCGCCGGTGAAAAAAAAAAAAAAAAAAAAAAAAAGCATATTTCCCAATTATAACACTATATTAATCACATCTGTATCTACTAGTAAGAGAACTATTTTGCTCAATCAGATCGAATTAACTATCCCCAGTGGTGGGTTGGGTTGGCACCTTTTATTTTTCTGAATTTTTAAGTGATGATGTAATGAAATTTACAAATGTTTCGGATTTAAACGAACCCTTTTTAGGTCTTTTGGTCGTGTTTACTTTTCAATGAATAAATTTCACGTGAAGTTACAGCCGTTCGACCCGGTATCTCTCTATTTGGTTGTTTCACAAGAAGTGTTGTTTTCTGCCTTACAAAGATAATTATGCTTGGAAAGGAAACATTCACAAAAGGAATTGCAGTTCTTTTGCCAATCCAACGTCAATAAAGACATAAATCGTTATTATTGAACGGGTTCGAGCGTTTGACAGAGATGCTGTCCGACCAAGAAGTTGAAAATATTTTCGAGTACAATTTCAAAAAAAGATATAGCTAGGACTATTGCTTCTCACAATCGTTACAAAAACAGGATATCATGGAGTGAGGCCATATTTTCAACAGCCGATTGGTTAGCCCCTACTTCAGCGTTCCGAATGATCATGCTTGTTGAGAGTGCTATGGTTGTGCTCGTTCCGATGGTGCATGTTCCGAAGGAGTTAGACTTTTTGGTGTGTAGGACAGCCTACCATAATTGTTGTATGAAATAATTTTCCGTCCGTTTTACGAAACTACGGCTTCGAATTATTTTGTTTAATGTTGCCAATTTAGGTATTTTATATCCAAATTTAGATCTATTACCAAATAAAATATTTCTAAAATTAGATCTATAATGTTAGATAAAAGAGCAGTAGTTTAAAAAAAAAATGTACTTTCATTTGAGAACTGCTGGAGAAAACACTTCCAAACTCAACACAGCTATCTGGTGAATGGCAACTTCGTACAATGGCCAGTTGTCGAATAATTGCAATGAACATACATACATACAGATTTCTTCAATCATAGTCAGATATAAATAGTGAGAAAATGAATTCTTACCGAAAGATTATTTCATATTCATTATAAAATTTGAGATGATTTTCAGTATTCAAAGGTAACTACGAACTCTTAAGCGTAATGAATAATTGAAAATAAACGCTTTGTATTCTCTGAGAAACTTGAAAAGAAAGATGATTTTTAAGAAGAATCAGAATTCAAAAATTACTCGAAGAAAAAGAATTTTTGAACGCACAATAAATTTCTCTAAAACAGAAATAAAGAACGTGTATAACACTGGAGTTTTCTTTTTCTCCAAATCTTGAAAAATACTTTACATTAATGAGCTTTCGAGTTTGAAAGGAAATATACTCTAAAATTAATTCAATAATGTAACTCCTTCAAATAATTACGATCATTCAATTATAGTTAAAGAAATAACTCATCCTACCGATTACAATTTATCTAATGCACTATTTCTGCAACAGTTAGCTTGGCGTAATAGTTACCATATCTGATTTTCAACCCTTTGGATGCGGGTTCAAATAGTCCCAGAGCTTCGTCGCTTATTATTATGAATTGGCTCGATTCACCACGACTAAAAAATAAATAATCCCCCCCAAATTGATGACTAGTATTTATATGTTAAGGTGTCTCAACCTGGGCGATTTTAATTCATGGGTGGTCGGTGAGCAATCGTTTTGAAATTTTAGTATGCGATTTAGGATTTTGAGTATTCAAGTCTCTAATTAACAATAAAAAAAATGAGTCAACAGCGACATTTCCTATTATTTATTTACCAAGCAGCACTTTGATATCGAATATCATGTAAGTACGTAGAGAAATACGTAAATATTTGTATAGGTGTGAATGCGTCTGCATTAAACTCTTTGTAGGTAAGTATGTATGAGGTACATATACGTGTAATACTCTTGAAAGATTATCAGATACCAGACACAGGGGTCACATTGATGATATATAAACATGGGATAGTTTTTTGAATCCTTTTGAATATATATTATACTGTTGGGCGGTGAAAATATTTTCCATGTGAAAGTGGGCGTTGACGCCCAAAAGATGAGAACTCCTGATACAGCAAAAAAAAAAAAAAAAAAAAGAGTATAAGAAAACCTGCAATGTGCGCTTTCTACAAGACTAACACACACAAATAATACAGAATCCATTGAAATAAAAAAAATCAAATGGCAATGGGCTGTCTATTTTGTAAGAATGTCTGACGACCACTGGACACCACGACTCACAACAAGGATCCCTAGAGATCATGTCAGAAAGATTGGCAAAAATAAGATGGCGTCTCTTTCAGGAAACCCTGGAATCGCTACGCCTGCGTAGACAGATCTGTCGAATATTGGAGAAGGTGAATGTTCAGCGCCGGACCTTAAAAGAATGAAGATGATGATGATGATGATGATAGAATTCTCTAGAGCACGGCCCCATTATGCAGGGGGCCTTTTTATATGCAGGGTCCCTTATACGCTGGGGGTAATTGATTTAGTTGGTTTAAAAACAGTCCTTGGAAGGATATCATAATTTCTGTATATAAGTTTAATTGAGAAGAATTTAATAGTAAATAATTTCTTCATTTAGTTCAACACTCTGTGCCCGGGACATTTTATGTGGAACAGGTCTCTTGAGTTGCACTGTTGTTCTGTTTTAGAAAATCAGCTTCTTTTCCCTCGAGGCTACGACAGTCTTTTATAAGTGAAATGTCAGAAAAGTGGGATTATACACTTAATTACCAATGCCAATCTTAAAATAATATATATATTTGTGTGTGTGTGTGGGGGTATATGTTTTTTCATTCAAGATTGGCATAGAAAATTAAGTGAATAAACTCACTTGTCTGACATTTGACTTATACATGATTATTTTTTTAAAGTGAACAAAGGAAAGCTACACTTTTTGGTTATAGTTTTCAGGTATAATAATTTTTAATTAACTTTAACCAGTTTCGTATATGTCTCCAGGTGGCGGGTGTAAATCTAGTTGTCGACTTCAAAAGTGCTACTGTCTTCTATTCAGTGAGTCGGGGTAGTTTAAGGCCATTTGTACAAGTCATAAATCCTAGTTTGATTTTCATGGATGTCAAAAAATTCTTGTTGATGAGTGTTTTGGGAGGAAATAGGGAGCTGTAGGGGTTGTTGAACCCCTTTTGATTATATGTATACATACATGTATATATGATGAAGAAAAGGATTTGCTATACAAACACGATTATCTTTCTACCCAGTTTGGTCTTCTTCATGCAAATGATTAGGTTTATTTTAGGACGTTTTTTTGAATGTCTATTCTTAATATTCTTATTCTATTTATATATCTTTTCTTTTTCTTTGTCCTTCTCTTCGATTTATGGTTGGTCATTGTTTGTTAGGTCTTTCTTTGTAACATAGTAGTGTTACTGTATTTGTTAGTAGTATTAGATTATGAATTAACAGGAGTTTGTGTAGGCTTTTCCTTTATTTGTATGTTGTTAAACCATCGGCCCTTTGTGGTATGTTTCCTCTCTGAGAGTATTCTATTCTCACTTAAATCTGTTTCCCAGTGTTAGGGTTTACTTTTACGGATAATCATAATGAATGCATAACAAAACAACAATAAAATAATTAGAAATAATACTAACGGAGAAAGGATAAATAAACCAGATTGCAATTGTACAAACAGAAACAGATGCCCTTCGCAAAACAAATATCTCAAAGTGAATTTTGTATATCAAGCTGGAATATCGACTCAAGGGAAACCCTTAGAAATGAAATATCATATAGCAATATCAAAAACACCTTTTAAACTTAGCTTACCCAATCATATATCATCATTTGCAAACAAAAAATATAAAAACAGTACATCACTGTCGACACATTATTGGAGACTGACTGATAGCAAACTCAAACTTACTATAAAATGGAAAAACTTAAAACAAATACACATATGCCAGAACATTGAAACCACATGTTACCTTTGTCTAAATGAGAAATTAGAAATCATTACTTCTGCCAATAGAACAAAAAAGCGTTATAATATGAAAAGTTTACATTACTATATATATATATGTTATTTATATATTGAACGTCAAGTAACGGCCCAGTTGTGTATCACAGTTACTTTATAAATAGAGTTCCCCCTAAAACGTTTAAAAATTCTTTTTTTCTTAAAACTTTTTTATTCGATAATCATTTAGGAAAAAATATCCTTCAATTTGACCTCTAAAAGTTTGGGGAATGTCTCTTGTTCATTTTTGACACCTCAAAGGGGGGGGGGGAGAAGCCCCCTTTCATGTTTGTCACCTTAGAAAGCAAAATTCTATCGTCACTTTTGACTATTTACATGTTGGGAAAGTCTCCCGACCCCTCAAAGGGTTGGAAAAAAATCCTTTACTTTTGATCCATTTGAAAGATAGGTTTCCTTTCACCCCACACAACTTAATGAATTATATATAAACATATAAAATAAGAAGATATTTGTATAGGCATGAAGTAGGTTCCACTTTGACATTATAGTTACATTGTAAACAGAATCACCTTTAAAACCCTTCTTATATTTCAAAACCTTCTACCAGGTCCACTGAGTAGGCATGCCATATTCGGTTGGGCTGCACTTATATTTAGGCACATTTTATAGTGTGACAGACAAACAATCAAATAGACACCTCTTACTTATTTAAGATCAATAAAATAAGAATATATAGATATGAATATATTGAACATAAAGTAAGGGTCCAGTTTTGCATGAAAGTTACATAGTGAATAGAGCCCCCTTTAAAACGTTTGAAAAACATTTTTCTTTTTAACCTATCTTTTATTTGGAAAAAAAGCGTCCTTCACTTTCGATCACTTTAGTACCCTGAAGATTGTGGGTGGGGAAGGGGCACATCAGTTCCTTCAGAAGAATCCACTGGATTAGTCAGATGATTACAACTTTTGAGGGCGTGTCTTGAAGATGAAAGCTGTCAATGATACTGCCAAGTGAGGTATTGTTGTTATTCAACGTGACAATGAAACCTTAACCAAAATCGAAAACGGGTAGCAGTAGATTATACAGTACCTCCCAGCCGCCCACTTCAAACAAATGACAATAACATCTAAAGATACACTGATGTGGTAAAAACAATGAAAACTCACACGTCTTCACATTTATGTCCCTTCCTTTTATATATATATATATATATATATATATATATAATACATTTGATTTTCTTAATGTTGGATATGCAGAACCAAAAATAAAATGTATAGATTGATATTCCAGAAAATTGTTTTATTTAAGCAATTTCGATTTTCCTCGAAAATGGTCAAATCTTTAAATGTTATCTGAGCGTTTACTACCTGATTAACCGTTTATTCAGTATGTAGATGCTCTTTGCATTATTTTATGTTTTCCTTTGGAAAATGCCATTGATGTCATGAATGGAATTTATTCTGACCATACTTATTCTCAGAATTATTTGATGACTTAAATGGAATTTATTTAGTCCGTACTTATTCTTAGATTGATTTCAAAATTTGGCTCTACGGTTGTTCAATTATTGACTGTGATGGCGGGTCATGCGTTATTTATAATAATTAGATGCAGGTGGTTTCATTACCCTTTGGTTTCGTTTCTGTCTCTATATTTAGTTTAAATTTGAGTTACTTCCCTGGTGTTGTATATGTTGTGTTAATAAAAATGTTTCTTTATATATTTACCGTTTTACGTTTTATTTTGGATTTTATGTTAAATGCGTTTTTGGTTATTTCGAATAATTAAATTTTTTTCATAGATTCGTTCCTACTTAAGCTTGTTGCAATACTGGTTAGTTATTTTTGAGAGCTATTGTTTTAATTTTTTAATGTTATACTAGCTCTATTTAAAAAAAAAATTTCTATAAAAATCAACACAATATATATATATATATATATATATATATACCTATGTAGCTCCTTGACCCCACCACCCCTCCTTCTACACTATCCCAAACATACCAAAAAATCCACCTCCACAACACTACCCCCTACCTTGACACACTCTGCCCTCCCAAAGACCAACTGCTGCTGCTTTACCAAAGTCCCAATACCTGCTGGTCATTCTTACATTCAGCAGGAGGCCTCTAGTAGCCCTGACAACAAAACTTACCCACAATGCATAGCCCCTGGCAGTGGACTCTGGTTCCACATGGTACATTTTAATTTACACTCACACAGCACACACCACTGATGATGGGAAGAATCCCGAAACATGTATGGACTATTGACATATAAGGATTAATAAACCTTACCACCAAAAACTTCACTCCCGAGTCTGTCTCACTCTCTAAAGTACACATTATATATATATATATATATATATATATATATATATATATATATATATGTACATTGTTGAAAATGACAAAGGAACTTTGACTATTTTTTAGTTAATTTTTTCTAGTTTGCGTATAAACCTTTTACTGATGACATGGAAGATTTTTTCAAAACGTTTTGAAGTTGATGATTCTAAATCCTACGACCATTATCGGTCATCATCAAGAAAATATGATAGTGGTATTCAATGAGTGCATAGTATTATTTTCATTTCAATTTTATATTCATATTTTGAGAGTTGATTTTTCAACTAGCGTGATCATAAATAAATATGAATAAGTGTTTTTGTGAGCATCTGTATGTGTGAGTGTAACTATAGTGTATAAAGCTTTACAACTTTTAACACTAAACGTTAAAAAAGATTTTCCAAATTTTTGTGAGTCACTTCAGTCACTTGTTTCTCAATATCTATCAATGCAATTTATGTAATTTTCCTAGTTTTTTTCCCTGCTCAACGTATATTTTGTTATTATGGTACAATGTGTAAAGTTTCTCTTGCTTGGATTATCAATTATTCACCATCTAACAGTTTTGGGCATTTTGAAAACAAAACAATTATATTGATATAGCACACCAGCAGTATTTATCAACCACCAGCTCCCTTTCAGTTATGATTTTACTAAATGACTTATTTCATACTTGTAGTTTGTTATCTTATATAGAGTATTATCATAATTTCTCTCTCTATATATATATATACTCTCACACACGCACAAATGCACTCGTATATATATTAGAAAAAAAACTTGAGAGTACTCAACACTGTGTTTCGCGAAAGACGCTCATTAGAAGTCTTATGAGATTATCTTGCAAAACACAATCAAGTTCTCTCCAGTTTTTTCTAATATTATTATAATGCTCACTCAACATATTAGGTAGATAGTGAGCTCTCGAAATGAATTATATAAATTCAACATTACTGCCTTTTGAGTTTATGTTTTCTTCAAGTTTCAAAAAAGTAGAAGTTTGAAAGTATATATATATATATATATATATATATATATATATATATATATATATATATATGTATATATGGTGAGTGTATCTTATTATACAGTTTTGCAAACACAACAAAACTTTATGCTAAACAGATGCATGATTCGATGTGAAGTTGGTTGGCTTGCTGCAGTGAAAGGGTTGTCTTTAAGTGGTTTTAGATTAACTAACAATTATCGGCGGAGAAAGGAAAGAGGAGAGGGGTGGAAGAGACGGTAAAAGAAAGAAGGGAAGGAAGCAGAGAGGAGGTAAAAAGGAGGAAGAAAGGATTGGGAAAAGACTGCAATGGAAATTGTAGTAATGAAAAACCGTATTGACCCAGAGCATAGTTGTAAGAAAGTAACAATAAATAGAATGGATTCAAGCTGGTAATAAGACTCGCTACTCCAGGGTCAAACTTAACGCTGACTCCATTTGTGCAGCCTGTGCACATAACGCTTACATAGATAGAACAGGAACCATAACTTCAGCGAAACGTCCACCATCCTTACGTTCTCATCTGCAATTTCAAGGGATTCTAAACGAAGTTGTAGTAGCATTACTAGTTGTAGTAGTAGAAGTAGAGAGGGTGAAGATGGTTCACTAGACTATCTGGCTAAGGAAAAACAATAAGTTTAAATTAAGATAAGTGTACAGTTTTTATTAATAATTTTTAGCAACAAAGTTAGCTGGAAATTAAAAGGTTCAGCCGATTTCAGCCATTTTTGCAGACAGTTTTAGCTATTAAAAACAATCAATACTCGGTAACACTGTAGAAAACAAACTCTTGATACGTTATCTATTGTCGACATCACACCTCTTATGACATAATAGCAGCTGGTAAATACAACATGAACTCCTTCCTTCTTTTTTCTGTTGTTCAATATAACTAGCACCGACCGACAGACCGACGGAAAACCGTCTTATAGAGATGAGAGCATCCATCTAAAAAAATGCATCTATTTCAGCCAACAGTCTAAACTTTCAAAAAACAAAATAAAGGTTTTCTGTATAAGTTCCTGCTATGACTGGTCGAGGGTTACACACGTGACAAATGCATAGAGAGAAAAACACAACTACTTCAGCCATTACGTTGAGTTTTCAAAAGATTTTCTCTATTCCAGTGGGGTTGAAATGAGGTTTCTTGCCAAATTTCAAATATGGGAATTTAATAAAATGATATCTAGATATTTTTCTGGATAAATGACATGACAATCTAGATAATTCTAGATATAATTTGAGGCAATTCAAATATCAACCGATGAATGTTGGCCTGTGGGCGAAAGGTGGCCCCAAATTTTGTAAATCCACTTGTGGGGTTTGAAATAAGACTGCATGCCAAAAGATCAGACTTTTTGGTCGCCTTGAATGGTTCTAATTTTGGCGAGGATCCTTGTTGCCATTGTTGACTTTGTCATTATTGTTAAGAAAATGTTGAAAATGGAGTTGGAACAAGTCAATAAGACGATTATAGTGAAAATGTCAAAAGCTCCAGAATAAACAAATATCAAATTCAATTTGATAAAAAACAAAACAAAAAAAAAAACAGGTCTGGTTGGTCACTCAATAGAAACCGTCACGTGACCATCATCTTTTGGCAGCGATCAATTAGAAAAAAATTGAAAGAAAAGTGATTAATAAATAAGTTACTTCTCTCACCCTTTTTTGGCGAGGGGGTAGTGATTACTAAGAAAATTCTGAATTTTCAAAGAACAAGGATGAATGCTAGTATAAATCGGGGATCAGTTTACCATAAAGTTACATTGCAAATTGAACCTCCTCCCACCAAAAACCCTGGGGGATCCCGAAAACGAAATGAACGTTTTTTCTCTCGACATAATAAGAATTAA
This sequence comes from Thysanoteuthis rhombus, assembly GCA_963457665.1. Classification (NCBI taxonomy): domain Eukaryota; kingdom Metazoa; phylum Mollusca; class Cephalopoda; order Oegopsida; family Thysanoteuthidae; genus Thysanoteuthis; species Thysanoteuthis major. The sequence goes on from OY735242.1 coordinate 5,829,243, forward strand.
ATGTTGAAAATATTCGCCCTCTACCTACTTTGGTATGGCCTGTACGCGTGGTACATACATACATTTCTGTAAAAAAAAAAGTATTTTCCAATAAGATTAAATGACAATATTGGAAGAAATGTTTTCTCTTTTTTTTATACTTCGTGACCGGGATGCGTTCCGATGTTTTCCACCTTTTTCATTCCGGGATGCTGATTGGATTGGATTCCTCGTTGTCATAAAAATGTTCATCTGTCAACGTTTATCTTACTATGGTATCGTTGTATGATGTTATTGATGTTCTTTAGCCCGTGCTCCGCTTTTGTTGTTCTTTACTTCTATTCCGTTTTCTCTCAATATCATCTCAGCTAATGATAATAAATAGATTCTACCCGGTTGTTGCATAATAGTGTTTGATTCTAATATTAGTGTTGATTCTAATCCCTGTCTTATTGCTCTGTTTGATTCTTTCTTTATCACTTTTGCGTTTTTTTTAAAATCGAAATTGTGCTTCTCCTTGTTATAGTGAACCACAAGTGCATTTAATGTATCATCTATTCTCAAAACTCTTTTGTGTTGGTAAATTCTCTTTTTAAAAGTTTTTGATGTTTCTCCCATACATACATACATACATACATACATAGTCAGCCAGACCAACTTGAAAACTGAAGAAACCTATTTTGAAAGTTTTGGTGGCAGTTTTGTTTGACAGTTTCTAATTTGGAATTGAAAGCGAGGACTCGGCGTTATTTATGTCCGGTAGACAAGGGAGCGGTAAACAGTAATACGTTTACAAAACCAAAATGTATGTAAAGATCCGTGATGGTTAACTTTTTTAACACGATGCATCAAAACTTCATTTAAAAAAATACATAATTCAGTAATTGGAGTGTTGGTTATACGTGTAAATATATTTTAGTTTGAAATAAATACTCGTAGATAAGCGGCCTGTTTTCTGTTATATTTATGAAACCAGAAATTCTAATGTTTAATACGTCAGACAGGACGGGAAAATTACAAGTTTGGTCTATTACATAAAAACGAAGTCGCAAAAAACAATTTGATTTTTTCCTTCTAAAGAATTTTGAAATACTGTAATAGTTTACTATCTTATGTAAAAGATTGCGTAATTATGAATCATTCTGAGAATAGGATTTACATCCTATTGGATAGAAAATGAATTGATAGGGCGATTGTTGGGTTATCAGCTTAAACATACTGAAGGATATAGGACAAATTAATAGATAAGTGTACAATAAATGCTTCTCTATTCTGATAAGATTTTAATTTTTGTTATTTAGTTTCATACGTTTCAATAATTCGACTGAAAGTATATTTTTATGTTAAATATGTATTTTAGAAGACGCTCTTTAGAGGCATTTTAATTTGATAAATAAATAAAGAATTTGATAAAATATAAGTTGGAATTTCAAAATATACTTTTAAAACTAGGATAATAAAATGAAACTGAAAAAGTTTTTTTCCCATCGTATGTGGTCACGTAAAATCTTGTTTTGCATGTAATCTCTGGGGATCCACGTTGTGGGTCATGATGTCCAGCGGTTGTCCTGCATTCTTTTGATGTTTTAATAGAGGAAATATTTCTCTACACGTTTGACCCCTTAAAGATGGAAAAGGTGTCACTTCACTTTCGGTCCTTTCACGTAGGTAAATAATTCGCAGATATTTACCATAAAAAATATCATTTTTCAAGAGGTCTCAAATGAACGAAGGTCCCCGTCCCTTTAAGGGTAGAAAAAAAGGGGGGGGACTTCTTCCTTCCTGTAAAGGGTCAAAAGTGAACAGGAAGCTTTTTTACGTTCGTGATTCAGTCAGAGATGAGATTTTTTTCCATCCTTAAGCGGTCTAAAGTGTAAGGAAACTTTTTTCTCCTCCAAAGGATCAAAAGTTGGTGAGACTTTTCCGACCTTTTCAGAGTTCTGTAGTAATGGAAGACTTCTTCCTCACTTTTAGAAGGGTCAGAAGTGAAAGAATAGGATCAAAGGTAAAGGAGTGATGAAGCTGTAGGAGGGGGTTAAGACTATTTTAAAACGCCACCGGGTCCCAAATGCTTGGCATGCAGAGGGGGGCATAAGTTTTAAAAAATAGTTGTGTGTCAACTGCATTTCTTCTGAAATCGTGCAACAATAACTCTCACTAAATTTTGGAGGAATCCCTCGAGGAGCACTGCCCCCTGTCTCCTAAATCTCTTGCTACACCCCTGATTGAAAGGGAACGTTTTTTTTCTCTGAAGGCTTTAGTATTATTTTTTATCCTCAAATATTTTACCCAGCGTAGTCGGGTACTAAGCTTGTATATATATATATATATATATATATATACATATATATATACATATATATATATATATATATATTACAAGGTGTATTAGTAATGAGAAACCAAATAATGTGGGCCAAGGCAACTACAAAGAAGAAAAAGTGATCATACGAGGTCATGAAAACAGCTGTCTTGGATTACCCCAGCCGGCAAATTTGGAGAGGAATATGTATTTGGTCATGTCCGTCTGTCCGTCCGTCTGTTAGTCAGTCTGTTTGTCCACACTTCAAAAGTACTTAATGAATTCCAATAAAATCTTACGGGAAGGCTGACGATGAGGTTAAGGAGAGTTGATTAAATTCAGGGACAGATCCAGGAATTCTTGATTGAGAGACAGTTCCCCGTTTTTTTCTTCTTCTTTTCTTATCAATTCATTTATGTATATTTATGATACTTATGTATATGCTTGTCCACGCAATATCTCCAAAAGTTCTCAATGAATTTCTATGAAATTTTTTGGAAAGTGAGCAATGGGTTATGGAATTTATGATTAGATTTTGGGACGGATACACAATAAATCCTCCTGACATTGATGCTGGCAGAGGCATGCAGTCTCTGTGTACTTTCTAGTTACTTCAATGTTTATCATTGAAGGTGTATATCATCATCATCATCATCATCATTTTTCTAAATTTGTTCAGTTTATCTCTCAATCTTATTTTTTGTCGGCCTCAGTTTCGCATGTGATCTCTGAGGATCCATGTTGTGAATCGTGATGTCCATTGGTTGTCTGCCATTCTCGCAACATGATCAGCCCATTGCCATTTATGTTTTCTGATGGACTCTGTGATGTCTCTGACCCCAAATTTCTCTCTGATATACTGTGCTGTCTTGTGATCTCTCCGTGTGTGGTTGAACATGTTTCACTCGTGCACGCATTGCATGCCTCTCAGTTTTGCAGATTTGTCTCTTGGTTAGGATCCATGTTTCAGCTCGATAAGTGACTATTGGGAGGATGCATTTGATATACCAATATATATTTCCTTGTACTATCAAACAGTGAGAACTATCAGATTAGTCATAGGGGTGAACTTAGTCTGATTGTGGTTCAAATTTTGTCTTTATTGATTGAACAGAAGCTGAGTGCGTAGTATTGAAACGTTTTTAGCTTTAAAACATTGATTCAGTTGAGGCCACAGCAAAAATAAAACAACTTGTGAAACCATCAACCAAAACTGTCAACATAAGTTCTTTTTAGTTTTTAAGCTGGTCTGGCTGGCAGCGATGTATGCATCACGCGTACTGACTGCACAAATGTAACTAGAGTACTGAAAATTCAAGCATCAACCCCTTAATACCTCAAGAAAAAAAAGTTTTAATTTTGTTTTTTAACCCCCCACCCCAGTACGTTTTTTTTTCAGGGCGTTAAATTTGCAATGTGGCTTTATGCTAAAATGATCCCTTAGTTTGCGTCCATCTGTCTTTGTTTCTTATTTAATGAAGACTTTTAGTGATCACTGTCCAAAGAAGTAAGTGACGCAATTCATTTATTGATCGCTCCATTTTCCATTTTTTAAATTGACCACCCCAACACAGCATGTTGCCTAAAGACATTGGTCGCCTGACTGTTTCTACTAAATGACTAACCAGACTTTTTTTCTCTGTTTGTCGATTCAGAAATTTAATGTTCGTTAATTAAAAATGGAAAGGAAAAACAATAATTTTTTGTATGCAACGTCAACTATTCAATGAAGTCAGTAGACCGGATGGAACGGGGCTGCAGACCGGATATGGCCCGTGGGTCGTTGATTGCTGACCCCTGGTCTAACGTCCCTTACACGGGTTACAGGTCTGCCAATGAAATGAATGAACTGGAGACTAATTACGCTAATTTAGGTGTTTAAAATAATGCGTTGAAATCTTCATGTGTTGTGCTGTCAAGTAATCTCCGATAACAGTCTAGTGGGAAGGCAAAAAAATAATAAGTAAGAGGGCCGTTAGAACTGGTGCATCATTTATAAGGGCAGTCAGAGCGAGTGCCGTTAGAACGAGAGTTTACTGTATAAGGAATGGTCGAAAATCAAAGAAATCTTCAGCCAAAGAAATAAACTGAAAGAGAAATAGAGATTAAAAACTTGAACTAAGAGAGAGAGAGAGAGAGAGAGAGAGAGAGAGAGAGAGAGAGAGAGAGAGAGAGAGAGAGAGAGAGAGGGCGGATAGATGGACCAGCAGGTCGGATCCAGGAATATTCTTAATATCAATGTATGACTTGTTATCACAGTCAATAACTGAACAACCGTAGCGTCAAAATTTGAAAGCATTTAAAAAAATCTCATTGAAGAATAAAAATGGTCAGAATAAGTTCTATTTATGACGTCACAGGTGTTTTCTGCTGGAAACCATCTCAGATAGAATAAAAGAAACATCTAGAAACATCTAGAATCGAAAGAATCTTCATGTTATCAATACTCCTGTCAGAATGAGCACCACCCAACCCACCCCCGCTAATAGGCCCTAAACTTTTTTTTTTTTGTAAAACTTTTTAAAGAAATTACGCAGTGCCAATTTTCAAGTCTATAAAGAAAACAATCTAACTTGGAGAACTTAAATTGATAAACCTATCACGACAAGCTTTTCTTCCAAAAATAAAAACAAATCTATAGAAAAGAGTTTAGTGGAGTGCTGCTGCCAATTTTCAAGTTTGAAGTCAAAACAGTATGGCCAGGAGCAGTGGGATAAACAAACGAACAAACAAACAGATAAATGTATAAGGACACACATACATATAAAAGATAGAACCCTTCACCATCTTTGATGGCTCCGGTTGTTCAAATACATCAGATTATCGAAAACCGCCACTAAAACTATCAAAAAAGGTTTCTTCAGTTTTCAAATCAGTCCAGCTGACTATGAAGGTAAGGAAGGATGCAGAATGTTCGAGGAAAAGTAAATCAAGTGTGCTGAAATTAAATGGGCCTTGTGCAAAAAAAAAGTTTCGGATGGATCTGCCGGAGAATGTAAAGATCTGCAAGTGCGATATCTGGGGTCGTACTCTTCTTTTAAAGGCAGGCAATGTAAATTACCCTAAATCACAGACATCAGCAGAAACAAATTGCATGTAGCAATCTTTTGCCTCCTCTTTCCGACGATACAATTTGTACAGTGTTTGGCAAGGTGAATAAGATGAGCAATGGACTCCGATACCTTCCGCATCACTAACAGAAGATCTGAGAAATATTGTCACTTATGGAGCTCAAAGACGGAATCTTACCAAAAGATTGACTGGAGGGACGTTTGAAAATGCACTAAACTGCCATATTACAGACAGATTCAATCAATCCTATAAACGGTTTGATTTTCGTTTGTCAAGTGTGCTTGGGACCTTGCAGGTCAGTAGCTAGTGTCCATAGCCGCTTTAGAGCACATGGACATAATGGAATGACGAATGATGACCAGGTAAAGCGACGGGATAACTATCAGCTGACAAGATGAAGGGATTTTCATGCATGTGTGTGTGTGTGCGTGTGTGTATGTGTGTGTGCGTACACGAAATGCAGACAGGCCAAACCAATGAAACCAGAGGTTTGGAAATTCAAACGTTTACTCTTTATTATGTTTGGTAAAAACGTACTTTACTCCCAATAGATTTTTAGTGGGGATAAATTCAATTTGAAATGTAATTTCATGCTAAATTGAACCCAATTTTGTGTCCACTCGTTTTTTTTCATGTTATTTTTCGAAAATTCAGGCTTTTTCGTGATCTGACAAGAGAAGTAACTTCTTTTCTTTTTTCTATAGACCGAATTATTCCCGTAAAAAAATCAGTTATATCCGTTTATTGGTATGATACTACATGCATTTTATCATTAGAATTATTGCCTTCTAGAGGAATAGTCCTTTGTTACGGACAGATAAACAGAAGAAGAGTGGACTTCATTATCTATATATTAAACAATTTTTTTTTAATTGTGTTTTGCCCGAGCAGGTGTGTGGGTGGTAGGTTTTGGGCCACCTAGGCCACCTGGGCCACCTGGGCCCCCACCCTGGATCTGTGCCTGCATCCAGAGGGAAATACTCGCAAGCCAAGCGAATATCACTTGGTTTTAGTCTTTCATATTGACACCAGATGTCGTTGTTAACATCCGGAACGGATACTAAGAAAAGGGGATACAAATGAAAATACAACAAGAGAGGTAGATAGAAATAAGGAATATATGAGAACGAATATGAAGAAGAGAAACTGAAAGAAATAAAGAGAAAAGAAAGGAGAAAAACAGTCAGAAAATGAAGAACAGAAAGAAAGTAGGAAAGAAGAAGAAAAGTAGGAAAGAAAGGAATAATGAAATAAAGGAAAGGAAAAATAACAAAAAAAGGGAGAGGAAAGAAGAACAAATAAAAAGGACATAGGAGAAAGGGAACTAACAAGAAGGAGAAAAAGAAAGAAAGAAAGAAAAAGAATATGAGCGTTGGGGGAAAATACTCCCTTGAACAGTGGTTCCTGAAAAGTGTACCACTGATCCCCACGGGTCAAAGAAGCCATATCAGCGGATGTAATAAAATAGTTAACGTTGCGTAATTTTGGGGTTTGTGGACTTAGATACCGTCCGCAACACTACCAGAAGATCTGAGAAGTATTATCACTTATGGAGCTTAAACACGGAATCTAATCAAAAGATTGACCCTCAAACTCGAAACCATACAACGTACATCAGAGAGAATCATGGTTAACATCACATGGACAGATCACCTAACAGCAAAGTATATTAGAGGAAAAACAGGTGTCAGAGGTATCATAGAATCCATAAGAAAACTAAAATGGGGTAAACACGTAGCAAGAATGTCGGATAACTTCTGGAAATCATGACTCACAGCGTAGATCCACAGAGTTCACGTGCGAAATTGTGACAAAAAAAAAGTTGCGCGACAAACTAGACAAGTTCAGAAAGTAATGACTCCTATGCCCATGATAGCGAGGTGTGGCTAATCTTGGGGGAAGTCCATGTCCAACGACGGACACTAAAAGGCTGACGATGATAACTTTGAAAAGGATCATTTACATCAATTATCAATTTTGCTTAATAATTTGATGTTCTAGCCAATTCGTTTCTACGGCCTTCTTCGGGTGTAAAATGCAATATTCGTAGGGAAAAGGAGTCTCTCCAGAGTACTGTTTTATTTTCATTGCTTTTTTTGTTTTGTCTTTTTTTTTTTGTTTTTGCTTAAGACCACCGGAAGAAGAGACAGGCAGTTGGGATGCTCTTTCTTTACGGATACTACATTTAAAACCTGAAGAGGGCCGTAGAGATTAATCGGTCTAAATGTCGTTACTACATTAAAAATGAGAGGATGTCCAGTTGGTGGTTGTAATTGCATGACTTGCTTGGGTTGATATCTTCATATAAATTCCAGCAATCGTATCGGTCGATGGACTCTCCTGCCTTTCTCAGTACTGTCAGAAGAAATGAGAAACATTATTTTAATTCCATGAATTATTGTTCACTTCTGACCTCATCTTTGTTGTTGCAATCACATCGGCCAGTCAGCTCTTCCACCTTCCTCAGTACTGAGAGAAGAACTATGAAGCATTGCTATCTTCGTGTTCGGTGCAGTAATCATATGGGCCGATGGGCTCTCCTGCCTTCTCAGAATACGTGGCCAGAGTTTTCACCTCGCTTCAATTTAAAGCTACCTTTACTATTCCCAGGTCACACTGCTTACTTGAACGAACGAATGTAGGTGCCAACCAGAAACGTCATGATAGATCGAAACAAAAGATGGAAACTCGTAAAAATAAATTCATAATAGCAGCAGGTCTGGTTAGTCCCTCAATAGAAACCTCTTGTCAGCATGTCATGTCAGGGGTGATCAAAAAAAAATATTTAAAAAAAGAGGTGATCAATGAATAAGTTACTTTTGTTGTCAAAAAGACGAGCACGGATGCTGACACAAACTAGGGATCAATTTAGCATGAAAAAACATTGCAAATTCCACCCCCACTGTACCCCCTTTTTAGAAGGGAGGAATTAAAAAAAGGAAGTAGCCATTTGTAGACATAACAAGGAGAAAATTTCAGCCCCGTTGCTTCTCTGGTACGGCCTGTACACGTGATACACTTATACATACATAAATACATACATAGCCAGCAAGCCAGCCGGACCAATTTGAAAACTGAATAATCCTATTTTGACAGTTTTTGGTGACAGTTTTGTTTGATGGTCCCTAATAGAAGTTATATAAGAAACATAAAGACAATCTAGTTTGATTCATCCAGATTTTCTCAGTCGGTCAAAAAACCGCTGGACATCACTACTCACAAGATGAATCTCCAGAGATCATATACGAAACTGTGGCTGGCAAAAAGTAAGATGGCGTGACAAACAAGAGTTTTGTAATTATTCGCTCTGCGACGCTAATGATAGAGGGACCTGGCCAATGTTGGGGAAAGTTCATGCCAAACGATTTTTGCTGGGAGGCTGCTACTACTGCTGCAGCTGATGGTGGTGGTTACGGCTGGTGGGTTTGACATCTTCAACAGACATCGAGAACTAAATTTGTTAACCGTAGTCTGTGATATTAGGTTACTAACCAAGACTCTACGACAAGCGTACTTTTCACAAAGCTTATCTTACTCTGCGAACCAAGGCTGTACAGTGTATTATAGATTAAAAAAATCTGTTGGAAATATCATAGAAACAATTAGAAAACTCAAATGGCAATGGGCAGGTCATGTTGCAAGAATGTCCGGGACCAGAGGCGTACTTATACATTATGAACTACACTCGCTTGCCACAGCCTGCGAAATTGGCTCACTAACTAATCGCCGACCACAAATACCACATATGCAATGTAACATGAAGCAATTTGCCCAACACCCTGAAGAGTATCACAATACTGGGTACCCTGCTTACTGGTACCTCATTTAGCGTCTATTTGTTATAGAGCTCTTTTCTGGATATTTTTCGCTATAAATTCAGTCATTTTAAATTCCCGAAATGAATTATAACAAAAGAAAGCATCGAAGACATTCACAGAAATTATTGTACGTTGGAAACTTTCGTGAATGTGCCATGCTCTGCACACGACAATAAACAACTACACAAACAGGCCTGGTTAGTGACTCAAAAGAGACAGTCACAAGACCAAAGTCTTTTGGCAGCATGCCATGTTGGTGGTGATCAATTAAAATATAGGAGAAAGGGATGATCAATGTATAAGTTACTTCTCTTGCCTTTTGGAGCGGGAAGCAGTGATCACTAAATGTCTGATTTAAAAAAAAAAATCACAAGCAGACACGAACTAAGGGATCATTTTAGCTTAAGCTTACATTGCATATTGAACTCTTATATAAGAACTCATTTGGCGTGGTCACCCCCACCCATCCCCCAAAACAAACAAAACAACGTTTTTCATTGTCGTAATCAGGAGTAAATGTTTAAATTTTCAGTCCTCTAGCTCGATTTGTGCGGTCTGAACGTGTAATATATAAATAGACAGCTGGCCAAACAGATAGACAGACTGACTTGAATACTGAAGAAACCTACGTTGTCTGTTTTGGTGGACAGTTTATAATATTTCATCATGTATCAACATCTAGTAATGCGAGAATTTCACCAGCTCCAAAAGGTGGCCACCAGATGAGATCATCATCATCATCATCATCATCATGATCATCATCAGTCTTTCAACGTTGGACATAAACCTTCCCTAGGATTTGCTACACTTCTCTATCATGGGCGTCGCGGAGCCAGTACTTTCTGAATTTGTCTAGCTCGTCTCTCCATCTAATATTCTGCCAGCCTCGGCTCCGCATGTGATCTCGGGGGATCCACGTCATGAGTCGCGATGTCCATAGGTTGTCTGCTATTCGTGCAACATGGCCAGCCCACTGCCATTTGAGATTTTTAATGGATTCTATGATGTCCCTGACTCTTGCCTTTTCCTGGATGTACTGTGCTGTCTTGTGGTCTCTCCATGTGAGGCCTAGCATAATTTTCTCATGTGCACGTTGCATAGTTCTCAATTTGCGGATCTGTCTCTTGGTTAGGTTCCATGTTTCAGCTCCATGAGTGACTATCGGGAGGATGCATCGGTTATACACCCTTCTTTTTAGAATTAATGGGATCTTCTTATTTTTGAAGGTTGAACTTGTTCTGCCAAAGGCTTGCCCTCCTAGTGTGATTCTTCGCTTAATTTCTTCTTCTTTTGAGGGTCTCTTGGAGATCCGTTGTCCTAGGTAGATGTAGTGGTCTATTTTCTCCAGTTCTGTGTCCTCGATTTCGATCTTAGCGTTTCTATCTCCGATGTGGTTGTTGCACACCTCTGAACCATTGCATCTTGTTGAGGCTTTATAAAGACATCATATATTTCAAATGTTCCCGTGTTTTGTTCAGCGCAGCATTTTTAAATAAAACGAACGTCAGCAGTTCTAAGAATGGCAGAAATTTCGTGTTAAGACTGGGTTTGAATAGGTTACCAGCGTTTGGAAGGAATTGTGACCCGAAGCAAGAGTGGTTAAAGAGTGATATACAGCCTTGCTTACCAAAGAAAGAAAACCGATATCTTGATAAGACGGGGATAAAAGAAAGAGAAAGGAAAAGAAATTAATCCTTTACTGCGTCACACTACGTGATATTATTCCTTTCTTTAAGAAAAAAAAACAACAATTATTGAGATGAAAAAAAGAATCCAGAGAAGAAAGAAATGAAGGAAGAAAAAAGAGAGCAGACTGAACAGTGTTTATAACTGAAGGATACACTCCATATATATATATATATACATATATATATATATATATATATATATATATATATATATATATATATATATATATATATATATATATAAGTTGGTCTCATTCCCAATCAACACACACGCACAAACACACACACACACACACATATATATATATATTTATATATACATATGTGTGTGTGTAACTTTTTTCCTTTGTCAATGAATTATATTTAATTTTGGGCGATATTACTCCTTTTATTTTTGGTGCAATGATTATATATTTTTGTTCGGACATTTTGACGGGGATTAACTTGGAAAGAAACCAATTGGAAACAGACTTTTTTTTGTATATTATGGATATTTTTTTATCTAAGAAACGAATGTTGCCAGATGTTGCCAAACGCTGTCGAAAAATGTCGCAGGTTTTGAACACAATCTGTTCTTTCTCTTTTGGGGGTTACCTACATAGAACTCTTACCGATGTGCATATGTGTGTGTCTGAGTCTGTGTCTGTGTCCATCTTGTGTTAAAATAACCGAACAAAATCCACTCTCTGTTCATGTTGTTCTGTAAAGATCCCGATCAGCGTTGTTTCGTATTGGGATGCGCTTTTAGGAACGTGTCTAACACTATAATAGAGGTATTACTGTCATGACCCCGTATAGCGCTGTTTCCCTTAACACCGCATTTTTTTTAGGAACGTATCTAAAGCGCTAACCGAGGTAATACTGTAATGACCCTGTCTAGTGTGGTTTTGTTCATCGCTGCATATTTTAAAGACGTATCTGGAGCGCTAAGCGGTTTACAGCGCATATCTTGCGAAACCTGAACGGGGCAAATGAAGGGATCAAAATAGATGCGAATACCTTAGTAACCTCAGATTTGCTGACGATATCGTCCTTTCTGCGCGGCACCTTCATGATCTTGGAATAATGCAAGACGAACTGAATGAAGAAAGCAAGTATACTGGTCTCCACATGAACATCAGGAAAACAAACGCTACGTGCAGCAAACATATCGAGGTCGAAGACACAACCCTGAACTCAAAAAAGTTGACCACTACATCAACCCGAGAAAACCAATCTCCATGAAATCGTCAAAAGAAGAAGTCTGGCAAAGAATCACTCTTGGCTGGCAAGCTTTTGGCAGAGCAAGCCCAAGCTTTAAGAGCCAAAAAATCCCTTGAGTCTTAAAAAGAAGGGTATACAAATAATGTATACACCCGATAGTCACCTATGGAGCTGGAAAATGGAACCTATCCAAAATTCAAACTGAGAACCATGCTCTTACAGGAGAAAATCACTCCCAATCTCACAGGGGAGAGATCACAAGACAGCAAAGTATATTAGAGAAAAGACAGCAATCAGAAATATAGAATCCACTCGAAAACTCAAATGGCAATGGCCATGTCATGTTGTAAGAATGACAGACAACCGATGGACATCACGATTCACAACGTTGATCCCAAGGGATCATATGCGTAACTGTGGCCGGCAAAAATAAGATGGCATGGCGTACTAGAAAGGTTCAGAAAATATTGGTTCATATTAAGGAGGTTTGGCGAATATTAGCAAAGGTCTATCTCCAACGACGAACGCTAAAAATTGATGATGATGATGATGATGGTGTTGGTTGGGGTTACAGTCGGTAGCTCTGACACAGGAGTTTCAACAGTAATTGAGGACTCACTTCGCTAACCATAACCTGCGATGCCAGCGATAGTGGGGTCCAAGGCGCTTATGATAGAGAAAATTGCCGAATCTTGGGTAAGGTCCAATGACGGACCCTGACAGGCTGATGATGGCGATGATGATGATGACAATTAGAGCGCTAACCGAGGCTTTACTGTGCTGTCAAATCTTGCTGTAAATCGTCTGGCGTGTTTCCCTCCCATCTCTAACACTTTCTCAATTTCAGCTTTAATAATCCTGTGGAGAGCAATCAATCCCATTGAAGTATCCTATTCGACCTATTTACTCACTTGCACCCGAACATATATATATATATATATATATATATATATATATATATATATATATATATATATATATATATATATATATATATATGTGTGTGTGTGTGTGTATGTGTGTGTGTGTGTATGTGTGTTACTCAATATAAAACCGCTGCAAAAGTCAATTAAATATGTGACTTTGGACTGCGGGCCGTCGACATTCAAACCATCGCTGACGCGAGCACTTTCGGTAACAGGACACTTTCGCAAGATCTTTGCTTAAGTGTCCCTAAACTAGTCAAAAAAGGGTGGGGAGAGAGGGGAAGAGAGGGAGAGACAGACAGAAAGAAAGAAAGAAAGAAAGAAAGAAAGAAAGAAAGAGAGAAAGGAGGTAGAGAGAGAAAGAGAGAGGAAGAGGAAACTGAATAAAAGAAAGACAAATATTGTTGTAGGCATTTTAAAGTTGATACTTACTTTTTACTTACTTCTGCTAAGTTGAATATATATATATATATATATATATATATATATATATATATATGTGTGTGTGTGTGTGTGTGCATGTGTGTGTTTGTTTGTGTGTGTGTGTGTGTGTGTGTGTATGTGTATTGGAGAGCTCCAGTCCGGGTCAGACGCTGGAGTTGAATTTTTCTTACTGTAACAACAACAACGACAACAATCCTCATATGATTTAGGGGAGTAAGCCGTTCACTGTTTGTCTGTTGCGTCCAAACTGGTATATAAAATCAAGTTTTTCCTACAGTAAGTGGAAATCATGACCAATTGGACGGTAGGTGGCTTCTCTACCGAATGGGCTAAACTGGCAAGTTGTACTTTTATACAAAAATATGTTTTATAAAATTTCTATTCAGTGATTTGGAAAAAAAAGTGGTTCAGTAGGAAGCTCTCTTACCAACTGAACCAAAAAAATGAATCTCTCACACACACACACACACACATATATATATATATATATATATAGATTGTTGTAATCATCCTCAGTCGGAATAGAAGAAAGGTTGGAGTTCGACCCTGCAGCAACCGGGCTTATATATATATATATATATATATATATATATATATATATATATATATATATATATATAATCCTTACAAGGAAAATTTACGCATAGTACCATAATATCTAATTTTGCGTAGAACATAAGACAAATTGAAATAAAAATGCACAAATCACATTAACAGATATTAGGAAGTAATTGAATGAAATGACATAAAGTTCAAGAAAAAATACTTTTAATACATTTAGGATTTAAAGCTGTAAAGCTTTCTACACTGATTATCTCTCTACACACACGCGCTTTTGTGTGCGTACTGTCCAAGTCCAGGAAAATATCTTGAATACACATTATTTCCCTAGCGTAAGTAAAACAATCCTCACCGGAATGAGGGCTGTAAGATGATATGTAAAAACTGGATTTCTCTACCGTGATTCGAGCACACGACCAACTAGTTGCCAGCAGGCTGTCTTACTGACTGAGTTAATTTGACAAGTCTGACATGATCGAAAATTCATCGTGCAAATGCGTATGGGTTTATTCCATTCTAATGAATAAACATATTTTCATAAAAAAATATAATTTTTTTCCCTTCGTTATATATAAAATGTAAAAGTTGCAGTAATCATCTTCAGTCGGAATAGTGATTAATTTTGACTCTGCAGCAGACTGTCTTGTATATAAATATACTCGGCTTGATTCAGTATATATGATATGATCCATTTGATTCGGATATAGATATTTATCACAACTACGCACAAACACACACACACACACACACACACACACACACACATATATACACACACATATATATATATATATATATATATATATATATATATATATACATATATATGTATATATATGCGTTATATTATTTGAAACTCTACTTGAAATGGCCTCCCGTTATTACACGGAGAATGAGCTTCTTGTCATTGACCGTGTTAACAGGATAAACAATTAAAGAAAACGGACCTGCAGCAAGAATCCACTGCGCTAAACAGACCGGGGGAGAGGCAGATAGACCCATTTTCTTTTATTGTTCATTTTATTTACGTTGTCCAAGCCAACTGATCCACTATCCGTGTAATAACGGGGTCATTGCCAATAGTTTCAAATAAAAACGAATTCATAAATATTCTGTCGTATTATGTATCCATTTCTTTATGTATGCATAGTTACTCTTTACTCACTGGCCCACTATCTTCATACCTTCATCTTAGACTACACTTCTACTCAGGCCCAAACACCCCTCAATATACATATACTTTTATTCCCTGCAACGACCCCACCTATACAATCTAGACCCAGCCACATTCAATTAATCTCACAAACTTACCTTACCCTATCCATACCTAATCTCTCTTTACGTGTATCCAACATTTGGAACTTCCCACAGTCACACAGACCCTTACCTATAGACACCTATGTGTAGTGCATTTCACTTGTACTACTCTGACTTCTCATCCACAATGACCATTTAGAACACAAAACAAACATCCCAACTGATACTGATAATGCATAACAAGGACCCCTCTAATCTAGCCCCACTACCTTGATTGATTCTAAAGATAGCCTCAACCTCAACTCAATAAGTACCTAAAATAGTCTAGCACTAAACCATTACCCAGCACCCCAATATCCATAACAATCGATTTTTTTAAGAATAACCACCTCTTCTGACCAGTACAACCAATGAAATATCCATAACTGCTGCAACTACTCCCAACAAAATATCTAAAATAGCCCAGACTCACCATAATCACCGTCTAGGAATCCTCTTTCTTGATTATCATTTTTGCTTTCAAAGCAAAATATCTGAAGCTAATTTTTTTTTCTACTGAAACCTTTCAACCACTAAAAGGTAGATATATGCTACTGAATATGGGACCCCCCCAAAAAAAAACAACATCTATAGCATACTAATCAATTCAATTATGAATTAAATAATTAACAAATAAAGTTCCCGTATACGTTGACTCCTGAGTTTGTCTCATTCCCAATAGTTTACAAACATATATATACTGTGATATTAAAACAGTATCATCCGACAACACTGCCTGAAATTCCCCAAAGATACCATCAATAAATGTCGTGAGACAAAACCATGACAGAAGCAGCATTGCAAGGCCACATAACAACGAGGAACATCATTAATATTCAAAATAAATATCTGACCTGGTGAAGATGAATAACTTATAAAAAACGCTCACTATATTAAAACAGTTGAATGAAAATATAATTTTCCAAATTTGCCGTTAAATAATATGTATACATTTGGGTAACCTACGTAAGTGAGCCCTGACTCAATAATTGAATGATACGCAGTATAAAATGATATCAATATTAAATGCATAGAAATTACTCATATGACATGAGCTATATAGTAATAAAAGGAGGTAGTGTTTGATCAAAACTACTGGGGTGTCATGTTTATGTAACTGATTTGTTTTAAAAATCCCCGAAACGGTTCCATGGTGAACAAATGATGATCTCAACAAGAGACAATTTACATACTGTACCAAGATGACTGAGTATATGTGATACAGGGAATAAAACACTGAAGAAAATTACATAAGTTGCATTGAAAGGTATTTGAAGATAGTTGAATGAAGTGATACAAAAAAATAATCTTTGAAAAACTTTCTTTAATGTTTAGTGTTTAAAGCTGTGAAGCTTTCTAGACTATCTATCTATCTATCTATCTATCTATATATATATATATATATGTGTGTGTGTGTGTGTGTATGTGTGAAGCTTTCTAGACAAAATATATACATATATATATGTGAATGTCAAATGGAAAATTATACTTTCTTTTAGTTGTTTCAAAGTATACATTCATACACACACACACACACACACACACACACACACACACCAGACATATATATACATATATATTCACGCTTAGGAACAAGTGTAGAACTGTGTGTCTTTGTGTTGAGAATAAGTAAAAATTAATCCAATTAATGCTAATGGACTATACAGTCATTATTAGTTTTTTGAATAGTATTCAAAGTATTTCAACTTTTCTCATGTGAACTTCTCAGATTGTCAGAAAGATTACATTTATTTGAATTCTTATGTAACATACACATCTGTGTACAATAAATATGTTTTTTGATAACTGTGGATGATTTTGTTTCTCAAGCTTCACAAGATTCGTAATATCTAATTCGGATGGAACACTGCTGAAGACCCCCGAGCATTATTTGTGGGGATCCCAAGGGGCCTACTTAGCCCAGTTTCGAAACCACTGTACTAGAGAGACATTAAGAAATGATTATGATCTATCTATCTATCTATCTATCTATCTATCTGTGTGTGTATGTGTATATATGTGTGTGTATGTGTATATATGTGTGTGTATACGTATCCATCTATCTGTTAGAACCATCATCCCAAACTGTCAACATTTACATAGGTTTCTTCAGTTTTAGGTGGGTCTGTCTGGCCATTTATCTATCTATCTATCTATCGATCTATCTATCTACTGGAATCATCGACCCAAACTGCTAACAACAAAAAATTCAAAACAAACATAAGTTTCTTCAGCTTTTTAAGTGAGTCCTTTTGTCTGGCTGACTAGTTAACTATCTATCTATCTATCTATCTATCTATTAGAAACCGTTAACCAAAACTGTCAACGAAACTGAAGAGATGGATTTCTTCAGTTTTCAAGTTGGTCCAGCTGGCTGGCTGCGTATTTATCACGCGTACAGGTCACATCAATAGGAGTAGAGAGAGTAAAAATTGAACATTAACTCTTTAATCATGACGACAAAAAATGATTTTTTTTTCTTTTTTTTTTAACCCCCACTCCTAAATAGGTTTCCTTGTAGGATGTTCAATTTACAATGTAAATCTATGATAAATTAATCGCATTTATGTGCCGGCCTATTTTTGGAAAATTCGGACTATTTAGTGATCACTGCCCAAACAAAAGTAACTTATTCATTGATCACCCAATGAGAGTCCCCAACAGTTCTCAAAGAATTTCTATGATATTTCGTGGAAGGTTGGACAATTCACAAATATCTCTTCAACGTTATTTGTTAAAATCAACGTAATTTTTTCCGATTTTTTCTTCTCCAGTCCACGAAATATCTCCGAAAGTAATCAAAGAATTCCATTGATATTTCGTGGAAGGAAGGACAATAGATTACGGAAGATCTGATTAACTTTTGGAGCGATCCAAGCAAAATTACCTCAACTTCGATTTTCCATGCTCAAACTACGTGATATCTCTAAAAGTGTCGAATTAATTGCTGCGAAATTTTGTGAGAGGGTGGACAAAGGAGTGAAGAAGAGATGGTGAAATTTGGGGGGCAGATCCAGGAATTTTTCCCTGATTCAAAGATATTTTTCCGTTTTTTTTTTCTTCGATTACGTTCATGTAAACGTTCATGACTATCCACACGATATCTACAGAAGTAATCCATGAATTTCCATGAGTTTCCGTGCAGGGATAGACAATAGGCTATGGGACAAGTGATTAGATTTTGGGGCGGATCCATACACAATTATCTCCTCTACGTCGTATATTCAAACCACAAAATATAGCCATAATTTCATATCTGTCCACACGCCAACTTCAAAGATAATCAATCAATTTCAATAATAATGTGCGGGGAAAGTGAGCAATAGGTCACACAAGAACTGATTCATTTTTTGAGCGGATCCTTGCGCAATTATCTCCCCTGTATTGTAATATATGTCAAAACCACGTAATATTGTCACATTTTTTCCATGTGGAGTGAATATATAAACATCCTCACCCTGCCAATGGCGTTGTCAGAGGTATGCGCTCCTTGGGTGCTTTTTAGAATCGAAATGATTTAGTCATTGTTCTATGCTTGATTAACTTCTATCTTATACAAGAACTTGTTTCCATTGTGAACCGCCCGTGGGTCCAGACTTTTGCACCACCCTGTATATCCAGCCTGTCTCCCCGAAATTCTTCCTTGGGTGGTCTGTGAATTACAAACAACGCTTAGCCTTTTCGAAAAGGGTCTCTTTGGTGCGTATGTCTGTAAAATGAATACTGTCACGTCTAACAGCCGACAAAGAAGGACATCAAGTCTCAAGCGGACGACAAACACAAGATTTTGGGGTTTATATATATACATATATATATATATATATATATATATATATATATATATATATATATATATATATATATATATGGCTCCAAACAACTTTGATAAATATATATATATATATATATATATATATATATATATATATATATATATATATATATATATGGCCCTAAATAACTTTCCTATGTATATATATATATGAAAGAAGTAAAATGTAAGGAACTTATTTGATATTTAATAACTTTGGATATTTTGTAAAAGGGGTTTGTGTTAATAGTTGCATTTCTCGTATGTGCTCGCTGTGAAATTTATTGTACACACACACATATATATATATATATATATATATATATATATATATATATATATATATATATATATATATTGGTATAAGATTCTTGGAAAGTGGATTGGGGCCATATTTTTTCAATTTTTTCTTCGTCTCAACTGAATGGTAAAACACGAGATTTTGGCACACACACACACACACACACACACACACACACACACACACACACACACACACATATATATGTATATGTTTGTGTGTGTGTGAGTGTGTGGGTATTTATGTGTTGTAAAATGATTTAGTGAAGTGATTTTTGGACATATTTTTGTATTTCTTTTTCCAAGATATTCGACCCTCTTTGATTTTATTCTTTTTATTTTTTCTATGTAAGAATATTTTTGTAGGGCATAAAAAAATTGGTCCTACGCCCTTAAAATTAATCCTTATGCGAAAACATTCTTTGTTTTCTTTTCGTTATTTTTCTTTTGTCCCTTTACAGAGAATAAGTAAAGTCAGCAGTGCCCTCACGCTGGCTATGACTTCAAAGGCCCCTCCTCGGGCTCTACGAAAAGCATTTCTACTAACCTGGCCCACGCACTTTACCTTGCGCTGTTGTATCCTTGGCTAGGGTAAAAGATGGAGTCAGGCCTTATTCTCAATTGCAATAATGTGAAGTGAACATCAGGAGTTTAATCTCAGGTCAATGAGTTTATTCACCAAAGCGTTACCGGTTTGGGTACCTCCTCCTTTCAAGGAAAAAAAGCTTATTGTGGATGTGCAAGATCCCACTGTCATTTTTTTTGCACGATATGTGTATGGCTTAACAGTTAGCAGGATTGAAAATTGTATCGGTAAACCGTGTTCGAACCCCAGTTTGCGTTCACTTTCACACTGATCCCCATGGGAAAGACATACATCGATCTCTTTTTATTTCTGCCAGCTCTAATTGAAGATGGCCGGATCGACTGGGCTTTTCCTACCGCGTCCTCTGGATTTGCTGACCGTAGGTTAAGAAGAAGAACGCTTCCTTCTGTCTCGGTAGATAATTGACCAGAACTAAATTGACCTCTCAAGGCTCAAGCTTAGGGAAAGCATATGGAGATCCTGGGAAGCTTAGTCGACAGATGCTCGTAGTCAGTCTCGTTGATGTTATCCCAAGGAAATTCGAGCAATATGCTCGAGACGCAAAGAAAAACACAGAAGAAATCAAATATAGCATCCAACCGTCTAGAGGGGACTCTTCTTCCTGGTTCAGCAATCAGTCGTCCATCTCCTAGACTGATGGCCAGCGA
This sequence comes from Thysanoteuthis rhombus, assembly GCA_963457665.1. Taxonomy (NCBI): domain Eukaryota; kingdom Metazoa; phylum Mollusca; class Cephalopoda; order Oegopsida; family Thysanoteuthidae; genus Thysanoteuthis; species Thysanoteuthis major. The sequence goes on from OY735242.1 coordinate 5,849,897, forward strand.
TGACTAGAGAGCGAACAGGTGGTGCAGGTGGCCTAAAGGTTAGCAGCAAAGAGAATGGATTCGGTGAACCATGTTCAAACTACAGCTGAACCAGTTTGTGTTTATTCAACACTAATGCCCCTTGGGAAGACACTTATCCATCTTTTTTCCCTACCAGCTATGGAAAGGAAAAATAGGCAGACTGTTCTTTCCTTACTGTAACCTCTGCAGCATGCAACAGGGTAGCTGATGACAATCCCGAAAGAGGATTTTGCGAACTCTTTTGAAAAGTGAAATCGACCCTGGAATGAGTGTGCCACGTCTCAAAGGGATTACTTTGAAAGGGACCACCACACTTTTGTCCTAGGTATGCAATTTTTTGTGAATAAATTGCTGGATAATTTCATGATGGTGGCAGAGAAAGGTTTGTGCCCGACGAGCCATTTATAAAAAGTTAAGAAAATCGCAATGAAATGTTGACGCAGTTTCGCACGCAATATTTTCGTTATTTCTACTGCTACAATGCTCAGGATTTTCATTTATCATTCATTTATTATTATTTTGAAACTTGAATACTCTGCCTTATGATTCTGGTGCGATGATTTCCCGAAATGTCGGCCAACAGCCAATCACAACGCTCCCAATATTTCGCTAAGTGAACAATGTAGAGCTGCTACCATGGCTCGCAGGACTGTCTACAATACGATTTACCTTTTTTCGCGCCACTATAAAACCTATTTCTTGTGTGATAACTGACTCGATTTTGATTGCTAACGATGTGGGAATGATTGAAATAGAGTTATTCAACATTTTCACGATGGATGTCTGGTTGGGCACTTATCATGCGTGACCAGTGGGAAAAAATAAAAAAAGAATGTTTTTCATTTTTTTTAAAGGTTACTTGGACAAATGAAATGTTAATGAGAAAAACATACTGATGCCTGCATCTTCGACAATTACTAATTCATATATCAGGCCGGCTTTTTCGCCAGGTGCTGAACTCAGGGTTGTCCCAGTACGCTTTCCCCAGATGGGTGATATCCCCTTCACTCCAGCTGCAAGAAGAGCATCGTTAACACACACGTCATCCGAACCTGGGTTCAAATTTCTGTGTATATTTCCGGAAAAGGGAATCTTTTTAGCAGACAATATCCTGCTTACAGAGGATTGCTTGACAGTTTCAGATAAATAGATTCATAAGCAACGGAACACGTTCTAACGGCACCATTCAAGGACACATGCGTTCTAACGTCATGTCTGTCTTTATATTCTCGTAAGGAAGATTTCAGGAGTTAGTTTTAACAACTAAAATTAGCAAACTCTTAAAATAATGCCGTCAAAAGTATCATAGAAATCTGAAAAGAAATATATTATTCTTTTATCTTTGTATTAAACATTTGCCTGGTCGAAGTGTCTTTAAGATTTACTGTCAAGTTCAACAAACTATAGTTACTCTCCACCATAAATTACTCTCGCATAATTACTTTTTGGTTTATTCATTTCACTTCATCATCATCGTTTTTTATGGTCTGGCGTTTGAGCCTCCCCATAATTCACCAGACCCCTCTATCATAACCGTCGTGGAGTCAATATTTTCTCAGCTATTCCAGTTTGTCACGCCATCTTATATTTTGCCGACCAAAGTTTTACATATGATCTCTAGATTTGCTGATCTGATATTAGACTTTGAAATGGCGATAAAAAGTAATTATGTCCCTACTTTTTGGTTTCTCATCATTAATTCACTTCGTATAAATTCCATCTGTTATAAAGGCAAACTCATTTTACCGGCACTGCTGAGGGTGTCGGGAAAATGACAGTTTACTGCTAATTCAATCTGTTGGAAAACCTCGACCAAATCTGTCACCAAAACTATCAATATAAGTATGTTTTAATGCATTACGCGTACAGGTTGCAACAATGGAGTTAGAGGGATGAAAATATGAACAAATAAATGTAATTATTGTAATGTCTATAAAAAAAAAGTTTCTTTCTTGACAATTCCTCAACCTTAAATACATTTTCAGAGGTGGGTTCAGATTGTAAGTCAAGTCAAATTGATCCCATAATTTTTTTCGGCTTATTTCATTTTGTTTTTTTGAAAATTCAGCTATCTAGTAGTGTCCAACAAAAGATGAGAGAAGTAACTTATTTATTGATCGCCCCTTTTTCCACGCAGCGGTTTCTATTGGGAGATTAATTATTCCATTTTTCTTTGAGGGTTTTATTAGCTTTGGGAAACTTATTCACGTCAGGAAGAAGATCTTTTTTAATCTGTTTACGGATATTTCAGAAGAAGAAGAAGAAGAAGAAAAAGAAGAAGAAGAAGAAGACGGTAGAGGATAATAATAATAATAATAATAATAATAATAATAATAATAATAATAATAATAATAATAATAATAATAATAATAATAATAATAATAATAATAATAATAATAATAATAATAATAATTAGTAGAAGAAGAAAGGCAGAAATTAGGAAGTGAAGAAGAAGAAGAAGAAGAAGAAGAAGAAGAAGAAGAAGAAGAAGAAGAAGAAGAAGAGAGTAAAAAGAGCACAAGGGGTGGGATGAAGAAGAAAAAAACATTGAAAGAAAGCAAAAGAAAGAAGGAATGGGAAGAGAAGAAAACACAGATTGAATGAAAGGAAATGTGTTCAGATTATTAGCCAGACGTCTCCCTGACATCCTCTCACTATTTCACAGAGTTTAGTAGGCGAAGGTGCACAACCTTGAAAATCGAGACAGGGGCCCCACCGAGCAGGTGCCTGCTGTCACCCAGTGACCTTACCGAACTACCCTGATACCTGATACACCCTTTGCACGACGTTGCTCGCCTCTTGCAGCGCATTCACCGAACCGTACGACCGTCCCACTCGAAAAATAAACCCAACCGAGCCCCCTTTTGACCTTGTCTTGGGAACAGGATCTGATTTTTTTTTCTTAGGGATGGGGGTCTCACGTGACTGTCCATGGTAAACAGATCCCACCCTTCGAGGTCATGCATTCAGTTCTACGATGCAATCATATGAACAGCACCTCATGATGAACATTGCCGTTATTTCATAGGAGGTGTCCCAGGGAACCTGTACTGTTTAGAGCAGGATTTCTCGACCTGGGTGACATTGCCCACCGGGCAATCAGACAAACAAACAAACACTTAAACACAGACACAAACATGCGCTCATTTAAAAAAAGGATAGAACCCTCCACCATCCTTGATGGCTACGGTTGTTCGATAGTACAGAAGATTACCGGTCAGTGAGCCAAGAGTTCGCTAACACTATTCATATTCCACCCACCGATTTGGATACAATTCTGACCAACAGAGATAAAGTGGTACAACTCGAGGCTTGAACCCATAGCAAGAGTATCCAAATTAGAGAGTTTTTGTAGAGAATGATAGACAAATGAAGGGAAATATGATAAAGAATAAATAAGTGAAGACAGTAAAGGATATACACCCAACGCATCCTCCCGATAGTCACCTATGGAGCTGAAACGTAGAACCCTAATAAAAGATTAAACCCTCAAACTGAGAACCATGCAAAGCACACGTGAGAAAATCGTGCTCAACCTCTTATGGAGAAATCATAAAACAGCACAGCATATGAGAGAAAAGACAGGATTCTGAGTTGTCATAGAATCCATTATAAAACTCAAATGGCAATGAGCTGGACATGTTGCAAGAATTTCAGACAACCGCTGGACATCACCACTCTCTACGTGGATCCTCAGAGATCATGTGCAAAATTGTGGCCGACAGAAAGTAAGATGGCGTGACGAGCTAGATAGATTCAGAAAGTAATTGGCTCCGTGACACCTATAATAGAGAGGTGTGGCGAATCTTGGGGAATATATACGTTCAACGACGGACGCTAAAAGGCTGATGATGGTGATGATGATGATTGGTATAACTTGATTTGTACGGTTACTTTGTTCCCAAATTTTCCTCACTGTCCAAAAACCACAATGTTCAATGCCTTATCATATTTCAATATGTTCTTTCTTTTTAACATATATCGTTATATTATTTTGTACAGGAATAACTGGACCGTACGACACCAAAATCTGCTCTAAGCGAAACCACACAAATCAAAGTAGGCCTGCTCCGTCACAGCTAAAAGCAGGAACCATAACTTCAACGATGTATCCAACATCCTTACGGCCATATCTGTGATTTCTGATTTCAAAGGGATTCTTAACAAAGTAGTAGTAGCATTACTAGTTGTGGTAGTAATAGCAGAAGGAAGAGGAAGAGGTAGGTAAGGATGGTTCACTCGAAAATCTGGCCATTAAAAAACAATTATCAAGTTTAAATTAAAGAATATAATTTCTGTCAATTATTTTCATCGGTTATTTGTTCTGGAGACTTACTGTATGGTTATTTCATTTGATAACTGGGTTTTAAATGAACGTATATGACATTTTCAGCTATAAATCAGCAAGAAATTTGACAGATTTTAGCCATTTTTGCTCTAAGTGTCAGCTATTAATACCAAACCATACCACATAACAATGAAAAAAGAAATAAATGCTTGATACGTCATCTATTAATCCGAATAGATTTAATGATGTAATACCTTTTTATGATATCACACCTCTCTTGACTTGATAGCAGCCTGTAAGTAGAACACAAAAAACCCACCTTACTCTTTCTGTTGTTTAACCTAACTGGAACCGACTGACATATCGGCCGACCGACCGACCTGAAAGCAACTGATAGATATGTTTTTCACATCTAGAGACTAAATTAATTGGACGACAAAAACTAGCAATATGTCCTTAGATTCGGGCCATGCTTAACCATTCGCCTCCGTGGCCCAATCGCTTTAGGCGTCATCTGCGTAAGATGAGCACCTGTGATCAATCAATTTGATGCCCCACCTCGACTGCTTTGCCCTTCTCAAAAAATCGGCTCCTTGACAGATAGAAAGAGGAGCGGTCCATGTTGGACAAGGATTTCCATCAATTCGCCAACAAATAGACTGACAGCTAAGCCAGCTGGCAACTTTCTGGAACGCAAATCATTTGTCCTGTTGAATAGGTTGCGGACCGGTTGGGCCCAAACGGACATTTTTTGGGAAAAAATTGTTATCCAGGACTCAGACTGTGTGTGTGTGGGGGGGGGGCGGTTCCATCTATCACATCCTGTCAGAGTGCCCCATTTGGAAACCTCCTAATAGAGTCTGTAGCCTGCAATGCCTGGATGGTACCACGCTTGTTTGGGGAGGGGTGGGGAGATCAATGCTGGGAGGGTGACATGGGAACAGTCGTACGAATGGCGATTTTAGTCACCATTTTCATGTGATCCCCAGTGCTACGTGATGCGAGTTCGTATCTTGCCGAAGACTACGTCTTTACAGCGACTTCAGACTGCTTATTGTGACGGTCGGGGCTCTTCGACCTGGGGCTTTGAGACCAGGAGAAACAATAGGAGGAAGGAAAACAAATCGTCAAACATTCATCAGAGAATTCGGATAATTCAAAATTTTTATTGCTGATGGGGGCACAAATTGTCTCTCAGTGTAAAAACATCATTTGTTTCCCTCAACCGCTTGCTAGAGAGAGAGGGGGGGGAGGGGAAAGGGGAGGAAGAAATGGGTGGAGACCCTGTTTTGCTGACACCAGGGCAGGGTAGGAGAAGGCCGAAGGGTAGAGTGAGTGACACCGGGTAGCATTGGATTTATATTTAAAAAAAAAAATAGGATAGAGACTTGGGACAAATAAGAAAGTTGTATCCCAGAAGCCCCGAGGTATCGTTTCCTGGTGCTTTGGGACCCGGTTGTCGCTGAGCGGGTGGTGGTAGTGGGGTGTGGGGTGTGGCTGAGTGGTGGTGGTGGTAGTGAGGTAAGGGGTGTGGCTGCCTAGAGTTGGTTGTGAGGCAAGAGGTGTGGCTGAGTGCTGGTGGTGGCGAGGTAGGGAAGGGTGCGTTGTTAAGAAAAAAGGCGTCGTAGAAAAGAGTAAACTTGACTTTTAATCAGTATCATTTCCTGCAAAAAAAGCATTCCCAACCCTCAGCCACCCTCGTTCCTTAGCCCACTACCCTTCATCTGACATTTCTTGTTGGATGACGGGTGGGACAGTGGGAAAAACGATATAGTACGATCACTTTCCGAACTTGAGATTTCGGCGATACTTCCTTTTTTTTAATTTTCTCTCTCTTCCTCTCCCTCCATTTCTTAGTTATCTATCTATCTATCTATCTATCTATCTATCTATCTATCTATCTATCTATCTGTCTTTGTCTACTCCAATCTATCTGTTCATCTGTTGCTATTCTTATCTATCTATCTATCTATCTATCTATCTATCTATCTATCTATTAGTATTCTGTTCTATCCATCTCATTGTATTCTAATCTATCTATCAACGTTTCTCTTGTGGTTATAAACGCTGAAAATAAGTAGTAACCTTAGGCTGGCTACGGCTACACCCCTCCTTGCTTGGGTTCCACCTATTACATTACCACATACTCGACCTGTTTAATATGAAAAAAAAAAAAAGGCTTAAGGGCGTCAAGCACCTGAAGTGGCGTCCCTAACTTAACTTTTTCCCCAAAGGCATTAATACTCTGATAACAAATAGACATCCATTGGCTAAACTCATAACTGCTGGGTAAGTGGTGCTCTTACGCAGGCTACGGCTTCAGGCCTCCTTGCTTAGACTCAACACATCACATGACTACTTGCTGGTTTGATAAGTGAAATAAGGCTCGGAGGTGATAAGCACCTGAAGTGACGTCACTCAATTCATCCTGCACCATGTAACCCGTATATGGAGAGGATATGTTGATTCGTGCTTTTGCCAAGGGTATTGGTGCGAAGTGAACACAAACTGTCCCAGCCGGGGTTTCGGCTCGCCGGATTCAATTCTCCAATCCGTTGATCTTTTGATCCATTCTGAACATCCTTGGAACACTGATCGCTCCTGAATCTTTCCTCGTCACTTTTAGGGTTCTTTATTAGAAACTGTCAATGAAAACTGTCACCAAAACTGTCAACATAGGTTTCTTTAGTTTTCAAGTTGGTCTGGCTGGCTGGCTATGTATGTATAACAATTACTTATTATGTCTACAAATATTTTTATTTTATCTTTTTAACCTCCCAATAGGTTTGTAGTCTGAGTTTTTTTAGTTTGCAATGTAAATTTATGCTATCATATTTATCTATCGACTGATCTGTTCATATCTATCTATCTTTCTCAGTCTGTTCGTATGCATAAAAGTATGTATGTATATTTGCATGTATCTATCTAAAAAGTAAACTCCCAATTGTTTGTTTGTACCATCACGTTGAACCAAACTGATGTATATAATAATAAATTAATCGTGTCATCCACAGACTGCTGTCTTGTTATATTACAACTCCTCAGTGTGGCTATAGACTATCCATTATTCCATTCAGTACCATGAGGTAGGATCTTCAGACCCAGAGGCTGGCATCTCACCTCTGCCCTACGCAGAATTGGACGATCAGTAAGGTTGAATTTAAGCGATATATTTCACTCACGCATAATTCCCCATCCACCAGAGTGCTCTATTCCTAAATTGGAAGAGTATTGCATGAGCTTATAATGGACGAGCTACCTCACTTAAAGAGTGCTAAACCCTGAATAAGGGATACAATATATATATATATATATATATATATATATATATATATATTCTACGTGATTCGAAATCATGGCAAAGGGATTGGTAGGCGGCTGTTTCACCTACTGATGCAAACTAAAAAGTTTTACTCATCATCGTTTCGTTTGTTTTTCATATACACTACGAACATTTCAGTACTCTTCAGTTGGAGGGGAGTTTTACCCCGAAGCAGCCATTTTTGCTCTCTTTACTCGTTGTTTTTGAATTGCAGATCTCATGCCTTTCATATTATCGGCACTGATCAATTATCTCCCCTTCCAGATGATTCACTTAAAAAAAAAAAAAAAAAAAAAAAAAAAAAAAAGGTCAAAGGCAAGTTTTGAATTCTGTTTACCGAAGGGTTGGGAAGCACAACGTGTTTTCTGTAAATCTTAGCAAGGGTTTTTGAGTGAGGGATTCTCGAATGAAATGTTAGTCGAGGCTTTTAAAGCAGAAAGCTGAGCTGGGCTCACTACCTCTGTTATCTCAAGTCGTAGGCGACCAGAAATGCTTCGTTGATACTTAATACATACCTATCTATAAACGGGTATGCCGAGAGACAGATCTACAGGGTGTTTCAAAAAGGGATCCACCCGTCTTTTTGAACATGCATTTAAACTGTTTTGAATTCAGTTTAAACTAAGACAGTGCGCGTTTGGAAGGGGTTGAGCAGCCTGTCGTAATTGTCATGTAAAATAATATTCCATCCCTCGCACGAAACTACGACTTCGAAGTATTTCGGTTATTTCTGCCCAGTTTTGTAAATCTAGATCAATTATACTGAAATCTAGATCTGTGACGAATTTAGATATTTTATGTCCAAATTTAGATCTATGATTTTAGATTTTTTTTCATATATTTTCATTTGATTTCTCGTAGACTGCTGATCCAATGGACTTCAAACTCGGCACTGCTCTGCTTTGTGTACTGGTTAGAATCTGGCGAATGTCATTTTTTCTTTACAAATGCAAATTACAATAAAAAAATTACAAATAGATGCTAATTATAAGTACATTTCAATTTCATTGTAGGTGTTGAAAGTTATTTCTCGTACCCGATTCTCTACTTAAACTTCTCATTATTTTGGAAATGACATTACTGACACAGCACAGTGGAAGGGATGCTTGAATGAGGCTAGTGCATAATACAATCATCTCAGCTACGAAATACTGTTGTTTGTAAGTACAGTGTTGTCGCGTGACTAATATTGTAGCATTAATTTACTGGCACGTAAATTTTACCATCTCAATAGCGTCGTCAATTTAGTGCTCTTCGAACTAAATTTAGCCTGTTTCTTGTTTTAAATTCAACATTTGGAGCTATTTTTAGCCCATTTTAGGCGTAACTTTTCAGTGATTTCAGCTAATTTTTCAACCGTTTTAGACAAACATAGTAATTTTTTTATCTATTGGAAATGGTGATTAAATTGCCAACATTGTTGTTTTTAAAGCTCTTTTAGGTGTTTTTATGCTTTTTCGAGGTCAATTCATCGCGTAACAGAATTGCAGAATTTAGACATTATTAGCACTACACCATCTATACGTAAGCAATGAAGATAGTAATTACTAGCAATTACTGAAATAATCACTTGATACCAACGATGTATCTATCTCACTGTGTCCACATCTATCTATCTATCTATCTATCTATCTATCTATCTGTCTGTCTATCTGGGATCAATGCATTGGTATGGATTATGGTTGATCCGACAATATTAGAATGAAATGACAATATCAGAAGGCTTGCTTTGACAAATGATCCTTTATTTCGGCATTCTACCCAAATCCAGCTCTGTCAAGAACTGAGCAGGTCATACAAAAAACCCCCAACTGTTTTCATACCTGATCTGTGAATTGTGGCAAGTAGGGTGGTAGTTGATTAAGCGGGTAGGCAAACAGACCATGTGTTGGGCGAAACGTCGGAATGAAGAGACATTTGTCACAGCAAGCCTTCAAATATTGTCATTTCTGTCTATCTATCTATCTATCCATCTATCTATCTATCTATCCTAAGAGTCACCCGTAAATGAATGTACCCTAACTCTTTTCTTGATAGAAAAGTAATTTTCTTCTAAACAAAATAGGGTTTTTATTATTTCCAGTTGAATATTACACAATCGAAGCGAATATCATCAGGTATCATTTATGACCAAAATCTACAGAATTGAGCCTCTGTTCCTAAAAAGTATTTTTTGGTATAGGATGAACTCATTTTTGGACGGCAGCGTATTCATATTTTGGTAACGGAGTTTCAATGTTGTATACTTTGAGTATAAGTAATATCTGATGATGTCTGTTTTAATTTCGTGATATTCCACTAGGAATATTCAAATCCTGCTATGTTTGGTTTTAATCAACTTTCTTTATATATATAATGCAAAGAGTTGCTGCATTTGGTGATATATAAGATCCTCCTTCCCTTTAAGAATGAGAAGGAGTTAAAAAGAAAAACTTTGTGATAACGTCTCGCATTTACCCTTTTTTTTATATATAAAGTGGCAGGAGCGTACTCATTTATGGGTGGTACTCTATCTATCTATCTATCTATCTATCTATCCCAGCCTGTTCAAAATTATCTATCTATCTATCTATATTAGCCTGTTGATACATATATATATATATATATATATATATATATATATATATATATATATATATATATATCCAAAGACTCAAAAGAACGTGCATTAGCTCAAAAAATTATATGCACTAAGCTGTACAAAGTTCCCAAGAGTGCACCCAAATATGATAATCGTTAGAATATAACTGGGGGAGCAAATTTCAAGTCTCGGTTACGGCGTATGTAATTCTTGAGGCCGACCCTCCAAGTGAGGAACGAAATCACAGCAACTGTATGAATCTACCTAATGAACTACCAAACTCGAAGCCTGAGTTCGTTATCAGTAGCTCTAATCAAGTGGTTCCCGAAGGGTGGGCTCTAGCATAATAGTGTGCCTCAGCTTTCTGAATATTTTCCCGACGAGTACAACCGCAACATTTTAAAATCTAGAGTAAACAAGTTAGTCTTTAGTAACCAATGTTCGACTTCTTAGTCTTCATCTTAAACATGTTTTAGTGTTTCCAACTTCACAATCTTAATATCAATAGAATATTTTTCTTTTACAATTCTTAATTCTGTGGTATAAATCCCTCCATTCTTACAAACCCTTCGGTGAGGAGAGTAGCCAAAAGAGCATGCTCAGAAGGACCTGACGTAGACAAAAGAAAAAACAAAAAAACAAAGGAAAACTGTCTCCCAAGTCTGCGGATGAAATCTTTCTCCCCAAATGAATAAACATGTATTTCGAGCCTTGAAAATATCTCGTACAGTTTTTATTCATTTTTATTTTTTTTATAATGTCTGTCTAGCTTCCGCCATTGGTGTCCGTACTAGATTTTGCGAGATCTTGTCTTTCTTAGCAACGGATGAAACAAACGCGAGATGATGAGTAAATATATCCGTATACTTATAGACATCTTTTTATTTTTTTTTATAAAACTTGTAATGTTTTCGTCTAATTCATTTCATTTCACAGGATGCCCACTTACACTACATTCCATCCTTTTTAACTGCAATGTTTACTTTCATTTGGAAACAGGAAGATGATCAAACAGTGATCACATGTATTTAAGATTAAATGGAGGAAAAGCTTGGTGTGGTGCGGAAGTCTAGTAGATTTCTTGGTGTGCCGTCATATAAGACAGTTTGAGAACTAGTGCTCTAGTCTATGTCACTCAAGATAGGATTGCCAGATGTTGTTTTTTTTGCCACGTAAGACCAAATTTGGGCAATCTTTTAGAAAAACACAATTCTTGAGAAGCCATTTTGAATTGGCTAAAAGCGCTGAGATTTGAAAAAAGGGAGGTAATCAACCCGCTGGACGATTAACAACGAGATGATTTGAAAAACGGTTTCTTGAACAAAAGTTTCATCTTAATTATTTTATGGTTCAATCATATATATATATATATATATATATATATATATATATATATATATATATATATATAAAGGACGCTTTCTTTAGACCGAGAATAGAGTCATTTAAAGTTTAGATCTTTACATCGAGAATGACGTTATGTGAACATTGTACATTTATGATATTACCTGGAAATGGTATACCAAATTTAAGACACATTTTGAAAAATCTGACCTCTTTCAGCCATTCAAAATAACCTCTTCAAAATGGCCGTTCAAGAATTGCGTTTTTCGAAGGATTGTCCCAAATTTGCATGGTCCTGGGACCAAATTTAGGAGCTTCAGTATCAAAACAATCAAATAACTTAAAATCCACCTCAGACCAAATTTCTATGGTCCTGGAACTAAACTGAGTTGCTTCAGTATCAAATAATCAAATAACTCAAAATCCATCACAGACCAAATTTGTATGGTCTTTGGACCAAATCAAGTAGCTTCCTAACCAAAAAAATTAAATAGAAAATCTGTCATCAGATAAAGTTTTCAGGAAGAATTGATCCAAACACATTTTTCGCATCTATTGTTCATGTTTATTGATATCGAATTATACTATTCGTGAGTTAAGGATAGTAATCTTTTGTGAATTTCCATTTTTATTTCAGTACGAAAATCTCCTTTTTCGGAACCAAATAATTTCGGTAAGGACTGAGTTTTCCAAAACTTGTTCGTAAAAAATACCCAATGGTAACCTTCGTTTTGTTCCCTGATTGGATCAGTTGAAATTCCCTTGCTTTAAATCTTACAGGTATTGTTTTTACGACATTAAAAGCTTTTTAGTTTGTAGTTCGTATAGTGAGTAGGTCAGTGGGACACGAACTAGTTCAGGTTTGACTTTTGCATGTTGACTAAGAACAGTGGCGTCCTCCAAGCGCCTTTGAACTGGAGCCTTCATATGACTAATCGAACACACCCTTGTACCCAATACCCCTGTTAGAGAGAGAGAAAGAGAGAGGGTAGAAAAAGAAAATTGAGCTCGACTTTAATCGTTTTAATTTACACCGATTTCCTTCCGAATCGACCTCCCGTGTAATTGTGGTCGACATCAACTAGGTTAACAGCAACACTATTTTCCCATAGATTCATGTATATATAAATATATATATATATATATATATATATATATATATATATATATATATATATATATATATATATATATTAATGTGTGTGTGTGTGTATATATATATATATATATATATATATATGTGTGTGTGTGTGTGTATATATATATATATATATATATATATATATATATATATATATATATATATATATATAAAGCTTCAGTTAGATTATTAGTTTTGGGATTTCCTCCGAAATGTCTCTCTCACGAGATCAGAAAAATTACTTGAAGGGTGACGCCTTCCCGTACGTATCTCTAAAGCACCTATAAATCAAGGTGGAGGACAAGACTGACTGATGCAGGGTCAAACTCTACTCCAACTTCGAGTCCAATTGAAGATGATTACTACAATTTTGGTATTGTATTTATGATAAATAAAACAATTATAAAAATGTATTTGGGGGATGGAAATGTATTTATCCAGGCGAGCGAATGAGAAGAAGCAAGGCTTTGGTATTGATATTGGCCTATACCATTCCGTAAGAAAATGAACTCTGTTGCAAATCCATGCACTGCTTAACCACAGAACTGAAATTGAACAAAATATTCATGCAAATATAACACATGCCAACGGATGTTATAGGTTAAAAAACTTGCTATGAAGACTTTTGTTATAAAGAAAAATACGGTTTAAATCACACTGAATTTGTTTCGTGACCCTTAAGGCGGCTGTAGCAAGGATGTTAATTTAGAACGCGTTTGTTTTTTTGAAAAATAAAAACGAGCAAGCCATTGATAAGAGATATCACGTTGGAATTATGACATGACGATTATCTGCTGTAACCATGCTGAATATGTATAATTCATAGATTTCAAAACAAAAAAAAAGAACCTGAAAGTTGTAATGAATGAATTTTCTCCCAATAATATGCATGTTATTAATGAAAAGGAATATATTGGGAATTAGGGTTTGTTTACAATCGAAATCTGATGAAGCATGACATTTTGCCTTACGAAAGGTTAAGCCTTATAGATAACTATAAAGATATGTCCCCACTCTCCAGCGATCAGTTGAAATTTTAATCGACACTACATACTTTTATTACTTGTGAGAATTTAAGAAATTGATTTGAAAGCTTTTGTTTCGTGTACTTATATCTTCTGACCATTGTCAAAATCAAGTATAAATGAACAACAACCCCCACAATTTGTGAACAATGAAGAGAAAACAGTCAAGATTGTAAATTGTGAAGTTTCACACCTTCGTTCACTCGATGTTAAAAACGGTGCACAAATAGATTGAAATAGGAGGATTTATGAAAAAAACGAAAAACAAAACAGAATTACAATTCATAAATAAATATGATTACGGTTGTAAAATTTCACACCTTCGTTCACTCGGTGTTAAAAACAGTGCACAAATTCATCACCCCCCTAAGAACACATAGTACTAGGAAATATTTTTAAAAAAACTAGTTTGTTTTAAATAAATAAATAAATTAAACAATAGTAATATTTTTTAAAGATTTCAGGGAAATACCGATTCAGAAAATAAACAAACACGTCTGGTTGGTCACTCAAGAAAAATCGTCGCTTGATTAACATCTTTTGGCCAGCATGCTGTGTCAGAAAACTGGAAATTTTCGTTCGGAAGTGATAACTAAAACAGTCCGAATTTTGGAAAAAAAACATGTATGAATGCAGCCAGACAGAAACTAAGGGATCAATTTAGCATAAATTTACATTGTAACTACTCTTTCTCTGCGAAAAAAAAGATCAGCAACAGTCCAGCAAGAGTTGAAAGAAGCCGGGTCCTAAATATGTGTTCAATTGAGCATGAATTTAAATTGATGTTCCCAATAAAGATAGTTTGGGGTTGATTCTTAAAAACTAACGTAAAAACCATCTCTGGGGTTTCAGTAGTACACACAGAAAATTTCATGGGTTCTTTTTATGTGGTTTCTACGACAGGTGAGTACATACAAATGGACAGACGGATATTCGGTGAACTGTTAAATGATTGATACTTAGTTTTAATATTCGATTAGTTGCAATAAACTACCTGCACTTTTGTGCATCCGTTGTCAATTTTGACAATGGTTAAAAGCTATGCAGACACAAAACGAAAGAAAGCTGATATCTGTTCGTATTTACGATATAAGACAATAATTTAAGTGAGTGTCCCGTGTCAGTTTCTTTTAGTTTGGATAAAATTCGGATTAAGGATTAAGCCGAAAATCAAAAGATGTATGTTCACCTTATCCGAATCTTAACCACTTCTTGTTTTATCAATAGTAAATAATGTTTAGCTGATGATTGCCCGACCCTACGTGAATCTGACAGTTGTGCTGTGAAGAATGGAACAAACGGTTTAATTTTAGTTTCAAACAAGAATATGATTGTTACTAACTTTTGTTCGGACAATTTAAACGATTCTTCCCATCTTCGACATAGTCAGAACGTTTTGGTCGATTCATTCTACGTTATAGTTATAAAGTTATAGACAGAATATGATTGAGTCTTGGTACGAGCTGGTCATTTGCTACCCCGTGAAATAAACGTTCAAGGACGAATCCACCAGTCCTGTCTTCAATGCGCTTAGCAAAGCAATTGTATCAAATGCCTCAGAATAGAATCTGTCAGAAAATATTGGGTTAGCTTGTTGAGTGACGCTTGGGATTTACAGTTGATTGTGTTAAACCATATTAAATTTCATGCCTTACCAGAAGAATTTAACTTGACCACTTTTCAAACACCAGTTTGACTGCAGATCTACTTAATTTATCAGATTGAAATAAGCCAGTGCGTATTAGTATGGTAAATTTTCGTTAATATCAAAGACTTGCCAATTTAGCTCAGTCAATAAGACAGTCTGATGGCAATTAATTGGTCGTCAGTTCAGATTGGTAGGGGGAAGTGTGTTATACATATCAGTTTACCTCATTTTGGTGAGGATTGTTCTTGCTATTCTCACGACAGGAATGAAAAGTCAACTCCAGATTTTGTATTAAACTTTGTCAAAAATCTAAATTTTAATTAGTGACGTTTTATCCTGTCTGGGGAACTGGAGCAATTTCTAGTCAAAATGTTAGTTTAGAAGACGTTTGAGTTTTTGAAAGCGAGTGAGCTATTTTGAAAATGACACCTCAGACTGGGTGAAAGCTTTCCAGAAAGGGGTTTTTATGACGTATATTTTTTCTATTATTGTGATGACTAAAATCGGTCAAATTTCCAGCCAACTTCATTGCTAAAATGACAAATATACTGAATTAAAATCCACTCATCCAATATTATACTTATTTAAAGTTCATCGATGAAATAAAATAATTAAGACTCCAGAACAAATTATTAATGAGAATAAAACGTTTACTCCTATTAAAATTACTTATTATTTTTTTTTAATAGGCCAAATTTTCGGATTTTTATCGGATAAATTGAGGAAAAAATTAGTCAGATCTGGACAAAAATGGTGCATTTGGTAACACTGGGTTGTTTACAACGGAATACATGACTTTCCAATTAGGTTCATGCAAGAACATTTTTGTCGAATTCTATGGCTCACGAATATCTCGTTCAGTCAGCGGTTTTTAGTTTAGAAGATTCCAAGATGAAATGGACGACATCTCGATTGTTTCATAACGCCAGAGGAAATGAAACTGACGAGACACACATGTTTACTACTCTATAGATTTGAGTTATAGAGCTTTAAATTTTTTTTCTACCTACTGTAGAGTGTAGATAACCCTTGTTGCTATAAATAATAAAACATACTTGGCACCACTGAGCAAAACTTGTATTGCTGTTTGAAGCAATGGATCCAAAAACTGCTCATGCTGGAGAACTTGAAGATGCTTGGACATAATAAGAAAGAAATTTGTTGCTTAAATGATTTATGGTGAAAATGTTTTTGCAATATTGCGAATATTTTTATTCAGATGGTTATTAGAAACAAATATTTTATTCAGTATGTCTCACTCTTTCCTTTCATTACAAGGGGCACATAGCTGTCACCGTTGATTGACCCAGTGCCAACAAAACAGGGAGCAGCTGCCGCGCTACCCTCGTGGTTTCCGGCGCCCCTGGATAGAGGGAATGATACTAAAGTGCTTTGTATTTCCACCCCTATATATTTCATTTGCAAAGCAACATGTATTTTTCTAGTTGATAAAGATAAAGGCGGACAATTTTTCATTTAATTGAAAAATATTCTAATAAGACACATTTTTGATATGAAGAAAAATGCATTACTATTTCGAGAAACAATCTTATAAAGTTTGTAACCCGTGATATCATGGGTAGGATTTAGTGAATATAATCGGCATAACTTTAATTCTCTCTAATGATCGCATATGTAGTTTTAGTCACTTGATTGAAAGTTTCACATAACCAACGTTATTTTCTTGATATAATTAGGAATAAATGATAAAATTATCACCCCTCATACATGGCCAGCCAAACCAACTCAAAAACTGAAGAAACCTATATTGACAGTTTTGGCGACAGTTGGCGGTTTCTTACTATAAATGGCACAACACATACTATAGAAAGTCATTGGGTAAATATTTTACTCTAAAAATAGATTGTAAATGATCTTACAATAGTCATTATCAGTCTTATAGCATCCGTCGTTAGATATAGAACTTCCCCAAGATTCGCTGCACTTCTCTATCGTGGGCGTCGCAGTGCCTATACTTACTGAATTTGTGCAGTTCATCTCTCTATCTAGTATTCTGTGGGCTTCGGTTGCGCATGTGATCTCTGGGGATCCATGCGATGAGTCATAATGTTCATCGGTTGTCTGACATTCTTGCAATATGATCAACCCATTTGCCATTTGAGTTTCCTAATGGAGTGTATGATGTCTTGATCTCCTATTTTTCCCTGATATACTGTGCTGTTTTGTGATCTCTCCATGTGAAGTTGAGCATGATTCTCTCATGTGTGCGTTGCATGCTTCTCAGTTTGTAGGTCTGTCTCTTGTTTAGGGTCTATGTTTCAGCTCCATAAATGTCTATCGGGAGGATGCATTGGTTGTATACTCCTCTTTTTAGGATTATTGGGATCGTCTGGTTTTTGAAGGTTGAGTTTGCTCTGCCGAAGGCTTGTCATCCTAGAATGATTCTTTGTTTGATTTCTTCTTCTTTTGAGGGTTTCATAGAGATTTGTTGTTCTAGGTAGATTTTGTGGCCTACTTTCTCTAGTTCTGCATCTTCGATTTTGATCGTTGTGTTATTTCTGACGTGATTGCAGTATATGACCTGTATTTTGCTGAAGTTCATGAGTAGGCCGACTTTTTTTCTTTGTTGATTCAGTTCATCTAGCATTAGTTGGAGGTTGTGTAGGTTTCCTGTGAAAAGGGTGACGTCATCTGCAAATCTGAGGTTGCTCAGATATTCTCCGTCTATTTTGATTCTTCAATTTTCGTAGTCTAGGTTTCTGCAAATCATCTCGAGGTAGGCTGTGAAGAGTGAAAATAATAGTACATTTGGAATGTACAGCAAATTACTTTATCATAAGAATAGATACATTGTAAATTATTTAACAAGCTGAAAAATACCCACCCTCCGTACAGTTATGCAGAGATATATGGAGCCTACGATCATAAAATATAGTGTTTGCAGTCGTAAAATCTGGAGATAAGAAATGATCCAATGTTTTACCGCCAGAGGCTCCAGATAGCAGACGAATTAAATGTAGCCGTATTTTTAGACAAAGTATCAATTGAGATTCGGTTTAACTAATTTTTGTGTCTGCCGGTTCTTCAAAGACAGGCATCCTAATATTCGAATAACAAATAAGTAATTTTATTTACTTCAGGAAGAGAAATAGTAGTTGAAATTAATGCAATGGCCTTTGGTCAAGAATTGGTTTTGTTCAAATACATTGCAGTTTTCCCCAAAGCAAAGTATTTTTTTTTATTTACCTTGTATATAATATTATCTGGACATTAAAAACAAGACTGAACTCTTAACGAAATAATTGCAATGGATATTAAAAGAGTAATTAATAATTACAACTCCTTATTTTCAGCAATGTAACCAAAAAAAACTTTATGATGAGGATAGCCGTTTTCAGTTTCCGTACTTTAAAATTTGAAACAAAACTTAATGCAAGCATTACATACAAAATATGGCTATTATATGTATAACCAAAAAAATCTCAATTGGCATTCATACTCATATTGTAAAAATGGCGGTTCAATAAGGTGCACAAAAGCCAAAGAGTTATGGTAAAAACTCATACTATCTTCTTTGAATTTATTTTGTCATGATATTATGTATCAGTTTTATATTTGATCGTAAAAAGAAGAGAAGACGTTGTCTCTACAAGGATGAAAAGTTTCTTTAGTGTTCTCTGCCCCGGAACCACCTAAAAGAATATTTCTCCTTCAGCCCCTTCTCTGATCAAAGGTGTGTTACATCCTCCGATTACTCTCAATTTGCCTCGTAATCGTTTACCACAGACTAGCTTATCCAGTGATGCCAAATTAGCTTGTTTTTTCGGCTAGATCTAGCCTATTTTTCTTTTGTCTCTCAGTCGATAAAATCTACGATAGCGGATAGCGGATAGCCGAAAATCTAACCATTAAAAAAATTGAACGATTTTATTTTATGGTCAACACAATAATTGATTTTTTTAGTCATAAGGTTGAATTCAAGTTGAACAGATTTAGCTGATTTTAGCAATTCTTTAAGAGTTTTAGCAAAAATAATCAAAGTAAGAATCATCCACTTCAGAGCCAATTCGCTTCCTTACCCTGTAAAAGATACTTTTTTTGAAGAAACGAAGGTCAAGATCAGCTAAAGTACATCAAACTACATAAAGAAGGTCCTTTTTTCATATCAATAAACCAAATTCTGACCAAAACTTTTGATTCGAGAATATTTTTTGAGTCAGTAACTAACTTTCTTTTCTTTCACAAATCTAGTAATTTTAATAGAAATAAAAATACAAAATTTTTTATCGACATTCAAGTCATTTTATTTGATAATTGTACTTCAAATGAGTATATAACATTTTTAGTTGTAGATTTAGCCGAAAGTGGGAAATATTTGGACGATATTAGCCATTTTGGTAGCAGTTTTACCCCACCCCACCCCACCCCAAACAAATTGGAGTTGGCAACATCGAGCTTACTTGCCACAGTCCTATCGTCAGTGTGAACCAGTGTAGAGCCAACGCCCGATCTAAAACTGAAACGCCTAGTCGGTTTCATCTCTTATTCATTTCTTGACACTTTAATTCTTCCCAAATCTGGCATCATCACAAAAACTACTATTTGGCAAAGGAGATAATCCACGGAGACACTATACATGCCACCTCTATTGAACTATTAAGGAGAAAATTGTTGAATTGACCATTTTGAATGGCTAAAAGTGGCTAGATTTTTTTAAATGTTGTTAATGTTCCAATAACACTATTTTCGATTATATTTTCGATAGGGTTTGTAAGAAGCCTTGGAATTAGGGTTAGCGAGTAGGTTTGGGGTTAGAGTTAATGGGTAGGTTTGGTGTTAGGGTTAGCGGGTAGGTTAGGATTAGTACATAAGTTTGGAATTAGTAAGTAGGTTTGGAGTTAGGGTTAGTTGGTAGGTTAAGAATTCGGGTTAGTTGGTAGGTTTGGGCTTCAGGTTAGTAGATGGGTTTGGACTGAACAGTAACCCTAGATCATTTTCTTTCTAGTTAAATTCAATGAAATGCAGTTTCAAATGATCATAGTTTTGTTTTTTCGTTGCTTTGATTTCACTCCCATGAAATTTAAACCAATCTTTAGTAACCTTTAGCCATTCAGAAATGGCTTGTTTAAAAATTTGCCCCGAAAGTAGTAGCAGCTATGGCGTCTTTGTAGATTAGCCCCCTTGCCAAATATCGTTATTTTGTTTAATTTCACCTATTCCATACAATTACCAAATACTGTTTTCCAGGCATTTTTTTTGCCACGTCTTGAGAATTTACCCTGTATCCAACAGACTGGTGATAACTTTTTTCATAGGCTGATCCTAACCCCAAGGGAGATAATCTGTGCTAGACAGTAATCTGAACTCTAGTATATGGCCTCTGGATATAATATATTAATAAAACTCTTATTATTACATATAACAATATGTCAGCGAAAGTATCATAAATAATTCAAAAATATACTATATCACAAAAATTAATTCCCCTATCAGTAAACAGCTTTAGACGGGGCAGCTGGGGGGTGGGAACAGTGGTGGAACAGCGAGATGACACCATTAGAGGGTGCACCATCAGACGGGGGGCACCAAGGAAGCAGTCTGAAAGTGTTTGATATAGTTTCTTGGTAGTTTTTTTTCTAATGAAACTTTTATTGACACGATGTTTCAGAAAGTACTCAATGAAATTCAATTAAATTTCATAGAAGTGTGGACAATGGAGATGAGAAGAAGAATTTGGGGGCGGATCCAGAAATATCTTATTTGATTGAGAGGTATACCCATTTTTTTCACACATTTTTGTACATGGTCATGGATGCCCACATTATATCTCCGAAAGTTCTCAAAGAATTTTTTATGAAAATTTTTCGTAGGATGAACAATATTCATGGAACTGAAACATGCAACCTAACCAAGAGACAGACCCGAAAATTGAGAACCATGCAACGTGCACATGAAAGAATTATGCTGGGCCTCACATGGAGAGACCGCAAGATAGCACAATATATCCGGGAGAAGACAGGAGTCAGGGACATCATAGAATCCATTAAAAAGTTCAAATGGCAATGGGTAGGCCATGTTGCAAGAATGGCAGACAACTGATCATCCCTCACAACATGGATCCCCAGAGATCACATGCGCAACTGAGACCGGGAAAGTTCTAGATGGAGAGACGTGCTGGACAATTTCAGAAAATATTTGCTCTGCGACGCCCACGACAAAGAAGAGTGGCGAATCCTGTGGAAGGTCTATGTCCTGCGATAGACGATAAAAGACTGATGATGATGATGATGATGATGATGATGAATAAGCTACGGAAGAAGCGATTGAATTTTGAATAAGAATATTTTCATGGCGCCTTTACACATACTCCACATATCATTTCACAAAATCAGAACTGAAAAATTAAAAACCAAAAATGAATAGAATCCTTTGTAAGACTTCTGCTATCCCATTCAATAATATGGGAGAATCATGATAAATAACGAATAGAGTTGAAACAAAAACATCACCAACATTCTAGATATCTTAGGAAGAGAGCATATTTTAGAAGGCAACGACACCATGAGTTACCGCCCTGGGTGTCACCAACCATAGGCCCACCGCTGAGTGTAAATTAAACATGTCTCCGTATTTTAAGAGGAAGAAGAGAAATACAGACTTTAAGTGACCAAGAAGACCTATACGTCGCTAACCTAACCACAAAGCATGATGGTACACTAGAAAAATGTTACATAAACAAATAAATTTCTCCAATTTGTTAAACCTAAACTTATTAGTATTTCTCTGGGGGGTAATACATCTCAAGAATCCTAATAAATTTCCAAAATAGACCAAACAAATCTAAAAAGAATTTGCAAGGGGCACAGCTGGACCTAACGTCGCCATTACTAACAAGAGAGTACATTTGGAGACTAGTATGTCGAAGCGTAACAAATTCGAGTAATTTTAGAAAATTTGTCTACGTAATATTCTCCCTCCATGTAAAGTCGGTAAAAGTCATGAAACCTTCATTCAGAGTTCATCAAAAATACTCAACAAAATTGTCAGCATGAGTTTCTCAAGTTTTTAAGCTAGTCTGGCTGGCTGACTGGCTATATATGTGTGTATGTAACGCGTGTACATACCGAACCAATTGAGCTAGAGGGCTGGGAATTTAGACATCTACTCCTTATCATGTCTAGAAAGGATGTTTTGTTTTCTTTCGTCATTCTACAACCCGCTGCTCACCAAAATAGGTTTTAATAAGAGGGGGTTCAATTCAGGTTATGGGTCTATGCTGAACCGGTTTCTCAGTTTGTGTCCGGTAGCACCCAACGCTTTTTTTTTTTTTTTTTCAAGATTGGACTTCTTAGAGAACCAACTAATAGCAACAAAGGTAACTTATTCATTGATCATCCCCTTTACGAACCGTCAACACAGGATGCTGCCAAAAGACTTCGGTCACGTGACAATTTCTATTGAGTGAATAACAATACCCTTTTCTTTTCTTTTTTCTTTCAAAATTTTCTGAGTCAAAATTGGGTATGCGACATCAAAGCAGCGGGGGGGGGGGAGAATTGCCGATTTAGCGCTCTTCAGGCTAAAATTAGCGCATTTTTTTGTTTTGGCAACACAAAAATTCACCATTTAGCGGTATTTTCAGCTGATAGTAACCGCTATTTTTCAGGAAATTCAGCTAGATTTTGTCAATTCTATAGCCATTAAAACTGATTACAGCAATTTTTTATCATTTGAAAATGACTCAGGGTGGCTGTAGATGCAGCCAAATGCTACCTATTTTGTAACAATTTGTGCAAATCATAACAATTTCTAGCAGTTAAAAATTGCTGAAATAACCTAAAATCTGGCTGGATCTATGAACTCTGTTAGCCATTTTGATGGCTAGAATTGCTAAAAGATTACGCTAAATATCCGCTGAAAATAGTGCTGGGTGTTGAATTTTCATGTAGCCAAGTCAAAAAAATGTGCTAAATTTAGCCTGAATAGTGATAAATTCTCAAACCCCCTGCCCGAGGACGCATCCTAAATTTTGCCATGTAAAATTTTTGTAAATTCAGCCAGATTTTAGCTATATTTCAGCAATTTAGGCCAAATCTAGATTAAGATCGAATTTTTTTTTTTTTTCCTTTTTTTGAGTTTGCCACCCTGGATTCGGTATAACTTTGACCAGATTTACGAAGGGAGTGGAACCCTATAAGTACGTAATTCAATCATTTCCAAGTAGGTTATGTTTGACGAGTCAGTGAGCAAGGATTTTTCCTCAACTTGAAAAAATAAATTGAGAAACACTTCATTAATAGCACATATGTTCATTGAAATTCAGTTGCCCTAAAAACTGTCAACTCAGCGATATACCACAAACACTCGTTGGAACGGCAATCGCTCTAACAGCGCTAATTGCACACGTTCTAACGGCATGTTTCTTTTTATTGAATCATCGTAGCCCGACAAAAGTCTTGCTCGACCAACCAGCAAAGTGGGTTACAGATTCTTCTCTCTTTGGTTGTCTGTTTGTTTGGGTGTCTGTATTTCCGGGGGCTCCTGGTTACATTTTTGGGGCTACAACCTCAAAAATTTGCATTGAGTACACAATTAAGCAACATCAAAAAAGGTTTATTTTTATTCCCCCAAAATTATCTTTTTCGCTTCTGAAGTTGTTCATAGCAAACAATTCCCAAATCTATTTTCTTAAGATAATTTTAGATGATATAGTAGATAATCAGTTCTGGTACACGCGCGGGCAACGGTTATCCATTTATGCGAGGTACGGATATTCTCATAAAATCATTGTCGAAGATTAGTTTGCAGCAACTGCACGTAGAGATTTCAGTACAATATTTAAAAAAAAAAAGAAGCTTAAACCCTTGAAAATTATGCCACCTCAAGTAACATGAAGCATTAATATGTGAAAGGGTAAGAAAAATACTTATGTGTCTGTACTTTTATATTTCTCATTAATACCCTTTGGATAAATCCAACCATTCTAAGAGCAAATTCCCCGAAGGCACTGTAATAACCAGAAACAGAGGGACCAGTGGCCTGACAAATTTAGGTCAACAGGCATCAAGATAAAAAGCATCAGTCAAAAGGACAACAGTGTAGTACGGATTACTGCAAATTATATTTGCGTTTCGATCAAAAGGCATCAGTCAAAATGATAACACCGTTGTCATCAAGAAGCAATTATCCAGGGGACAGATGTTCTAGAACCGTGTATTGGTGGGCAGAAGTTTAGTCAAGATAGAAACCGGGATATTGCACAATTGATTCAACTTTTTTTTTGTTTGTTTTTTCCCCCAAACATACAGGGACTAAAGGGACTCACTACTCATCAGCAGCGGTTTAGGGAGATGCAGATTCATGCCGATTGATTAGAGGGGGATTCTTACCTTTTTCAAATGCATAAATGCGAAGTAAATGCATAACCTCATACAGCCGGAATTTAAACCGGCTAACGGACACCATTTTACGAGCAGTTACCTGTTAATTAAACTCTGCACATTGGGCTAATCTAGGGTTCTTGACTCCCCGAGATTTGCTAAACTTTGGCACCTTAAAAATATGTAACTGTCAGATATTCCCCAAGATGTGACCTCACACTACGGAATTATCTTATTTAGACTGTTCTCATTTAGTTCGATTAGTTAACTTTCTCATCTTTCCTCCTGCTCTTGGAAAGTCTTATTGTCTCAGACACGTGACAGGCGCCCCCTAGAACTTGGCACCCTGGGTAGCTGCCCTTGTTACCGTTAAATGACGCTGGCACTGCTGCACCTCAAGACGTACTCTTCGTGAGTAATAAATCATGTCGTCAGTGCCGTTCAAACTTGGTGCTATCTCACTAATTCACATCGACATGATTCAAGCGAAACTCTTTTTCTAGGTTACCATCAAGATGCAAAACAAGGGTATTTATTTTCAGAGTCTCTGTCGAATCATTTTTGCTAAAAAAAGGGGGGGATGTCTTTATGTCATTGTTTATTTATAATGAACGAGGTCAACACATTTTGCACCTTCAACACGGGTCTAGGGTTTCAAGTTGCTTTTGAACAAGGAGATCTTTGAAGAGAACGTCACGTTAGAAGGGGGAAGGAAAACGCGAAAAGGTCGGCTGTGTACTTTGCGAACCGAATTGACCCAGAGATGCGATGGCGAAGGCGTGGTAGGGTGGCAGGGAGATATCAGAAATGTCAGGGGAGGGTTTTGAACCATAAAATCACACACACACTTGCTTAGAGGCTGAGATAGTTGCAACACCTGAAGTCGTATTTCCTTTATTAGAAACTATCAACCAAAACAGTCAGTATAGATTTTTTCTCAGTTTTAAGCTAGTCTGTCTGTCTGTCTGGCTAGTTGCATACGTATCGTACGTACAGGCCGCACAAAAGGAGCTAGAGGGATGAAATTTTCAACATTTACTCTGTATCATGTCAACAAAACGGTTTTCTGTTTTTCTTTTTTTAATCTTCTCCCCAACCCAAATTGATTTTTAGAGAAACGTTCAATTTGCAATGTAGGTTTATGCTAAACTGGTGCCTTAGTCTATGTCCACCTGTTTTTAGAAAATTCAGACTTTTTCTGATATCATTACTAAAAGAAATGGCGAGAAAAGTAACCTGTACATTGACCACCCCTAACAGGGTACGTTGCCAGAAAGACTATTTAGTGACTAACCAGACCTTTATTATTATTATTATTATTATTATTATTATTATTATTATTATTATTATTATTATTTGCAATTTCACATCAGTTGCCTGGTGGTTACAGCTGGATGTTGAGTGACAGCAAGTCTCCTCAAGTCTCCAGCCCTCCTCTCCACACTCTCATAGACCAAAGCAATACTGTGGTTAAAACTTTCACGGTGGTCATCGCTGAAGGCTGAGTGTCTGTAAGTCAACCCTAGGTCTTCGGCCCACATCTCATCATCTCGCCTATCACGCCTGTGCGGTAGATCACATCTCCGCTTTCATTTTCCTTCCTCTGTTAGGCCACTGTTAACATTTCGTGTCGTAGACCTTATATTTCTAGTGCTTTCCTCGGTGTCCGTGCAGTTCCTAGCAGTGCTGTGGTCTGTCTCAATCAGTCTCAATCCTTTTTTTTATCCCGTGCTCCTCTCCCCCAATCTCACCCTCAGTGTCTTTTGGACAGTTCCGAGTGTATTATAATTATGAAAATGTTTTTCTTTGATATTTGATTGTATTCGTGGCCAACCAGGTTCCGGTCAGAAACTTAGGACAGGCAACCATTATATGACTTAGTCGGCACTGGCAAATAGTTATCAGACGGACGACGAGGTTACACAACAGAAACGGTTCAGAAATGAATAAAATACAGAATAATATTCACATGGATAGTGGTTTACGAATGATATGGGTGAGAACAATTTTCTGTATTCCATAGATGTTTGGGTTTCTTGGTATTAAACATATATATTCGTTGACATCTTTTTCAATGACCAGGAATCGATTCTGTCTTGAGTTGCCTGATTTTTATGAACTCAATTTCCAGGTCGCTGTACTTAGTTTCTCAAACTCTTACTAATATGATTTTTGTCTAGTTGAATGGTCATATCCATTAATAGACAAACTGTTTCCTTCCTATCCTCAAATTATTTTGCGCAGTCGGTCGGCTTTGATGGTACGATCCGTGTGTACTGGTAAATCTCAAGTACCAACAGGCAGTGTGCTGTACACCATAGTGCTGAAGAAATATCGATGTATTCGTCATCTGTGGACGCACTGTCCTACTCTTTTGCGGTTTAGCTAGACATCAGGATATGATGTGGCCAATAGTTACAGTTGCGATATCACAGAATCTGCTGTTGGGGTTTACACCTTTTCTGATAACCTAGTCCAGGTAGTTCATTGGAATTGAGACTCTGATCTTTGACTGCTAGGATTGAACCTTCTCTTTCGGTTTTTAATCTTGGACTTCATAGCCACTGATAGGTTTTGATATTCAAGCTCAACCTTCAAAAACAAGTCAATCCCAATAATCCTAAAAAGAAGAGTATACAATCAATGCATCCTCTCAATAGTTACTTATGGTGCTGAAACATGGAACCTAACCAAGAGACAGACTCGCAAACAGAGACATCATAGAATCAGATGGACATCACGACTCACAACATGGATCCCCTGAGATCACATGCGAAACCAAGGCCGACAGAATACAAGATGGAGAGATGAACAAGACAATTTTAGAAAATACTGGTTCTGCGACGCCCACGATAGAGAAATCTGGCGAATCCTGGGGAAGGTCTATGTCCAACAACAGACGTTAAAAGAATGATGATTATGATGATGATCTTGGATACAAAGTGGGTATTGAGAGTACAGGCTAACAAGCTATCTAAGTCTGTTCGTACCTTTCTATCCATCTGTTTATCTATCTATCTGTCCGAAGGTCTATCTATATCTATCGAGCAAGCAATCAAAGTCTGTTCATATCTATCTATCTATCAATCTATCTAAGAATGTTCATAGAGATATAAATAGATACAACAATCTTCGGTCCAGTTTTCCTGATGACTTCTCTTTCACTTGTGGAGCTGAGAAGATTATATTGTAACAATCTCACGTTGAAAGGCAGTCATTGAATTCTTCTCGGGTCTCAACTGTTTGGCATTTAGCAGCACACTAGTGAAAGAGAAAAAAATCCTTTCAAAATCTTTTTATTAAAAGGCCAGGGAAAAGACAGAATTTTGAATGCTGAATTTTTACATAACGATCTATCTATCTATCTATCTATAAATATATCGAATCACCATAACCCCATGAATGGCTTGCCCGACCAGCCAGCAAAGTGGTCCTCGGATTATTCTCTCTTTGTACGTTTAATTTTTTGAGCATCCCTGGCCACATTTTTGGGGCTACAACTTTTAAATTTTCCATGGGTAAATCGCTAAATATCATCTAAAAATTTTTTCCAAAAAAAAAATTCTCCAAAAGGTGCTTTTTTTTTGTCGTTATGGTCATTTTGGACAAACGAAGCCCGAATTTTGTGCTGGTATTTTTCAGATAATTTTAAATAAAAGATTATCTTAGACAGTTTTAGATGAAGGATCTATTTTTTTTAAGGATATTTATTCTGATAATTAGTGCTGGTACACGAGTAGGTTAAGGTGATTCATTTATGTGAGATACGGATATATATATATGTGTGTGTGTGTGTGTGTGTGTGTGTGTGTGTGTGTGTGTATTAAGAAATGAACATATTTGGTCCGAGAAAATGAGTTATGAATTGCCTCATATTATATGGGAACTTATTTGAGATGATCTCCCGTCTTTACACGGTTAATATATCACTCACCCGGAATAACGCTACAGGAAATATGGTGAATAAACATTTTATTAAATAAATGTATCCCACATTGTATCTTGAAGCATAGATTTGTTCTTTAGTGTATATATATATATATATATATATATATATATATATATATATATACACACATACACTTATCAATAAGGATAGATATAATAATATTTATGTGTGTTTTTTTTCTGGGTACTTTTCTTGCTCGTAAATACGTCATTATATTTAAACGTAAGACTAGCCTCACTTATTTACGCAGCAACCACAACCACTCCAATCTTTTCAACATACCAGTCACGAAGAAGGAAATGGTTTTATGTAACTTTATGTAGGTTGAATGAAGAGAAATTGTTGAGGGGAAACCTGAGAGGTCCCCAAATATTACGAGCTTGACACAAACGCAAAAACGACCCCATTTTTAAAATTCTTTATAGCATTCTCCCTTTCCACACACAAACAACGATATATATATATATATATATATATATATATATATATATATATATATATATATATATATATATATATATATATATAAAAGCATAAGGAAAGGCAGTTTAAGGAACTAAATCTGCTTAAACCGAAACAAGTACAACAATGCGCAAAACAACGGAAATCGGGAAATGAAGAAATGAGCCCCGGGTAGGATTTTTTTCGATCATCGCCGTTATTTTGTTCAGGAACGTAAATAATTCGGTTTGAGCAATTTCAATTTCCCCAATTGTCTTACCTTATTCACATTGTCCGATACTAAAATCCATTACTTATACTAACATCCATTACTTACTGTCAACTTGTGAACAATCATCATCATCATCATCATCAGCATCCGTTCCCCAGGTTTTGCCACACTTCTCTATTATGGGCGTCGCGGAGCCATATGAATACATAAATACCCGTAGCTCTGAGATTAATTTAACACATATCACATATCAGAGGTGTGATGGATTCATTTATTTCATAATGTGCTCAATACATTCAATATTCAAGTTAAGTCGAAGAAGAGCTTTAAATATAATGAAATAATGGATTTGCTACAGAAATACGTTTACGTTTCTGTCCTGCTTGGGCTTCTTCAGGCGAATCTGTGATTAGAATATTGATATAGATCATGGTTAATCCGACAATACGAGAGTGAAATGACCGTATCAGAAGTCTTGCTGTACAAATAATCATTTTATTTTGATGTTTTGCCCAACAGCTTCGACAAGTAACTGGTATATTTATAATTATTTTGTAACGTGGTCGGTGGGTTAATAGTTGATGTACCACAAAGCTTAATATACGGGATGCACATTTGAGCACAAGAGTGACTTGACCCCTAGATGATAGAAAGATGCGATATATATATATATATATATATATATATATATATATATATATATATATATATATATGAGAGCTTGGTACCTGTCGTTACCCGGGGAAAATCTAACCCTGGATATTTCAATGAGAGTTCTTGAAATTAGGAAAATAAAAAACATTTAGGGGATGTTCACCCCACTTTATCTGGCTATAATACACCCCAAGAAATCCAACACATGCCAGTGCACGCCTTCAAGTAGACCTATGTATCCGCTCCTAAAACCTCAAATATCTAATTTTCTCAAAACTGACGATTCATGTACTCAAATTTCGGCGTTAATAGTTCGCACGTCAAAACAGATTATCGTATTGAAATCGTATCCATGTATAATTGTCGTTTTTAGACTGGGATTAGCGTTAGGTATTTCACTCCAAGAAAAACATGTTTTATTGTCAGTTTAGGATTAGATTCCTGAAAAGGAAATACTGACTAAATGGCATAAGCATTTGGCAAGACATCAATTCGTCGTAATTGATGATTGACAGTTATTTGATAAGTTGGGAAATAAAAGCTTTACGTACTATGTTTTTCTTCCTTTTTTTCCAACACGTATCTATTTTCTGCCTAATCTTCAATCATTCCAATGAGTTATATAAGCATAGTTTGACATTAAACGTAGACCAGGGTAGATGTTTCAAATTTTGCATTTTTGTCAGCAACAAATTACTTCTGGAGGAAAATCGACACTTGATTAAGCTGCTGAACGAAAACAAATTCGTACATAAAGTTCCTCTGCAAACTTATCAAATGACCATCAAACACCAACTACGACATATTGACTTAAAAAAGACCCATTCTTCTCAGTAATTAATGAACATTTGTTTTTCGTTTCTCTAGACCTACATATTTACTTTCTAGCATAGCCAAGAAAAAACTTACGGACAAAATTTCAAACATTTTAATTAATTATGCTTTTAAAAGACCAAAGTAAAATTAAATAAATAACGTAAATTTTACTTTAAATTAACATATTTTCGAGTTTACTTTTTCTTTTGTAACATGAAATATGAATTTTTTGAGACAATAAAAATGTATATTCATAAGTAACAAAAAGCAAAATAAAAATGTCATTCCGACAAAAAAGTTTTCGACGAAACGTCAGTCAACAAAATCCCATTGGCAAAAATCATTTCGGCAAAATTTTTTTCAGTGAATCGTGCGTGTGACGAAATGGCTTTTGGCTAACTCTTTGTCGGCAAAACGTCCGGACAGAACATATACATAGTCTTGAAAGCTTTTGTTCAAAAGCATTGTTTATCATTTTAGTCATTTATTTTCCAATATCAGTTCATGTGATTTATGTAATTTTCTTCAATGATTTTCTCTTGTTTTACACAGACTTTGACATCAAGGTATTGTGTGTCATTTTTTTTGTTGGGATCATCGGTTGCTTACCATGTAACTGCCTTGGGATTTTCAAAACAAAACAGTTATATCAACATGGCTCTCCAACAGTATTGATCGAACACCACCTCCTTCAGCTATTTTTTTTAACAAATAGCTTATATCATACTACACGTAATTTATTTTATATTGGGTATCACCATAGAGTATTGCATATGAATGTTATCTTATACAACACATCATTAAAATATCTTAAACAGAGGTTTTCTCAAGACCACATGCGCAACCGAGGCCGGCAAAATGTTAGATGGAGAGACGAGCTAGACAAGTTCAGGAAGTACTGGCTCCGTGACGCCCATGATAGAGAAGTGTGGCAAATCCTGGGGAAGGTCTATGTCCAACGACGGACGCTAAAAGACTGATGATGATGATGATGATGATGATGATGATGATGATGATGATGATGATCCCAAAAACGTATTTGACGATGAGCGGTCAACAGACGTGACTCATTTTTTCTGTCATTTCTATTGAGTGTTAACCCATGTGAATAATGAATTAAATCGTTTTGGTTTTAATCTTGGACTGTATGCAAACCAACTTATGATATCTTTAAAAATAGTATTTACAAAGAGGAACTTCTTCGAGTTGATTTTCTACCAACATATTCAACCGAAGAATCTTTTTCTATTTGTTCGTCCGTCACTGACACATCTTATTGGTTAATTTACCTTCCTGTTATGACATAACAATTACGTCATAGATTACGTCATTTGAACTCTTGAGACTTGAAAGTCTGATCTCACACTATAATAGTTTCAGTTGAGTTGAGACTTTAAAACAAACTTGAAATCAAGTTACTTGAATTATTGAAAAAAGAAGTTACCCAATAGATTGAGGCTCTTTATTGCCGATCCATTCATGAATAAGCCCGTCATTTTGGACGGGTCTATATATATATATATATATATATATATATATATATATGTATATATATATATGTGTATATATATATATATATATATATATATATATATATATATGTATTTACTCATGACCAAAAGTTAATGTATCAGTAAATAGAAATTCTTCATATATAATTCATTGCAAAAATCAACTATTCCAGAGGACTTTCACTGCCTTCCAAAACGTTTGTCTGTATATGAGGCTGGGTAAAGTGTTGAATGAATAAATCACTGGTATAGGTTATTATATACACCATGTACCCACATCGTCAGCTCCAACTTGCGTAATCAGTAAGCAAGCCATATAATTCATTGAAAATCGGATTTTATTCACAACACAACCACATTAAACAAAAACTTCATTACACGGTGGGAATTTTCATGAAAGGGGCGGAGTCAAACATTTTGCATGAATTTGATTTCAAGCACCTATAATACATTTCAAAGGGAATATTTTTTAA
Source organism: Thysanoteuthis rhombus (assembly GCA_963457665.1). Classification (NCBI taxonomy): domain Eukaryota; kingdom Metazoa; phylum Mollusca; class Cephalopoda; order Oegopsida; family Thysanoteuthidae; genus Thysanoteuthis; species Thysanoteuthis major. Next base: position 5,882,684 of record OY735242.1, read on the forward strand.
TTATAGCTATACATTCGAATATTTTAGCGGTTAGAGATCTAAGCTAAGTATCACCCTTAGTTAGGATTAATATTTTATCTCAGTAATTAATAGATGTTTGGCTTCAATGTGATGCATATACTATACATGAATACTAAAAAACACATTAAACTGAAATCATAGCCACAGTACCAAGATCGATACGATCACAAAGTACAATACAATTACTAAAATGTCCGACATATTTCTTATTTTATCTCGGTACATAGCAAATGAACAAAAATACTATACTATGCAAGTGAAAGAATTGAATATCTTACTAATTGTGAGTAATTTTCTTCTTACCTAGGATTCCCTTATAACACACGTAACACTGGCTTATTCAGGCCATGTCCAGAATGTTCTGTAGAGTCACGAAATGATCAGCAAACTATCCTGATTGGACTCTCTCTTTCTCTCCCTTTTTCTCTCTCGCTCTCTGTCTCTGTCTCTCTCTATATTTATATCGAGCTGGCGACCGATAAGGTTGACGCACCGACGTAGCGCTGCCTTTAACCGTTCAGCTAAACAGCCCGAAGGAAAGGTGAAGGCCCAGATAACTGCTTTATCCCCACTCTTCCCATGGACACTTCCGTCGTATTATATATTATATATATATACATATTTCTCACTAGTAATATATACACACACATGAAATCGATAGCAGTCACTAGACTAAACTACGAACACACAAAAAACCCTACTTAATCTCAGTTATACACAAATGATTCCAACTTTGACACAAAGACAACCCCCTTTTCGCCAATGAAGATAACGAATTAAAAAAACAATAACTTTGCATCATCTCCCCTCTCCTCTCCAAACCGTGTCATATGCAAAATTTTATCATTTTTCCCATTTTAAATTTGACAAAGAGCAAACAGACTCTTGAAACATGTAACGGGAATGAAGACAATCCAGTTTCCAAACATTCATCTTTCGATATTGTCTATAAAATTCAATATACATATGTATATACATGAGGTCTGACCATAGAGAAACCGAACTTTTGAAACAGTGTGTCAATGAGACGTTTCAACGTACTCTGACTGAAATGTTATCTAGCACTGACCTTCACTTTTTGTTTAAAAAGTTCATCAAGCCACCTTATATAGCTAAACAGCTCAGTATGTTTCTACTACACTTGGAGTAATTTTCCAAGTTGAACAATGATGGTTTTTAGAAATGCTGTGATTCATGGAAATCGTCACCTGACTACCAGTAAAGTTTCTGTAAAGGTAAAAAATTTGTAAAAGTTCGTTCAACATGATTTTAAAAGAAAAAACTGACGATGCATCGTCTGTCAGCAAAAGAAGCCTGTTTCAATTTTTGAAGAGTCTAGCAAAAGATTTTCCCCAATTCGAGACAGAATTTCATAAGAGCACGTGATTTTTCTAAGACCTCCATTGTTCAACCTTGGGAATAAACGTCAAGCGCACTAGTAACATGACAATTCTGCCTAGTGTAGCTCAAAAAATAACAAACGTGACTTGATGCAGTTTTTTTAATGCAAAATGACCAAGTCACTGCTATATATATATATATATATATATATATATATATATATATATATATATATATATGTGTGTGTGTGTGTGTTTGTGTGTGTGTATGTGTGTGTGTGTGTGTGTGTGTGTTTGTGCGTGAATGTGTGTATCTGTGTATGTCTATCTAACAATTGTCAATTCATGGACGAGGTTGATCCGTAAGTCCCTGCTTGATACGAACTCTCTGATTTTTACATTATGATATATGTATCAATACGGAAATTCAATACAGGAACACTCACACACTCATACAAAAACCCACATACACACACACACACACACACACACACACACACATATATATATATATATATTCAAAATTCATACACACACACACACACATATATATAATACACACGCACACAGTTACACATACGCATATATATATATATATATATATATATATATATACATACATACATACATATATATATATATATATATATATATATATATATATATATATATATATATATATATATATATATATATATATATATTCCTGTATTGAATTTCTTGTTTTCTTCCACAAAAGTAAACAGGTCATACACAATAAATAATCACATGATCTCCAGATGTCGGTGTTCAAATTTCTCGAGATTACTTTCTTGGTAGTCACGTGACCTTGCGCCAAAAGTCGAACCCGACCCTCCAGCTCCGACCCTCCCCACCACCTGCGTCTCCCAGGGGATCACAATCGACTGGTCTGAACAACATCAACAACAATAACAACAACACCGAATTTCTTGCAACAAACACAGAATTATGTATCACGTGTCCCCGCCTCGGGTACTCAACTCTGGATAAAGTGCAATAAACACTCCAGTGTACAAACAACAATAAAAATGAAAATAAAATGAATATATATATATATATATATATATATATATATATATATATATATATATATATATATATATATATATATATATATATATATATAAGCAATTCGTTTATTTTTTTTGAATAATGGTCGATTTTGTTACACAGGAAATGGTAGCTTTCAATCGTGTAAAGTACCGCAGAATTTATATATATTTTTTCAATTTATTTAAACTTTTCAATTTCTTTCTTTCTTTCTTTCTTTCTTTCCTTCTCTCCCGCTCCCTTGCTTCTCCCTTCATTTATGCTTTCATTTTTCATTCCTTTCTTTTCTTACCCCTTCTCTCTTTCTTTCTCTCTTTCTGTGCTCTCCTTTCAAAAATAATTTCTTTCTTTTTCTTTCCCTCTACTTTTTTCTTCTTTCCTTTCATATTTTTCTTACTTTTCATCCCTTAATTTGCCCCTTCTTTTTTCTATCTTTCTTTCTGTCTGTCTGTCTGTCTTTCTTTCTTTCTTTTGTTTTGTTCTCTTCTATCAATTCTTTCTTCCTCTCTTTTCTATTCATTCATTCATCACATTTAATCGATTTTCTTTCTACCATTCGTTCATTATACTTTCTTTCTTTTTTTCTCTCTTCTTCTACTAATCCCATCTTTGTTCTTTTTCCCTTTCATTCATTCTTTCTTTACCTTAATCCCATTCAATTAATATTCTTCCTTCCTCCCTTTCTTTCTTTCCTTCCCTTCCTTTTTTCTGTCTGTCTTCCTTTCTTCCTTTCTCTTTTCTTTCCTTCCTTTCTTCTGCTATCTCTTTCTTTTCCTTTTCTTCCTATCTTTTTTCTCTTTCTCCTTCTTATCTTTTTTCTCTTCCTTCCTTTCTTCCTTCTTTTTATTTCTTTCTTCCTCTCTCCCTTTCTTCCTTTCTTCCAGCCTTTCTTTCTTTCTTTCTTTCTTCTCCCCTCCCTTTCTCTCTCCCTTCCTTCCTTCCTCCCTCCCATTCTTCCTCCGTTTCTCTCTTATTTTCTCTCCTCTACAACCGAACCATCTCCAACCTCTGACACGATTCTCGTAATTCAAGCAGAAACGACTGCAATGAAATCTCGGCCATCGTCCCAAACATTAACATGCAAACTATTTGAAGAAAGAGAGAAAACAAATACAGATTACATGACTTGTAACTGAAGAATGGATTGATGGAAACACAAACATGTCTTGGTAGTCACTCAATAGAAAACCGTCTCATGACCAGTGACATTTGGCCGTATGGTATGTTGGGGATAATAAATTGGAAAAAAAAAATGAAAAAAAGGTCATCAATGAATAAGTTCTACCCCCTTTCGTTGGGCAGTTATCATTAAAAGGTCAAAGCGCAGGCACAAAGAACAAATTCAGCATAAACTTACATTGCAAACTGAAACCCCCAACTGAAAACTTATTTGGGGTGAGGGAATCTTGGCAATATGCCACGTTTGGGATGATCAATTCAAATTTTTTGAAAATTCTGGATCAATTAATAAGTTATTTCTCACGGCTTTTGTTGGGGCAGGATCATTATAAAAAGTTTGAATTTTAAAAAACAAATAAAAACAACTACCAATTTTGCATAAATCGCACCTTTCGAGGAGAAAGTAGCAAATGTCATCCATTACGTTTCTTTCACCAAGCTGTTAGCTCAACCCAGCAACGTGTCTAGCCTTCCACCTTTTCCTTCTGGCTTTTCCTCTCTGGATAAGTTGAAACAAACACAACGCATACACTACGTGCTCTTTTGCAAGCTGACAATATTATGACGGAAATTTTTGTCATTTGCAGTTTACAAGCAATGACTGAAATTGCCGTCATCTGCAGATAATAGGTCCAGCTCTGGAGAAGTACCTGCGATCAGACGTAAGTTGGCTGGTCGGTCTTAAGTTGTCATGAGGCTGTATTGAATGTCAACATTAAAAGCCTCTGGTGTAACACATTCCCATCAATTCTTCATTGTCAGAGTTGCGCTAAATCCTTGAACAAACGCTGTTTCTTGGATTTCTCGGACGACTATTTTTAATCGGCTATTTTGAATGGCTAAAAGTCGTTAGATTTTTATTTAAATATGGCTGAAATTTGGTATTCCATTTCCAGTATACGCTCCCAAAACTCATTCAAGAGAAAAAAATACAACGTATTGATAAGATATTAACGTTCATAAATGATATCTGTCAATCAAGATACTGTTGTATATTTCCATATAGTAACATTATATATATATATATCAACAAAATAATGAAAATAAAACCTTTGTTCAAAATCACATTTCTCAAATCACGTACAGTCTAGTGAATACTTTCCTTAAAAAAAAAGGAAAATACCCTTTTCTTGCTTCTCAGAATGGTCGTTGAAAAAACGTTATTCCGAAGATAGCCCCCCAAAACTATATATATATATATATATATATATATATATATATATATATATATATATATATATATATATATATATATGTGCAAAGATATGTATTTTTGTGACAGAAGTATGCGAGCACTGAATACAAATGTGAACTTGAAATTGTTTCAAGGTGTTTTGGCTCAGCCTATCTCTCATGGCTGAGGCAACAGTTCTGGTAAGTCATTCAATAGAAACTGTCATGCAACCAATGTCTTTTGGCAGCATGTCGTGCTGGGGGTCCCGTGTAATCAACGAGAAAAATTGGAAAACGGATTGATCTGTGAATATATTACTTCTCTTACTTTGTGTCGGGCAGTATTCTCAAAAAATGTCTGGACGCAAACTAAGGGATCAATTTAGCATAAATTTACATTTCAAAATAAAACCACTGTGAAAAAAATATTTGGGGTGAAAAGCAAAGCCTTATTTCTGGACATGATAAAGAAAAGGAGTAGGTGTTTTAAATTCCAACCCTGCGTTCCAACTGGTTGGGGCCCGTAGGTACTATACATACATAATCAGCCAGACCAACCTGAAAACTGAAAGAAACCTATGTTAACAATTATCGTGGCTGATTTGGTTGACAGCCTTTTATTGTATTGACATATTTTAATATGATAAGACTGAAATATCCACCTTAACGATGAATAGAAAAGAAACGAAGAATTCACAAAATAGATATGTAGTCGGAAATTGGATAGTTTGATCTAATTTCCCTTTAGTAAATGGTATTTGCGACTTTTGGTATTTTTCACGATCTCAGGAAAATGTGCAAATGCGTACTCTTCATAGAAAACAAAGTCATTCTTCCTTTTACACACAACCCTTTTCCAAAAACGATACGTAAGTTCCCACTATTATTGATGAAAATCAGATAGTGTTTTGATTAAGTTATCTTTAAAAGGTTATATTTGTGACTTCTACAACTTTTCAAGATCTCAAAAAACAAAAAACAAACCAAAAACAAAACATTGCTCAACAGAGAATGAACATTTTTTTTTTTACAAAAATATGTCAATCTTAGCATGAATTAACATTGTGAATCGAAAACTTTTCCTGTGCACATACGATCGTACATAGAAATCCAATTCAAACAACTGGCAATTTTTGTTACGGCGGACCATAAGCGTAAACATCTACTTCAGAAACCAGGCTCTTTCTGCTTATGTATATATTGAATAAATCTTTGACTGCATATCTTCTCCTTGATTATAGAAGATTGTGGTTTACAAAGAATAGAAATTTTACTTGATTTTCACTTAAACTTTGGCGTATTGTTTTGAGATTTTGTTGGAAGGTTTACGTAAAAATAAAATATAAATTTCCGTCGAACTTAGTTTTGAATTTGCGAAAAAAGACTCGTGTGTGATGCTCCATTTTTCCATTTTTTTTAACAAAAATCTGAAATCAATTTAAACTGCATTTTCACTATATTTTTTTACAGAGATAAATGTAAATGAACGCATAGTTTTGATTTGATCAAAACTACATCTTTATTCATCCTTTGTAGAGTAAATATGCGGTTTTCGTGGTTTTTGATTTAAAAAAATATTTGTGATTTAAAAGAAGATTAAACCAGATTCTTTCTGCCTGCACGTAAAAAAACGTTTGCGTAAAAATAACATATTTTTTTTAAAGAAAACAAAAACAAGACCATATTTAAAGGAAATTATTTACACATATTCATTCATATGGATTTCGCCTTCGAATAAAAAATATAATCAAATTAAAGAACTCCATTGAATTCTACTGGTCCAAGATTAAACCCGAAAATTATTCCGTACTCAATTCAAGGCTCATTTTCATATTTTATGTACGATCATATGTATACAGGCAATACACTCGTTCCATACTTATTCATTTTAATAAATTAAGTATCGTGAATCATCATTAACATTTTTCTACTATTAACCTTCATCTCAATAGCTGTTGCTTTTTATCGTAACTAAACAGTCTAGATACTCTTCAGCGATCAAGCGATAAAAAGTAACAATTATGATGAAGGTAAATAGTAACATAAATTGATAATAATAAATACGCAAGTTTGTTGACAACATCGTCCGATTCGTCGAAAAGAAAAAAAGTTGGCCTACGTATGAACTTCAGTGAAACGGAAGTCATGTGCAACAATCACATTGAGAATAAGGACATAACCGTCAAAACTGAAGATGTAAAACTGGGGAAAGTAGACGACTACATCTACTTTGGACGACGAATCTCTATGAAACCCTCAAAAGAAGAAGAAACCAAGCGGAGAATCATTCTAGGATTGCAAGCCTTTGGCAGAGCTAGCTCAACCTCCAAAAATAAGATGATTCCAATAATCCTAAAAAGAAGAGTATACAGCCAATACATCCTCCCGATAGTCACTTATGGAGCTGAAACATGGAAGCAACATACTGACCTGCAAACTAAGAAGCATGCAACGCACACATGAGAGAATCATGTTCAACCTCACATCGGGAAGAAAACGGGAGTCAGAGGCATCATAGAATATATTAGAAAACTCAAAAAGCAATGGGCAGGTCATGCTGCAAGAATGGCTGTCAACTGATGGACATCACGACTCACAATATAGATCCCCAGAGATCACATGCAAAACCGAGGCCGACAGAACACAAGATGGAGAGATGAACTAGACAAATACTGGCTCTGTGACGCCCATGAGAGAAATGTGGCGGATCTTGGGGAATGTCTATGTCCAACGACGGACGTTAAAAGACTGAAGATGATAATGACAAAAAAAATTCCGTTTATAAATCGAGTACACAATATAGTAAATACTAAATCGTATAGTAAAATAAATAGTTTTTTCATAAAAGATACTTTTTATTTTCATAAATCGTATAAAAAGTCAACCGGTGTTTTTGTAAATGATTAGCTATGAAACAAAGGCCTTAAAATTATCTCCCTTTTATATGCTGGCAATTCGGAATCGGCCAGGCGGATTCGAGCTAATCAAGTTTCAGAAATCTTAGTCTCGGAAAATTGACACCGACCTGTTAGCGAGATATCTCCCTCTTACTCCTCTCTATTAAAGATACGAAATTCCCACTTGCTGTGCGAATAAGCTATTTTTCAACAGAAGGCAGCCGATTTAGCTGAAAAGGAAGACACGAAAATTTGTCCTTTTTAGCATGAATTTACAACGTAAAAACTTTTCCCGAGGTAACATTGGTACACAACCGTGTGTTATGTTTTATGGTTTTTGCGGTAGGCTGTCACATACGTACCTACGTGCGGACTGACGGACAGGCGGACGGGCGGACGGGCGGACGGGTGGACTTTTGTTAGATTATGGAAAGTCTGTATTGTACCCTTCAAAAATGACGGGTAATACTTTTGATGTAACAAACCAAAATCAACTACTGAGTTGGGATCTTTAGGCTAACTCAAACTTATAGACACTGAGCGAAAGCTGAAACTATATCTGTTTTAGTGTTTGTGTTTTAGCTTTCATGTTTTATGTTTTCAAATTTGCAGCGATTGAAGGATGCAATATGTTACAGATTTTTAGCTACAATACATTGAGGCCACATCATATTCGAGGTCATATTATGGAGTAAATATGGTTATAAGAATCAAATAAATAATTTGGGTATGATATGGGGGACTATTGTCTATATATACGTGTTTATTTGTTCACATTTCGGCTGTTTACTCTAAGGCCTTCGTCAAGTATTATTCATAATTTGTTAGTCAATGTAATCTACGATTTCCAGTGACATATTTTCGTTTTTCTTTAAAACTAGGTCGTTTGCTTAATGACTTTTGCTGCTTTGATATCCGCTTTGATATCCACTCTCCGTAACCAATCTGACTGACCAAGGATACATTAGGCTTGGAATCATGAATTATTTAATCTCTGAGGCTGTAGCTAATGAATATATTATCAGTCTACTAAGGTCGGTGACCGAATCATGACAGTGTTTCTCAATTTTGTATATCGGTTTGGAATAACATGACAGACGAACAAACATCTGCACAAAAAAGTGACAATGGTATTCATCATAATGAGATACAAGTATGTCTGCATTCTACAAAGTCGCATATTTAGTTCAGATCTTATTTACTTCTTTCAACGAAGTTGAAAAGAAGTATATATATTAGGTCGAGTCTTCTCGTCTGTTCGTTCGCTCGTCGGTTCGTTTATCCACCCGATATCTCCGAAAGTACTGTATGGATTCTAATAAAGTTTAGTGGAAGAATAAGCAAAGGAAAAAATGTGACTGAACCAGGAATTTTTTTTTTGATCGAGGGATATTTTTCCGTTTTTTTTTCCAAATACATTCATGTATACACCCACGACTGTCCGCACAATATCTCCGAAAGATCTCAATGAATTGCTATCAAATTCAGTGGGATGGACAGTAGGCCAAAGGAGATGTGATTTCATCTTAGAGTGAATCTATGTACATTTACCTCCAGTGCATCGTAGTTATATGTTCGCACCACTTGATGTCGCCAAATTTCATGTCTATCCACACGATATCTCCATTTACAATAAGCATTATTGGTGAATTTGATAGACAATGTAGGGGCACGAAAGTTTTGAAACTTGATCGTATTTATTTCCCTTACATGTTTCGACAGACTGGTTTTCTCTTGTTGTCAAATAGGAAAATGACAACATTTTGCAAATAACAAGGTTTTCAGACGACGAGGGGGGGAGGAGATGTGATGTTATTATAGTTCTAACTTTCATATCTATTACTGACTAAAAAAGATGTCTTTGTGTCAAACTTCAAATCGTTTGTGTATGGGAAATGAAAATGAGAAGGGTTCTGTGTGTGTATATGTAGTTGAATGCTGGGACTGTGTAATTGAAAATAAATTATAGGTGTATGTAGCATATGTTAGTGTGCCTTGTTGTAAGTGAGTGGTTAAGAGGAAGAATGTATCCACATTGGCATATGCTGTGTGAATATGTGTGTGGGTAATCCAAGATTTTAGAAAAATGTGGGTAGTATAATTTTTTTATTTGAATTTTTGAGAAGTCTCGCTTTTATATCAGATTATTGTACTAACCTGTTGGAGAGAAAAGTGTACAATTATAACACCGTGCAGTTCGTTTTTGGATCTTATACATACACATAGATATATATCTATAGATAATTATTGTGTCATCCACAGACAGACAGCAGTTCCGTTGTCTTACAACTCTTTAGTGTGGCTATAGACTATCTATTATCGCATCCAGTACTACGAAGCAGGATTGAAACCTTCGCTTCAGACCCGGAGGCCGGTATCCAACCTCTGTGCCAGGGAACAGGGCAGTCAGCAGGGTTGAATATAAGTGATATATTTATTTTAGCATATACTCCCCGTCCACCAGAGTGCTCTATTCGTATGGAAGAGCATTGCATAAGCTTACACTAAACGAGTTACCTCACTTTAAAAGTGCTCAACCCTGAATAGGGGAGCATTATCTATCTATCTATCTATCTATCTATCTATCTATCTATCTATATATATATATATATATATATATATATATATATATATATATATACTTATATACAGAGAGAGAGAGAGAGAGAGAGAGAGAGATAGAGAGAGGGGGTATAAATATAAAAAATAAGAATCAAAAGTATATGTAGTCGGTGGATGTCAGCATTTTGTGCCCGACGCACTCATCAGCAGCCGGCTATGTCGCTAATGGATGCGTTAGGCACGAAACGTATACATTCACCGGATATACATCCATGTAATCCCTATCTTTACTGATGATAGTTCCATATATTGTGTTAAATATTGAGCATTCTGATTAAACATCATCAACGATGCATAAGATCTGTTTTCTATTATTTCTTTTCTCTTTGTATTCTTCAAAATTGGAAATACCCTATGAACTATATATATATATATATATATATATATTGGATGTTGGCCTTGTTTATGGAATTATCAAAATATGAATAAATCAAAATAGAAAACGGACACCTGAACGAAAATTAAGCTCGAAGTTGACAAAGGAAAAAAAAATTATGTGTGACTTCTGACTGGCTGAACAGCGTCCGTCTCACATAATAACCAAGATGTTCTTAATTACGAGGGCGAAATGTTTTTGATTTATTGAAAGTATTGTCCGTGTCAAAGAAGTAGAATAAAATTATGTTAAAGCTGTGAGGGAATCGTTTATGTAATAGAGAATTATTAAGTATATTGTGAAGAAAAAAGAACATGTCACTTTCTTTCGCGGAACCCCTGGAAAGGTCACGCAGAACAACACAGTTTGAATACAAATTTGATATGGCGTTTATTCTCGTCATCTTCAGTCTTTCCCAGGCTTGCCCACGTTTTGTTTGTAAGTAAGGTGACCCATATAAATAAAAACATGGCGTCTTATTTACAAATAATTACATTCTAAGTAGATAAAAAGAAGTCTGGGTGAAATATGATCCGGGGAGCTTTTGATAAAAATACAATAAACATATTCACGCAGGGCTTGCGGGGAACTTACTATCTTCTTTGTTTTATTCTATTGAATTTCTTTTCATTCTTTGTTAGACTCCGTAAACCAAAATTGTCATCAAATCTGTCACATATGTTTCTTCAGTTTGAGTTTATCTGGCTGGCTGTGTACGTGTGTATGTATGTATGCTTGTATCACGCGTACAGGACGAATCGAAGGAGCTAGAGGAATGAAAATTTTAACAATTACTGAATACGTCTAGAAAAAAGATTTTGTTATTAAAAAGGCCCCCCTGCACCCTAAATAGGTTTTCACTAGTGAGGGAGGTCTATTTGCAATGTAAATTCATGTTCGATTGGTCAGTAGCGTTCACGCTTGTTCTTTCTCTTTTGTGAAACTGTCAACCAAAACTGTAAACATCGACGTTGGTTTCTTCAGTTTTCGATTGTTCTGGCTGGCTATCTGACTGACTGGCTGTGTAACTATCGCACATACAGTCCGTGGCAATAGAGCTAGATGGCTGAAAATCTAAACCTTTACTACTTATTTATATGTTCAAAAATCACCCCCCACAAAAAAATTTGGTTTTTATCGGAGTTCTATTCCCAATATGATATTTTGCTAAACTGATCCCTGAGTTTATGTCCGGCAGTTTTCGCTCATCCTCTTGGAAAAATCAGACTTTTGTAGCAATCTCCATCCAGCCAAAAAAACGAGACAAGAAACTTGTTGATTGATCGTTCCTTTTTGCCATTTTTTTCCCTAATTGATCACCTCAACATGGCATGCTGTCAAAAGATGTTGGTTATGATATATACGTATGCATGTATGCACGTGTCTCACCAATGGAGCTAGAGGGCTGAGTTTTCAAACATGTACTCCTTATGATCTTTAAAATCCCGCCGAAATTGTTTTTTTTGAGAAGGATTCAATTTACAAAGTTGGTTTTTGCTAAAATGGTCCCGGAAGTTTGTGTCTGACAGTGTTCATTATGCAACCAACGTCTTTCAGTAGCTTGCTGTTTTAAGGATAATAAACTAAAAAAATTAAAAAAAAAAAGATGTGGTCAATGACTAAGCTATTTCTCTCAGCTTTTTGTTGGACAGTGATCACTAAAAAAGAATTTTTCAAAAATCAACTTAGATTGCATAATGACCCCCCACCGACTGTAAACCTATTTTGGGGAGAAATTTAAAAACAAAAAACAAAACCAAAAACGTTTTCTCAAGACTTGGTAAGGAATAAGATGTTCCGATTTTCTGCTCTTTAGCTGCATAGGTGTGGTCTATACGTGTGATACGTACATACATACCCAGCCAGCCAGACTAGCTTGAAGAGTGAAGAAACCTATCTTGACAGTTTTCAAAGTGAGTTTTAGTTGACAGTTTCGTATAGGATGCGAGAAAGGAAGGAAGGGAGAGAGAAAGAAAGATTTAAAAAAAAAAAGAATGAAGAGAAATACTGAAAGGCAGAAAGAAAGAAAAAGCTTTTGAAAAAATCAAAAGGGCATTTTTATAACAGACCAAACGACAGTGAAGAAAAAACAAGAAAGGAAGAAGAGGAGATAAAGAGAATGGAGGGAAGGAAAGGGGAGGTTAGTAGAAAGACTGAAAGGATGAATGAAAGAAAGAAAGAATGAAAGGAAGGGTTGAAATGAGATCTTTCAACAGAGTCTTTTGATAAAAGAACGAAGCTAAAAGAATCAGGGGTTGAGGGGAGAGATAAAAACTTAACAAACTGCGAGGCGCCAGAAACTCTGGCGAAAACTCATTTAGCATTTAAGGGTATCATATCAGAGATATAAAAAAAAATCTTAACCTCTCAAAAAAGCGTAGAAGAAAACAAAAGACAAGAAACCTTCAGAACTGAAGTCAAAAGATAGATATTTATGCAATGGTGGAACGGCAGCCATATTGACCTTGACCAGATGTAACAGAGAGGCCGTTTTGTTTGCTGAATGGATATCAGTTAGATGGTTTTGGGTGGCCTAGTGGGTAGCAACACGGCCTGTGGACTCAGCGAGGCGAGTTCAATACTCCACTTAGTACCGTGTGTTTTAAACGTATAGTTACGTATCTTTCAAGGCTTGAATCATACTTCGACAACAAAATGTGAACCGTTTGATGAATCTTCTTCGTGTGCGCATCTCTGTTCATAGGCTTTTATCGTGTGAGTATTTTTCATTGAACAATGTCATCAACCAAATGCTCATGTTCACTTCGCTCCAATACCCTTCAGAAAGGCATGAAAACATCTTTCCCTCCAGCTACGTGTAAAATCGTGCAGGGTGAAGTAAGTGACTACTACGAGTAATTGTCACCTCTAATTCTGATTCAGTGCCACTAGTTCGAAAATAGAAAAAAAATGGCCCCACATTGCCGGAGAATAAGGCTAAAAATAGTGCTAAATGCAGAGTTATTAGGCTGATAAATATTTTTTCGCCAAATAAAAAGGCACAAAAAAATAAAACAGCCGAAACGTGCTAAAAAACGTTAACTATTTTATGGTCATTTTTGATAGCTACAAATAGATTTGTCTGAAATGGCTCAGAAATAGCAAAAAATGGGCCAGATTTGCTGGGAAATAGCGCCGAAAATAGGCTAAAAATAGAGCTACATGTTGAATTTTCGCGCTGCCAGAACAAGACGCGTGGTGAATTTAGCGCGAAAAGTGCTAAATTGGCAACACTTGAACGAGCTGAACATGTAGTATAGTGTTACAACCAAAATAATTTGAATACACCTGTCCTTGCACAATCACCAAAATAGAGCAATGTCGAGCCTGGTCAGTACTTAAATGGGTGACTGCACTCGTATACCAGACGCTGTAAGGAGCTCAAGATCATATACAGAGTATCGTGTGGCGTTCCAGTCAATCCACCTTCGGAGAAAACCAATCTCTGCACTAAGTTCAATAACGCAGGCCAAAAGCCGAGCTCCTACCAGAAGCCTCTCACTGGCCCGGCTGCGAGGGACAAAAAATAAATGAATAATTTGATATTTTGATATGGCTAGCTGATGCTGTAGCCAGCGTAAGGGCATAAAGAGGAGAGAGATCTTTCTGTCACGCGCGAACGCTACCACTTTTCCAGGGTAGGAGGGGACAAAGGATATATTCGAAGGGGTGCGGGTATGACTCATTGTATCGTCTAGGTGTCAGATGGAGCTCTAGATACATGACCTGACCCCCAGGGTGACACGGAGTGATACCCATTATAAATATGAGCATAAAGTTGGGGTTACATAAAACAGTTATACTGCACCATTATAGCTTATTTACTATAAGGCTCCAACTTTCAACCATACACGTCCGCGGTGAGAAGCAGTGTTGCCAACTCAGAAAATAATTTCACCTTAGCTTGTTGCCAAAAAAGTGCTAAATTGAAACAAGGAAATAGACAAAAAAAAAGCCGCTGAAAATGACCGAAACGTACCAAAAAGATGCTTAAATTAGTCGAAAATACGCTCCTCAAAATGCTCGAAATCGCCCGCGCAAATATAACGCCAGTTAACCATGCCAAAACAAGAAACGCGCTGAATTTAGCGTGAGAAGCGAAGAAATGTCCCCATTGCACCCCATTGGTTTCTGTAATGGTGGCACGGGAGCAACATTGACCTCTAACTGATGTAACAGGGCCTACCCCAGGAATTGGAGGGTGGGTGGTAAAGAATTGTTGATGGGAAAAGAGTTCAGGGACCCTTCAGCACAAAATATGAAAATTTTTAAGAAGATTAAGAGAAAACAGAGATAAAGACGTGCAGATTATCTATAATGCCCTGATTATAAAGTATCGGCTCCGCGACACCCATGATAGAGAGAGATCTGGAGAATCCTGGGAAAGTCCATGTCCAACGATGGACGATAAAAGACTGATGATGATGATGATGATGATGATGATGATGATGATGACAATGATGATGGTTAATAAGTAGTTTAAAATGGGGCCTACATTTCCCCTCTGGCTAGGGCCTATTACCAATTTTACATAGGCCTGTCGACACAGACCGTGTTGGCAATTCAGCACAAAAAGGGCTAAATTTAGCCCATTTCTTGTTCTGGTAGCGCGAGAATCCAACTTTTAGCGCTACTCTTAACCAATTTTTAGAGCTATTTTCCAGCAATTTTAGCCAATTAGGCAAATCCGTTTAGCTATTAAAATGGCCCTTAAAAGGCTATATCAACGCATTTTTACCCTTTTTTTTAAAGACTTTTCGGGGTCGATTTAACGCGATATTTTTTTAGTTGGCAACACTAGTCCCGGAAGTTATATTGACCTTGAACGGATGTAACAGAAAGACTGTTTTGTCTGCTGAACTGGAATCATTCAACTACCGTCTGCTGTCACCTTTTTTTTTTTTTTCTTTCTTCCCTTCTATTTAAGGATTGACTATTTAAGGAGTGTAGAGAGGAGAAAGAAAACATCTCGGCAACGTTTTACTTTTTAAGCAGATCTGATTTACTCTCAATATCTTGTTTATTTGCCCTCAGAAGTGGTTTGCTCTGTTGAATGGAACCCGGTCACGTACGTAGAAATGAATTTCAGTTTCATCATCATCGTCATCGTCATCCTTTTTAGCGTCCATTGTTGGGCATAAACCTTCCCCCAGATCTGCAAAATCTCTCTCTTTATCGTTGAAATAATTCTTTCTGAATGTATCCACTTCGTCACTCCTTTTTTATTTTATGTCGGCTACAATTTTTCTCCTGATCTCTTATGATCGTTTCAAGTCGAGGTTGCTACAGACTGTCTGAAATTCTTGCGACACGACCAGCCCATTGCAATTTGAGTTTTCTAATGGTTTCAATTATATCTCGAACTCCAGTTTTTTCTCTGATATTCTAAGCGCTGTCTTATTTATAATCTCTCTATAAGGGGTTGAGCATGGTTCTCTCTCGAGAAAGCATCGTCCTCAGTAATGGAGTCAAGCTTTTGGTTAGGTTCAATGTTTAAGCTCCATAGTTGAGTTTCAGGAGAAAGCATTGGTTATAGTCTCTTCTTTTTAGGACTAGTGAGTTTTTTGATTCTTAATAGTTGAGTTTACTCTACCGAAGGCTTACCAACCTAATGTGATTTTCGCTTGGTTTTTTCTTCTTTTGAGGGCCTCATGTAGATTCGTTGTCGTAGGTAGATGTAGAGATTCACTTTCTCCAATTCTTCGTTTTCGATTGTAAGATCGTTAGTTCTTACAACATTAAAGCTTTAAAGGCTATATATCTAGGTATTCAGATATGTACTGTTAAAATATTCTAACAACCAAATTATGGGAACATCATACCTTTAGAGAAAATGATATTTGATCCATATTGCCGGGGAGCCGTGGTGGAACAGCAGTATTGTTTTGATCTTTAATTTCTCGAAACCGTGCCATGGGATGCAATTGAGGATCCCCTTGAGAGAATTTCGCTCATGATTTTTGTACAAAACGTATCAACCTCATGAGCGTCTTTAGCTAACAGCCGTTAAAATTTTTTTCTTCCCTTTTTTTAAACTTATTTTCTCTTTTCAGAATGTATTATTTGGACAACTAACTTGCGCAGTTGGCGAACACGTGGGTGGATGGATAAATACTTGAACAAAAGAAATTTTGCAGGAAGGGGTAAGGGAGGGAAAGTTCAGGCAACTAACTTGCAAGGCGTACACGTGATTGGAAGGATGAATGAAAGCAGAAACAAGTAAGTAAATTAGAGTTTACGTTGTAAGATCTTTTGTTCTTACAGCAGTGAAGCTTTCATTTATACACATATACTTATATATACATGTGTTTTATGTGTGTGTGAATACATATATATATATATATATATATATATATATATATATATATATATATATATATATATGTATACACACACACACATATATATAAACATAAATAAGTAAATGTATAGTATATATATGTATATATTCGTATACTTATCTGTGTATAGCTATATAGGCACATAATATATATGCATACATATACGTATGATATATATATATATATATATATATATATATATGCATATATATATATATATATTCTAGAAGAAAATAAGTTTAAAAAGGGAAAGAAAAACAATTTCCACGGCTGTGAGCGAAAGGTGCTCATAAAGTCGTATACGTATGTCTATAAACCCACACACACACAGAGACTTATATATATATATATATATATATATATATATATATATATATATATAGAGAGAGAGAGAGAGAGAGAGAGAGCGAAAGGGAGAGAGGTATAAAAGAGACAGATGTATAAAATAAGATAGATATAAATAGATAAATAGATAGATGTGAATAAACTGCGATAGATATGAACAAGCTGAGATAGATATATAGATAGATATGAATATACTAAGATGGATAGATAGATAGATAGATAGATAGATAGATAGATAGATAGATAGATAGATAGATAGGGGTGAGCAGGACTGTAGACACCAGATCATTTTAGATCCAGCTAGAGAGATTTAAAAAAATGACGGACCAGAAGGAGAAGAAGATGAAAAGGAAAGAATGGAATGAAGGAAGAGGAAAGAAGAAGATGGTGAAAAAGGCAGAATGATGATAAGATGAAAAGAAAAAGAAGGAAAAAGGAAAGAAAGAAGAAGAAAATGAAAAGAAAAAGAAGGAAGAAAGAAAAGAAAGAAAGAAAAGAAAGAAAGAAAAGAAAGAAGAAGAAGAAGAAGAAGAAGAAGAAGAAGAAGAAGAAGAAGAAGAAGAAGAAGAAGAAGAAGAAGAAGAAGAAGAAGAAAGAGAGAGAGATAGAGAGAGAATGGGGGAAGATGAATGAAATTAACAAAGGGAATATAAAAAAAAAGTAAAACTGAAAACTAAAAACAAAGAGAGAAACTAACATGGTGCCACACGTAAAGAAATGCCGTGTTTACCAAACCTGTCAATTAACATGGCCGTTGTTTGGCGGGAAAGAAACCGAGTTGAACGGAGATATTTTGGTAGTGAATTTCTGTTAGATTCTGGAACTAGATATTATCAAAGAGGAATCGTAGGGACCGGGTATATAAACAGGAGCTGGAAATGTAAATAACAAAAGCACTTTGATACAGGGAAAGCCGTTTATTATTATCACGGATAAGGTCATCAAACGGTTATTGTTATCAAAATCAGCCAGTTTCTAACACTCTAAAAACAGTTTTGGTTAGTCACCTGATAGAAACCATCGCATCTTTTGGCAACATGCAGTGTTAGGGGTGATCAATTAAACATAGTAAAAAGTGTTATCAATGGATATGTAGCTTCTTTCGCATTCAGTTGGGCAGTGATTACGAGGAAAGTTTGAATTTTCAAAAACAAACAAGTCGGGGTCAATTTAACATGAACTCACTCTGCAAATTGACCCCCCTCTAAACCATATTCAGGGAGGTAATTTCAGAAAAAAAAAACGAAAGCTGGAAATTTCAGCCCTCTGGCTCTTTTGACATGGCTTGTAACTTTGATGAATACTTATATACATAGCCAGCCAGCCAGCCAGCCAGCCAGTGCAAGTTGAAAACGGAAAAAAACCTGCTTTGACGGTTTTGTCGACCGTTGGCGACTTATGTCGTTACGCTGACTACGGCATCAGTCGTCCCTGCCTGGGGTTCCCACATCACAAGTTTCTCTTGCCTCAGTCTATAACATGTGAAATAGACTTAGAAGTGACAAGCACCAGCAGAGGCATCACTCGCTTGACCATCTTTACTTACGGCACCTGATATTCCAAAGCGGTAACCCATATACATATTGACCCGGCTCGACGTTGTTTGACTTTGGTGATCACACGAGATCCATTATGTTCAACGTGATTTGGCTGGAAGGCCCATGATTTGTAATAGAAAGGAAAACAATGTAATGCCATATTTGGGCAGCGAATTTCTGATAGATTCATGGAACGAGATATTATCAAAGAGGCGTTGGGTTGTGTGTCATGAATGAACAGAACCAAGAAATGTAAACAACGGATACAGAGAAAGTCATTTATCATAATCACATATAACGTTATCGAACGATTTTTGTTATTAAAACCGTTCAATCCCAAACACTTTATTTAAAACAGGTCAGGTTAGTCACTCAATAGAAACCGTCACATGACCAACTTTTTTAGATAGCCAGTCGTGTTAGACGTGATGAATCAGAGATGAATTTGAAAAAGGAATAACCCATTTAAAATTTACTAATAATGAGTTTCTTTCCTTGAAATTTAAATTCAGCCTTTTTATAAACTGTTCGTTTTTTAATCTCTTTTCCTGCAGAATAATAAAAATATCTCTCAATCGGGAACAAATTACCGGACCTGACCCCAAATTTGTTCGCTTCCTTCGTAACACTGGGCCTATCCTTCCACAAAATTTCATTGGAAACCTTGAGAAATATCGGGCAAAAAGACGCTTTCTGTACACATGCAGTCGTTCATAATATAATAATCTTTCTCTTGGTTAAGTTCCATGTTTCAGCTCCATAAGTGACTATAGGGAGGATGCATTGGTTGTATACACTTCTCTTTTCGGACTGATGTGATTTCCTTGTTCTTGAAAGTTTAGCTTGCTTTGTCGGAGGCTTGACATCCTATTGAGATCCTTTGCTTGCTTTCTTTTCCTAGTGAAGATTTCATGGATATTAGGTGTCCTAAGTAGATGAAGTGGTCTACTTTCTCCAGTTTTGCCTTTTCGATTTTGATCATTGTGTGTATATTTCCGACGTGATTGCTGCACCTGACCTTTGTTTTACTGAGATAGCCACTCTTGCTACTGTACAAAGATCTAAACAAAAACAAAGTAATATTCGCCATCACAGACAATAACTGAACAACCGTAGCGTCAAAATTTGAAGTCGTGTGAAAAAAAGTCAATCGAAGAATGAATATGATAACAATAAATGCTATTATGACATCACTGGCATTTTCCGCAGGAAACATCTAAAACAGAGTAAAAAAAAAAAAGAAAAAAAAAAGCGTCTAGAAACATCTAGATTCGAAAAGATCTAGAGGGTAATGAACCCGTCAAAATGAGGTCCACAAAAGGTCAAAACAGCTTCTTTTCTTAAAAAATCAAAGGCATTTTTAAAATGGGTCTGGTGGAGTACTGATGCTCCCAGGCGCTGGAACAAACAAACAAATAAACAAACAAAAACACAGACACATAAACAAACACATGCATGTATGGAAAATAGAAAAATATAAGCCTTTGCCATCTTTACTGGCTACGGTTTTTCAACAATTACTGAAAGGTCAAACATATTTACCTTATTATGTGCTTGTATAGCAAAGGAAAAAATCACTTTTCCACACACACACACACAGACACACAGACACACACACATACATATATATATATATATATATATATATATATATATATATATATATATATATGATAGGATGTGGATTCGCTACACAAACAAGTTTTATTGTCTGTGTTTTGGATTGTAGTTTGGGAAATTTATGGAGAATCTTGTGGGGGGGTTGCTGTGAGTGGGAGGAGTTATTCATTTTGTTTTATTGTTTTTATTAGCGTGAAAATTTTGCTGGTCGTTGTAAGTTATATGTCAAAGGGTGTGAGCTAGGTATAAGAGTTATCTCTGAAAGGATGCTTAATTGTTTTCTGAGGGATGTTTTTATCTTGACCTTGATATTTGGCATTAGGTATATTGTCCATGTTGGTATCCTTTATGTCTCAAGTGGATTGTATTATTCTTAATCTACTTGGACATGTTAGGTAGTAGATGATGTTGATCAGAAGTTTTTTGGGATGATGGGTATATAATAATCTTGTTTTTATAAATGTCTAGGTTAATATTTGTTCTGTTTAACTGTGTTAGTTAAAGTTTAATGAAATTGAAAAGTTATTGTCTTGAACTCTGTCATGGATTTGAAAAAAAAACCTCTTATCCATTCCCTGCTTATAGACAGCCCGATCTCTCTCCAGTCGCCTTTGCCTCCAAGTAGCTCAACCCGTCTGAATCAGAATCAGAATGATGGCAGAGAGAATCTTCATCGATTAAGTGATGCATGGGTGTCTTCAACGTTCAATTGATAGTTCTCTCGACAAAACATGCATCCTTCTCCATAAGCTTCAGTTTGCATATGAAAAGATTAGGTTGCCGTTCAGATCGTTTTTTTTTTCTTTATACCAAAAAATTCAAATTTATGTTGACCGATTTTTTGAATCAACATTTGTAAGACACGTCAGAGAATTTTTCTAGGATTGTTTATGCTTGTCCGTTGGTCAATACGGATGTTCTTACTTGCTTTACGTAGGTTTGTTTTTTTGTTTTGTATTTTACTTATCTCAATTGAGCTTGTTGATGTTTCGTTTTGCTTTGTCCTTCAAAGTGTTAGACACAAACCTCCTTCCTTTTCCGTTATCATCATTTCTAAGTAACACTGTTGGTTCTTGTTTAGCTCATCCTATAATCTGTTGGTTTGACGTCAGTAAACAATGTTAAAGTTTTCCTTCTTCTTCTTCTTCTTCTTCTTCTTCTTCTTCTTCTTCTTCTTCTTCTTCTTCTTCTTCCCTCTTTTTTCTTTCCCTTTTCATATTCTTTCTTCTTCTCTCTTTTTTCTTTCCCTTTTCATATTATTTCTTCTTCTCTCTTTTTTCTTTCCCTTTTCATATTCTTTCTTCTTCTCTTTTTTTTCTTTCCCTTTTCATATTCTTTCTTCTTCTCTCTTTTTTCTTTTTTCTTTATTCTGTCCATGTTCATTCTTGTTCTTGTTCTTGTTCTTCTTCTTCTCTCCTTTTTCTTTCCCTTTTCATATTCTTTTTTTTCTTTCTTTTTTTTCCCCAATTCTGTCCATGTTCTTTTTCTATTTTTTCTTCTTCTCTCCGTTTTCTTTTTTCTTTTTCTCTCGATGTTATTTATTTGTTGTTGTTGTTGTTGTTGTTGTTGTTGTTCTTCTTCTTCTTCTTCTTCTTCATCATCAGTAGTGAGCCTCCAGGTGGCACTTGAGTGAAGAAATAAAGGATTCTTTGTTTACTCCCAATTGTTTTCTTTTGCTGTTCCGCCCCGACGACAATGACAAGAGCAATAACAACAACAACTACACCACCACCACATCCACCACCACCACCACCACCACCACCACCACCACCAACAACAACAACAACAACAACAACAACAACAAACCTGCGAAAAGACATCGTGAAATGAGAAATAATTTCTACAGTAAAGCGAAAAGGTTAGAATAATTTTTCACCATGTAACAAATAACTAAATGAACAGAGTCCCATTTATGTCAGATTGACTTCAATAAAATAGTCAGATAATGAGTAGCAGGCTGAATTCGTGCAATTACACGGTATTCAGTTACAAATCAAAGATTCCGAATTTGCTTATGAATTAGGATTTATGTTTAGGGCACAGCCCCCCCCCCCCCCCAGGATAGGCACGCTTTCTGAGGAAAGGAAATGTGAATTCGAATTTCGATTGAGGCGTATTCTTTATTTCTCTCCGTGTTTGATACTGGTCACCTTAGTGAGACGAACAGAGAATCAGCAGAAATATGATGGAAGATACATTAGCGAAAAAAAAAAATCATAAGAAATGGTATTTCGTTTGATAACGTTAATGTCGAAAAACAAGAACCGAATGTTCAACGAGGCGTCCACTATAAAGTTTACGCACCATTATAGCCAGATCACGTGACTCCGAGTAGAAGATAATCTTGGCATCTTATTAAGGAACGCCTTTCTGTCAAGTTCATAGTACATCTGACTCAAAACAGTTGAGGTTTTAAAACATAAAGTTTAAAAGTCATTACTGTATGATCACGTGACCTTAAGTGGAAGATTTCTATAAGAAAGAAGTATCTTCATCGAGGGACACCTTTCTGCCAGATTCCAGGTAAACCTCACCTGAATCGTCAGAGAAAATCGATTTTAAAACATAAATTTTAAAATAGGTTCCTTCATTTTTTCAAGTTGATCCAGCCGGCTGGCTATGTGTGTATCAAGCATGCAGACCGCACCGATGGAGCTAAAGGGCTGAAACTTTCACCATCTACTCATTATTATCATCCTCTTTTGCCTCACGAATAGGATTTTAGTGGGGACTCAACTTACAATGTAAGTTTTTTGCTATATTGATCACTTTGTTTATGCCCAACATTCATCATTATTTTTTTTGAAAATTCAGATTTTTTCGTAATCACTGCCCAACCAAAGATCTCAATGTTCTCTAATGTTTTAATTGAACGCACGCAACAAGTCACACTTCCACAAGACATTGGTTACTTGACGGTTTCTATTGAGTGACTAACCAGACTGATTGACTTTTAGTTTTATTCTCTCCTAGCTGAGGTACCCAGCATTCGGGAGAGGGAAAAAAACTCTAAATCTGGCAACACTGGCATGCAAATGATATTATATATATATATATATATATATATATATATATATATATATATATATATATATATATATATATATATATATATAAAACATCTTTCTTTGTCAATGTTCAAACTTTGTCAACCAATTTTAATTTCTGCAGCTCTAACTGGTCGGCTTTTTTATTTTAGCCGCCTCGACTTGGAGATTGAGAATTATAGCCAAAAAAGAAATTTTAAAGAAGCATTGACGCCCCCACGCTCACACGTGAATAGGTTCAAATAAATGATTGAAAGACCTATCTTGGATGATGATGATGATGATGATGATAATACTGATTCAAAATATGCGTGTAGTTTGATTCAATGTATCTAACCCTAATAGTTTTGGGGAAAATAAATCCCAGATAAAAATTGCACAAAAGAAAAATAAAATTCAATGGACTTGTTTTCTGATAGTGTTAACAGAGAGAGAAATCGAAATCATTGAACTAGTTTAAATTTTGTTTCAACCTTAAAATTTGTGTTTTAGACGAATTGTTATCTGCTGATCTCGGATATGCCTAAAGTTAGGGTCCAGTTTAGCATTATAACTACATTATAAATAGAAACCCCTCTAAAACCTGAATTTAAAAAAAATCAAAACTTACAAATTTCCGTGAGGTTCAAAGATCACTTAGTTTGAAATAACATAAAATTGAAAAGAAACATCTTTTCCTTTCAGAGTTTGAACTTGGTCCGCCATATTCATTTTCCAAAGCTCTGACCACCAAGACTATAAATCTAAAAAAATATCTGAAAAAGATATTCATAAAATAGTAATGAACCCCCACCTCACATGTAAGTAGGTTCAAACAACAACTATCCTGGATGATGCTGATTCAAAATATATCTACAGTTCGATTTCATAGATCTAACTTTAATAGTTTTCTTTAAGTCCTCGATGAATGTAACACAAACAAAAA
Source organism: Thysanoteuthis rhombus (assembly GCA_963457665.1). Lineage (NCBI taxonomy): Eukaryota > Metazoa > Mollusca > Cephalopoda > Oegopsida > Thysanoteuthidae > Thysanoteuthis > Thysanoteuthis major. The sequence goes on from OY735242.1 coordinate 5,907,179, forward strand.
TATTTTTCGACAGGCTTGTCTTCTGAGTGCGCGAACGCAGACCCCATAAAATATGCAATTTTTGTTCAGCAAAATTCAGCCAAGAGATGTTTGCTATAGATAATATGAGACATGCTGACTTCAGATATGCTATGCACAAATGTAAACACTCTTTAGTACTTTGTAATATAAAAACCGAACGATTCTTTTTTTTGATCCAGGTGTAACCGAACTATTGGTTTTTTGATCCAGGTATCCCCGGCTTTTCGAAAAAAAGCGCAGATCAAAAATAAGTTTTAGCATTCTATTCAGTGAACAGTTATACACCCCAGTCGTCAGTACCTCCAATGATCCAAACATCCGATGACTCAGCATAACGTACCATCATCACCGCTTTTAGAGTCTAAGAATGATCAAAATGTTTCCCTTATAATTGAATGACAATTGCTTCAACACTTTTCACCATTCCGGCTAAGGAATGTATTTTTTACGTTTGGGGAAATTCGTATAATAGAATGGACGTCAGAAAAAAAAGGTGAGTAGTGCCCTTACTCTGACTATGGTTTCAGACATTCCTGTCCGGGCTCCAAACGTCACGTATTTCTCTTTTTTTTCGGGGATTCTGAAGTAGACTAAGAGGTGGCCAATACCCGAAGTGGCGTTACTCACTAACTCTGCTATTTAACCTATAGTTAAGGGTAAGACGCAGATTCATGCTTTTTTTCCAAGAGCAATACTACGAAAATGGACACAGATTTTTACCTTTGACGGCGAAATAAAAAAAAAGTATGTGTATTTGGTTTGCATCTGTTCGTCTGTTCGTTCGTCTGTTTGTTTGTTTGTTTGTCTGTTCGTTCGTTTTGATCATGCAATATCTCTGGAAGTACTGAATGAATTACAATTCATGTGAAAGGGTAGGCAACAGCATACAGAAGTAGTGGCAAAGATTTGGGGCGGATCAAGGAATCAGTTTTCGAGTGAATCTTTACCCAATTATTCTCCTTGCATTGTCCAGAGAACATTATATCGCCAAAATGTCATGTTCGTCTACATTAAATCTCGAAAAATTTTCAATCATTGTCAATATTTTGTTGAAGGTTGGACTCTCCTGAATAGACCGCTTCGAACACCGTTGCTGGATTTAAGTTCTGACATTTGTATCAATCTATTTACCTATCTATCCGGATTTTGCCCAGGCCTTATCGTACATTGCTGAAACTTGAAATTTTTGCACACAGTCGCACATCAGTGAGTTGGGAAAGCGTCGTCTTCTTTTGTTTTTAAAAAAACTTCTCCGCTAAATGAGGTTTCAAGTGTGAGTTCTGTATGCGAGGTCAGTTTATGCTAAATTGTTCACTAGTTTGCTCCCGCTTGTTTTCTGAAGATTCAGACCATGTTTAGTTTCAGTTTTCAACTTGGTCCAGCTGGCTGGATGGCTGTAGATGTATCACGGGTACAGACCGCACGAATGGAGCTAGAGGGTTGAAATTTCCAACATTTACTTCTTACCATGTCTAGAAAAAAACGTTGTTATTTTTTATCCCTCCTCACTGGAAAGGTTTTTAGTGGGGTCCAATCGACAATGTAACTTTATGCAAACAAAAGGTGATAGAAGTAGCTTATTCATTGACCAGGCAATTTTTGCAATTTTCTAGTTGATCACCCCCAACGGAGCACGCTGCCAAAAGACGTTGGTTTCATGACGAACACTGTCGGACACAAACTTAGGGACTAGTTGTGCCAAAACTTATTTCATTTGCTTTTCTATATAATTTAGAAAAAATCCTCAATCAAAATTTGTCACCAAAACTGTCAATATAGGTATCTCACAGGTTTCAAGTTGGTGTGGCTGGCGATGTATCATACGTACAGGCTGCAATAGAACTACAGGGCTTAAATGCTATGTAAGTTCATGCTAAATTGTTCCCTTAGTTTGTGCCCGGCAATATTCACGCTTTTTCTTCTTTTTTTAAATTCAAACTTTCGTAGTGATCACTACCCCACAGAAAGTGGGAGAAGTAACTTATTCATTGATCACCCCTTTTTACAATTGTTTTTAATTCATCACCCCCAACACGACATGCTGCCAAAATATATTAATATCCACCTATGGAGCTGATACATGGAATCTAATCAAGAGATGAGATACACACAACGTTAACATGAAAGAATCATGCTCACGTGAAAACATGAGTCTGAGACATCATAGAATCCTATAGAAAATTCAAACGGCGATGGGCTGGTAATATCGCAACTGCAGGACAACGTGGATCCCCAGAGATCCCATACGAAATCGTTGCCGGCAAAATATAAGATAACGAGACAAATTAGACAAATTCAGAAAGTATTGGCTCCATAATACCCTTGATAGTGAGGTCTGGCAAATCCAGGCAAATCCTGACGAATACTGGCGATGGTCTATATCAAACGACGTAAGCTACAAGGCTGCCACTGCTGCTGCTGCCGCTGCTGCTGCTGCTGATGATGCCAAAATTATGTGCTAGTATTTATTTATTTTTTTTGGATAATTTTAGATAAAAGACTAATTTTCATCAGATAACTCGAGATAATCTTTTACAAAATTAATTCTGGCACACGCACGGGCTACGATGATTCATTCACACGAGATACGGGTATTATTTTCGCTTTTTGTCCTACCACATGTCTAGTTCTTATTATCTGGTCCAGATGGTTTTGCGCGTTTTGTTAATTAGACTTCAAGATCCGTTGTTGGATAGAGACCTTCTTGAAGTGTGAGATACTAGAGGGAAATGGCGGGTCTCACCCTGCTATTATGTTCGCAGTGGGGAGAAGATATAGTTACATACCTTTCCTAAGGGCATTAATGCAAAGTAAATGTGAATTGGCTCGGAGTTAGAACTTGTTTCGCCAATCTGATTTCCTGCGCCGTTCAGTTACTCGCACCTCTCTTATGCAATAATGTAACACTTCTAAAATAATCCGGTAATGATAGATTAAAACTGTCGCCAAAACTGTCATCATAGATTTCTTCCAGTTTTCATGTTGGTCTGGCTGGCTATAGATTTATCACGAATGGAGTTAGAGGGTTGGAATTTCGAATATTTACTCATTATATATAGAAAAAGGCTCCTAGTCTTTATATAGCCTGATAAAGGAGATCTACTGTATATATGACTGTATATATGTTGCAGCATTTCAACATATATTGGATCTACACCTTATAGAGTGATGGCCTCCATGACCTTAGGGATTTCCACTGAGTTAAAGGCCTTTTTAGAAGTCAATAAATGCTACTGCGAGTGGTAACTTATATTCTTCTGCTTTTTCTTTCTGCTCATTTATCGAATGCGGGTGATCCATGGTTGAGTAGCTCCCTCTAAAGCCTGCTTGCACTGGTGGTTGGTTTTCATCTAGTGTTTTTGTGATTCGGTTGGTGATGATTTTTGTGAAGAAGTTTGTATATGCAGTTGTGTAGGCTTATAGGTCTGTAGCTGTTGAGATATTTTGGATTTCCTTTTTACCTAAAAGTATTGTGATTGCAGTCTTCCAATCATCTGTGACATGACTCAGTTTTAGACACAAGTTGAAAAAGTCGGCCAGGTTCCTAGTGATAATCTTACGCACTTTTGTGAGTACCTACTTTTTCGATGCTGATGTCTGGTCCAGGGGCCTTCCTTCCTTAGTCTGTTTGATGGCTTGTTTCACCGCCCACGGGGTTACTTCTGGGAAATCCACGAGTTAATTGCTCGTGCCTTGCGTATCCTGTTCATTGTTTTGTAGTCCTTATTTGGATGAATAGAGTTTTCGGTAAAATTCCCCGGCACGTTCGACAATCCTGTCTCTGTCTGTTGTTAGGTCTCTATTTTCCTCGAATAGCTGTTTTTTTTAATTTCCGTCCTGAATTGAGGCCTTTGTTTATAGCTTTTTCGTGAGTCCTGTATCTTCTGTCTTCCATTCGTTTCTTCCTGATTATTTTATTTCGTTCAGTTTGTTCAATTTTCTCTCTTGTTGCTGTCTTGAGGTTTCAACGTTTTTTCCGTGAGATTCCTGGTTTCATCTAAGATTTTACAATTGGTTTGTGTGCTCATTGGTTTGAATATAGTGGCGACTTCCATTATAGATGCTGTCATTTTGTTGTTTACTTCATTGATGTTGGCTTCGTCTTGTTCAGTAAGAATTCAAAATCTGTTTTTCAGTTCAAGCTCGATGGATCGAGTGTACTCTTCTGGTGTGTTTAGTGGTTGCAGTTTGGTATAGAACATTTTTCTGCATTCTTTGTTGGTATTTACTTGCATTTTACATCTTACCATTCTGTGGTCGCTTTCTATGTTGACTCGATTTAAGACTTCGATATTCTTGGCGGTATCGCTTTTGTCCTTTAGGATGTAGCCTATTTCGTTCTTTGTTTCATAGTTGGGGCTCTTCCAAGTCCATTTCCTATTGGGTCCCTTTCTTAAAGAAGGCGTCCATGATTTTAAACCCCTTAGCCGTTGCAAAGTTTACAAGATCTTCTCCTCTCTCGTTCCGTACTTTATATCCAATTTTGCCGACGCAATCTTCGTTTCCTTGTCCTACCTGTGCGTTGAAGTCTCCGATGATGACATTAAAATATTTTCCTGTGTTGAGAGTTCAAATCATCACAGAAGTTGTCTATTTCCTCTTGGGTTGATATCAAAGTGGGAGCGTAGACTTCGATGATATTCAGTTTGTACCTCTTTGAAAGTTGTATGGTGATGCTGGCTATTCGGTCAGAGAAGGCTTTAAAGCCTGCTACATTGTCTTATTGATGAGAAAGCCCACTTCTCTTTGTTTTACTTTCTTTTTTCCGTTGCTGTAAAGATCTTGGTTGTTGAGTTAGGTATATTTTTCTCCAGGTGTTCCCATCTTGGTAATGCCTATAATGTCCCATTTGACATTTTTTATTTCACTTTCTAGATCGGTTAGGTGCATGTTAGTTGTCAGTGTTCTGATGTTGTAGGTGCCAATGTATAATGTTGTCCTTTTGATAATGGTTTTTTGGCTGTGTTTGAATGGTTGCTGTGGGACCGATCACCTGGTAAGAACGGGTATTTTCTTGGTGAAGAGTTTGGGTAGTCGCTTTTGGTGCACATCATCCCCATCCAAGGCAAGTGATATGGCTGGGCCTTTTGAGGCCAATGACCCAGCAGCTCCAAAAAGGAGTAAGACAAGGTGATACCAGCTCATCAAAACTCTTCACAGCCTGCCTCGAGATGATCTTACAGGGGGAATAAAAGATCAAAATAGACGGCAAATATCTGAACAACGTCTGATTTGCAGACGACATTGCCCATTTCGCAAAGAACCGACACGACCCCCAACTAGATGAACTAAATGAAGAGAGCAAAAAAGTCGGCCTACACATGAACCTCAGCAAGACGAAGATCATTTGCAACAACCACGTCGGAAATAAGAACACTAAGATCAAAATCGAGGACACAGAACTGGAAGGAATTAGACCACTACATCAACGTAGGATGACAAAACTCCGTGAAACCCTCAAAAGAAGGAAAAATCAAGCGAAGAAACATCGATATTAACAAATTCCAATAAAGCCATTGTGTCTTCAAACTTATTATTTGCGTTTTTATATGAATTTCTAATGCAATTTCAAATCAACTTAGTGCCATTCGTTTTGCTGTAGAGTGTGGAAGGTAAATAACAATAGTTCAACTCAATATAAATCACCAAGTTTCGCAATAGCTCATTTCGTTACGCGAATTGTATTAAGCAGGAAGAGAAAGAAACGGAATTATTTTGAAAAAGGTAAAAATTGGAACATGTTTCATCAATGATGAACAGGGCTGGTGAGTCAACTAATGGAAACCGTAATGGGACCAACGTCTTTTGGCAGAATACCCTGTTGGGATGATCATTAAAAATAGGCTGGGTTTTCTAAAATACAAAAGAAAAGGTTGCAGACTGATCTAACATAAACTTATCTCGTAAATTGAAGCCGCACCAAAAACCTAATTGGATTTGAATTAGGACTATAGAGAAAAGGGTGATTTTCTTGATTAGAGAAGTAGAGTGTTCAGATTTGCAGTCTTTTAGCTTCATTGGTACAACCTGTACACGTAATGCATACATGGATAGTCAGCTAGACTGCCAGACTAACTTAAAAGCAGAAGAAACCTATGTTGACAGTATTTGTGACAGTTTATTTGACAGTTTCTAATCATGAAACCACGCATGTTTGAAATAAAATGGAATAAGTCCAGTGAAAAGTGCAGAGCAAAAATTTATAAACAGTGGAATTTTTTTTTAATCATCATCAACAGTTTTTTTAACGTCCGTCGTTGGACAAAGACCTTCCCCAGGATCTGCCGCATTCCTCTATCATGTGCATCGCAGAGCCAGTATTTTCTGAATTTGTCTAGTTCATCTCTCCATCATGTATACTTCCCGCTTAATTAATTACACCTGTTGGACATCTTTTCAAGAACTAAGAAATATCATAGAAATCATGGGCACTGAGTAACATTTTCCTATTTTGTGCTTGAGTTTCCGTTCTTTCAAAATAATAATAATAATAATAATAATAATAATAATAATAATAATAATCACCAACTCTATGGAAAATTGGAAAGTAGATTTGACAGCCACGAGGGAAAAATTCAGCAGAGGTAAGTATAAAAAGCGGAATCTTCCAGGGAGACTTGCTGTCTCCACTATTATTTGTTCTAACCATAATACCGCTCAACAGAATCCTGGAAAACAGAGAAAGATATCAATTCTCCAAAACAAATGGAAAAGCCAACCATTTAATGAACACGGACGATATGAAATTATTTGCAAAAACTCGAGATGCTGTTTAACAAAGAATACGGTAGTGAAATTGGGACAGAATTGGGAATAGAAAAATTTGCAATTATGGTAATGCACAAAGGAAGGACTGCAATGGTAGAAGGAATCGAGACATCCTAAGATTGCAAGCCTTTATACAGGCAATACACTAGTTCTATTCTTATTCGTTTTGATAAATTAAGTATCACAATTCATCATTAACATTTTTCTACCATTTACCTTCATCCTAATAACTGTTGCTTTTTATCACAACTAAACAGTGTAGATACTCTTCAGCAATCAAGCAATAAAAAGTAACTATTAGGATGAAGGTAAATAGTAAACAAAAATTGATAATAATAAATACGCTCGTTTGTTGACAACATCGTCCGATTCGCTGAGAACCTACACGACCCCCAACTAATGCTAGATGAACTAAACGAAGAAAGCAAAAAAGTTGGCCTACATATGAACTTCAGTAAAACGGAAGTCGTGTGCAACAATCACATTGAGAATAAGGACATAACTGTCAAAACTGAAGATGCAAAAATGGGGAAAGTAAACCACTACATCTACCTAGGACAACAATCTCCATGAAACCCAGAAAAGAAGATATCAAGCGAAGAATCACCCTCAGATGGCAAGCTCGACCTTCAAGAATAAGAAAATCCCATTAATCCTGAAAAGAAGGGTTTGCAACCAATAGTGCATCCTCCCAAAAGTCATTTATGGAGCTGAAACATGCAACATAACCAAGAAACAGCCCTGCAAAATGGGAACCATTCAACGTGCTCATGAAAGAATTATGCGCAGCTTGCCATTTTCTCTGGCATTTAGCAGTTCACCGAGGGGAGGCACTGTCCCATTGCATGAAGAGGGACAGACGTGTCGGCTGGAGCTATTTTAGATGGGTGGCTGCATTTTTTTCCCCACGTTAAGCTTGACAATGTGCTGCATTCTGCTCTGGTGGGAGAGTAAATAAATTGGTACACAGCTCGCTATTTTTTTCTGGCTTTTCAAGAAAATCACGGATTTATTTTGATTTGAATGGGTTTTTTTTAGTCTCGGAAAATTTTTTCAAATTTTTTCACCAGGAATAGTGCATAGTTTGAAACGGTGAGTTGTGGCGTATGATTTTTTTCATTTTGGGTGTGCTGTGTGCTCTGTATGCACGAACACACAAACTGTAAAAAAAAGCAACCGACAGTAAAAACCTTTTTGGTAAGATGGAGGGAAGGTGGTCCCGATTATAAATTGCGAAGTTTCATACACTTGCTCATTCGGTGTTGCAAACGGTGAGCAAATAAAAGAAAAAAAAATAGAAATAAGAGAATTAATGAAAGAAGAAAGTAATTTGAATTGGACTCGAATGATAATCGTATCTAATCCAAATTTTGTTTTCCATTAATTCTCTTATTTCTTCAATAAGGACCACCTTCCCTATATAGTGCTAAAAAAGGCTTCGTCTGTCCATAACTTTTACAGACACTGAAATAGAGTACAACACACTCAAGATACAAAGCGCCATATGTCACTGAATTGAAGAGTCTAGCGTTACAACCGACGAGCCAAGGAAATCACTCTGATTTTGAGTAAATTTTATTTCTTATTAGTTGATCCCCGTGAAAAATTATACAAATTCTCCCACCATCGGGAAATAGAACCAAACAAAGGTTAAGTGAAGAAACAATTACCATTAATTTATTCGGCTAAAACTTTTGGGTGTTCCCAGACCCAAAGAATGGATGTGATGGTATGCTTAGGTTGTGTAGTTGAAGGTTGCAGTGGTGGGAAGAGCATGAGACTGGGTTGGTAGAGGAAGAGGAAGGGGTTTGCGCTGTTTCTATAATGTCTCACTACAAAAGAAAAACTGGATGCTATTTTCGCCTTTCGCTTAGATTTTCTTGAAGATAAAAACAAACAAAACCAAAAAAAAATTCTTTCAGTGGAAGAGTCCGTTAGTGACTGAGAGACATTTTCTTTTTCAGGGGCAAACTTGCTACCTTTGAGTAGAAGAGTCCATTGTTACGGACAAAAAAAAAAAAAAAAAAGGAAAAACGATTAAAAAATTACACGGTTCATTATATAAATAGATGCTATTTTATTTGGTTTATCTTAAAAATTCCTTCAGTGGAAGAGTCCATAAGTGGATAAGAGACATTTTCTTTTCCAGGGGCAAACTTGCTACCTTTGGGTAGACGAGTCCATTGTTACGGACTAAAAAGAAACGAGAAAAAATTACACGGTCCATTATATAAGTAGATGCTATTTTATTAGGCTTATCTTATGAATTATTGTTTTATCTTTTTTTTTCTCCCTTTTCCTCTTTGTTGCGCCACGTGTCTAGTCTTCATTATCTGGTCCAGATGGTTTTGCTTAGAGCTGCCTTAATAAGCCGGTGCGATTCAAATTTCAACCGGCACACTTTATACCATCACGTCTTGAAATTCTGTCAGTATACGTGCAAGTCCCGCGAACCCCTCTTTTCCTACTTGAGAGGCAGGAAAGCAGAGAGGAAACTTCTCAGGCAAGTGGATACTACTTGACAAACAAAACAAAACAAAGCAAAACAAAACAACAACAAGAAAAAACAAAAAACAAACGAACGAACAAAACAAGCAAAACAAAAAACGTGTGCCAGCCGAGATAAAGAGAGCATTTTTTTTATTATCTATTTTCTTTTTCAACTTCAGATGCACACTTTTTTGTTTTTCAGGTGAGGTACGATCGACGAGACAAAAACAAAATAATAAGAAAACAAAAAAAAAAAAAAAGAAAAAAAGAAAACAAAAACAAAAATAAAACAAGACTGACTGCTTCAGGGTCAAACTCTTCTCAAACTTCTATCCCACTGAAGATAATCACTGCAAATTTTAATATTTCATATTCAACAAATTATATATATATATATATATATATATATATATATATATATATATATATATATATATATATATATACTGGATATATACATATATATATATATACTGGATATATATATATATATATATATACTGGATATATATATATACTGGATATATATATATATATATATATATATATATATATATATATATATATACTGGATATATATATATATACTGGATATATATATATATGTATATATATATATGTGTGTGTGTGTGTGTGTGTGTGTGTGTGTGTGTAAATACCCCTTCCAGCCCCAGAAAGGAGGAAGACAAAGTGATACCAACTCACCTAAACTATTCACAACCTGCCTCGAGATGATCTTCAGAAGACTATACTGTGAGAGTAAAGGAATTAAAATAGACGGTGAGCATCCGAGCAACCAGAGATTTGCAGACGACGTCGTCCATTTCGCAGAGAACCTACACGACCTCCAACTAATGATAGATGAACTAAATGAAGAGAGCAAGATAGTCGGCCTACGCATGAACTTCGGCAAGACGAACATCATGTGCAGTAACCACATCGGAGACAAAAACACTAAGATCAAAATCGAGGACACAGAACTGGAGAGATTAGATCACTACATCTACCTAGGACGACGAATCTCCATGAGACCCCCAAAGAAGAAGAAATCAAGCGAAGAATCACACTAGGATGGTCAACCTTCAAAAATAAGAAAATCCCATTAATCCTAAAAAAAAGGATGTATAACCAATGCATCCGCCCAATAGACACTTATGGAGCTGAAACGTGGAACCTAACCAAGAGACAGATCCGCAAATTGAAAACTATGCAACGTGCACATGAAAGAATTATGCTGGGCCTCACTTGGAGAGACCATAAAACAGCTCAGTACATCTGGGAAAAGGCAAGAGTCAGGGACATCATAGAATCCATAAAAATCTCAAATGGCGGCGGGCAGGCCATATTGCAAGAATGGCAGACAACCGATGGACATCAGGAGTCACGACGTGGATCCCCCGAGATCACATGCGCAACTGAGACAGGTAGAATATTAGATGGAGAGACGAGCTAGATAAATTCAGAAAGTACTGGCTCTGCGACGCCCATGATAGAGAAGTGTGGTGAATCCTGGGGAAGGTTTACGTCCAACGATGGACGTTAAAAGACTGTTGATGATGATTTTTTGTTCTAGCGCTCTTGGCCATATTCTTTTGTCTACAGACCTGAAAATTGGCGTTAGTACTCCACTAAACACTTTTAAAAAGAAGATAATAATTTAGTGGGAAATTTTTTTTTTTCACCTTTTTGGGGTATTATTTTGACAGCTTTATCGATTACATCTAGATTGTCCAGATGTTTCAAGGTGTTTCTTCTGAAATTTATTTCAAATGTTTCTCAGTGGAAAACGTCAGTGATGTCATAAAAAGAATCTATTATGACCATATTCATTCTTCGGTGGAATTTTTTTTTATCATGACTTAAAATTTTTACGCTACGGCTGTTCAACTATTGACTGTGATGGCAAGTCTATATTGTGGTTTGCAACGTGTCCAACTGTCTTTAGTATAATAATCAGAAAGAGAGGAAGGGGGCTAATGCTAACATACGAAAACGAAATTGACTGATGCAAACCAAATTCTGTGTTTGTACGTATATTTTTGTACACCCCCCCCCTATATATATATATCATCAGTAACAGAATTCACTATTGGCCCTCTGCTGGACAAAGGTCTTTCCCATCTACTTCAATAACCAGTTTTATTGGGCTAATCTCTGTCATGTCTTTTTTATCTCATCTCTCCATATTGTGTCTTGCCTTTTCGTAATGCGTTTACTGTCATGCACCTATCAGTTAGACTTTCCCCTATTCGTTGTCCTCCCTTCTCGTTATGTACCTTGCCTATCTCCATTTTTATTGCTGAATCACTTTTACTTTTTCTAAAAAACTGTTTTAATATATATATATATATATATATATATATATATATATATATATATATATATATATATATATATATAAAACTGCTTAATTCGTACAATATCCTCCGCTTGGATCTCCTCTTGGATCCATGTTGATTTTTTCTATCGCTAGGAGTTATTCCCGACATTTCTCTCTCCATTCCCCTCTGAGCTATTGCGAGCTGGTTTCGGAGTGGATTTGTGCCCTTTTGCCATAGCTGGTATTATGCATTGACTATATACTTCACGTTCCAAGCATATTTGGAATTTGCTTTTTGGTGTGTCTCAATTCATACCAAATGCTTTTCAGCCAATCGTTATGCTATGTCTCAGTCCATTTCTGTAGTCTCTCTCTATCTACATTGATTGACTTTTTAAAAAGGTTTTTTGCCGTCAATTCTTATGGTCTTTTTCGGGGCATCATCATTTGAACATTACTTTTGTCTTTGTTTTGCTCATCTTTAACCCTATTTTCGGCTCTCAATATTAAGATCACTTAACATCTTCCACAGATCTTTTGCTTTTTTCTGCTCTCTATGTATTATCGTCATAGTACCCAGAATTGTTCAAATATTCTCCGTCTATGTTTACTCCCGTGTTTTCTCCGTCCATTTTTTTTCAAAGATGCTTCCAAGGCTTACTATACAGAGTTTTAGCAATTCTAAATCTCCCTGTCTCATTCCTGGTACAATACTATCTTGTGATCAATTGAGTCGAAGGCTTTACATCGTTTAAATAAGCCAAGACTAAGTTGGTTTGTTGTAATCTGATGTTTCTGCAATTAGCTGGTTTTATGTGTGCAGGCGGTTTATTGTTGGATTGACTTCTAAAACCTGCCTGCTCGCGTGGTTGGTTTTCGTCTAAAGTGTTGGTTAATCGATTTGTTTACCAAGAGTAGTTTGTAAATGTTAGATAGTAAAGTGACTGGAGATTATTTGCTAAGGTCTTTATCGTCCCTCTTCTCAGTAGTAGTTAGATCGTTATGATTTATTCTAAATTGTCGGCCCTCTAGCTCTATTGGTGTGACGCAATACATACATACATACATAGCCAGCGAGAATAGAAACTGAAGACATCCAGGTTGACAGTTTTGGTTGATGGTTTCCAAATGAATGTGTATTGACTTTCGAGATACCTGTATACATAATAATGCGAGTGTGTGTAGGATCCTGTCCGAACACTTGTTTGTTGTTATAACTCATCCCAACTTCAGGAAAGAGTACACATCCGGTGAGACGTCAATGAATGTGCGTGTTCAGCGTTCCTTCTGCATTCAATCAAGTTCGCCCAGGATTCGGTTGAGATCCTGGCTGACAGTGAAGACATTCAGAGACTCTCAGGACAAACACACCCCCTATATAGAGGCTTACAAAGGTGGGCTTTCAGTCCTCCTTTCTTTCTTCTTCTCTTTCTTTTATCTCTTTCTTTTCTTTCTTTCTTCCTCCTTTTTTCCCTCATTTATTCTCTTTCCCTTCTTCTCACTTTCTTTCTTTCTTTCTTTCTTTCTTTCTTTCTTTCTTTCATTCATTTACCGTTTCTTTTTGAAATTCATCACCGTTATGCAACATGCTGCCAAAATGTCGCGTGGAAGTTTCTATTGAGCGACAAACCAGACCTGTTTCTTTTCCTTCCCCTTTTCTTTTTCTCATTCTTTTTCTCTTTCATTCTTTCTTTCCTTTTTCTCTCATTTTCTCCTTTCTTTTTTCTGTTTCCGTTTCTCCTTTTCTTTATAACTTTCTCTTACTGACTCTCAATAGCTCTTTCTTTCATTTATCCTTCATTTCATTCTTCACAACTTTTTTCTTTTCTTTTCATTCTTTACGACTCTAGTTAAATAAAGCAGTCCTTGAAAAAGAAGTGTGGTCCTCGTTCTGAGTCAATAGTACTGCTTTATTTTTGCATCTCATACTCCAATGACTGTGCCCAGGAATTATTCAACCTCACCCTAACCCCTAATCCTAAGCCACCATTCATACCTCAGTCATTTCTCTTGGTACTTTTTACTTCCTTTTAAGATTTTCTTTTCCTCTTTCTCGTCTCAATCTTTCTTTCTCTTTTTCAGACACACTCAACAAAAAACTGTCAACATATGTTTCTTCAGTTTTCATAGTGATACGGCTTGTGATCTATGTACGTATTCAGCTCCACCAACGGAGTAGAAAATTTTAAAATATATTTTTTATTATGAGTTCAAAAAATTATTTTTTTAAAAATCCATTCCCTAATTATTTCTTTTGTGTGTGTGTGTGTGAGTGTGTGTGTGTGCACATGTGCGCATGGAGGAAGTCAATTTGCAATGTAATTTCATGCTAAGTCGGTCACTAGATTGTGACAAGCTGCATTCATGCTTGTTTTTTTCTTGAAAATCCAGACTTAAAAAAAAGATCAGTGCCCAACAAAAGGCGAGAGAATTGACTTGTTAATTGATCACCCATTTTTCAATTCTTTTTAATTGATCACCCCAACACAAAAGGCGTTGGTCACATGACGGTTTATTTTGAGACACGAATCAGACCTATTTTCTTTCTTTTCTATTTGAACTCTGCTAATTTTCTTTCTTTTTTCATTTCTCGTTCTTTTTTAAAAACTTTGCTATTTTCCTTTCTTTCCTTTTCTTTCTTAGTTCTCCCTTTCTCTCCTTCCTTCGTACACCTATCGATGTATAAATAAAATCAGCTGCACACTCACACACACACACACGAGCATTCACACACGCACACATGAATACGCACTGTCAGTTACTTACGTGCTCGCGTAAATACATAAGCACACGTGATTTGAATGCTTGCCAATACATCACTTAGATCAAACATACACACACGTACACGTTCACAGACCCACATAACTACACACTACACTTTAACACGTATCATCAAACACACATCACGTACACGCACACGTACACACATGCCTAATTAGACATACAAGCAATATCCGTACCTAGCATGAATTAATCACCTTAGCCCAAGCGTGCTGCACAACTAATTGTCTAAAAAATTATCTGAAAAAATAGATCTTTTATGTAAAATTACCAAAGAAAAAAAATAGCACAAAATTTGGGCATTGTTTACCCTAAGTGACCATAGAGACCCTATAAAGCACTCTCTGAAAACAACAACAATAAAAAGAAAAACAATTAGGAAAAATGTTTTTTTCAGATGGTGCTCAGTGGTGTACCCATAGGCAGTTCCATGGTTGTGGCCACAAAAATGTTACACATGAAATTACATGCATACGCTTCAATGGAATGCAACCTTACTTATGCACAAATTCATCACACACCTATAAATGAACAAATATGAAACTGTGTACGAATTCATGCACTTTTATTGATGAAATCAAAGATTCACTCACACACAATCACTCTCCATCTCTCTGACATATACAAAAATGTACACACACATACACACACACACGCGTGCATTTATCTAAATCGTTTAATACTTACTCTTTCTGAATTTTTCTTTCCTCGAAATCAAGCATACATACATACAAACAGACACACACGCAAACAAATACACGTGCATACAATTATCCAAATCGTCCAATACTCAAACATTCTGGTCTCCCCCAAATCAAGCACACATTCACAAGCAATCCTTCTCACGCACATACATAGACATACACACTTGCACACACATACAAACATACACATGGATACACGCTCAAACGCAGTCATAAACACACGCATATACATACAAACGAAGATACATAATCATCCAAATCGCCTGATATTCATTTCGATCTTTCAAGCTCACACACACACACACTCACACACTCACACACATGCGTGTGCAAGCACAAACACATATAAGCACACACAAACACACCAACAAAATACACACACAACAACATACGCACACGCAGAGTCATCCGAATCGTCAGATACTCACTCAACCTAATCTTTCCTTTCCACTGAAGCATAAAATTGACCAATCATCGAATCGCAACGGAAGCTTTGCAATGGCGTCCGCTTCCCTCAAACGAAGCTAATCAAGTCTCGCCCCCTTCTATCCACAACAACTCATCTTGTGTTCATTCGTCTGTTTAAACTATCCGTCTGAGTGTCGGACAAAACTAGCCTTTTCCCAGAGACCCCCACCAAACCCTACCCCAAACGGTCAGTGGATTATTTATTCTTTCATTCGTCACGACGGTCAAATGTCCTTATTTTTATATAAACTCTGTCTATTCGTCTACCCGACAAAATCTCAGATTGTTTGCAGAATCTTTTTCTGGCTTCTAACTGACTCTATTCTGTTTGAAAAAAGCCTTAAAAACGGGCAATCGCTCAGGAAACCAAGCGTTCGGGGCGCCTGTCATGCGTCTGAAACGTTAGGAAGTTCCAAAATGAACTGGGAAAATGGATAAAAAGAAACCAAAAAAAATAAAAACTCCCAGGTGTGAAGTCAGATTATGCATGAATATCTGGCAGTTATAAATTTTCTGTTGAGTTAAAAATGCTAAGGAACGATTGCCATGGATCTTTTTCTTTCCAATTGAATTTTTGAATTTAGGGTCAGTTTGTACCTGATTAGTGTAATTACAAAAAATTACACCTTTTCCCAAGTTTTCCCTTCTTTTGAGGAATCACAGAATCAGTAGGATAGGCTGTAACAATACAGGGTGTAACGTTTGTTTTTCAACCAAGCTTTGAAAGTATTTACTTATGGAGTTTCCGGTGTTTTCCGACTCAAGCCGTTCCTGGCTGATATTACTCTGGCTGTAAACAGATAGACTTTCCCTTATTCTAGGCTGCTGTTGCACCAATAGTTTTCATTTATGAGCCCTGATCCAAGCGTCGAGTGTTTTTATTTTATTTTATTTTATTTCATTTTATTATCATACGATTTCCACAGACCTGGCATTTTCTTTCGTACTACACTTTATCTATACCGTCGAACATTTTATAGATCTGGATGAGATCAGAACACCGATGTCGGAACTAAAGTTTGGTTAGTTGCAGGCCAGCTAAATGTTCGGAGTAGAAAAGATTTTAACTGCCTTGTACCAGCCTTGTGGCTCTTCGTTGTACTTGTTCAAGAGAATCTTTATCACTCTGTTTAGTTTTTGAGACTGGATCACCGAAGCATTCGTCGGATGAAGCTCTTGTGGAGCTGCATAAAGAGCCCTTGTCCAATGTCATGGATATGTTTCACTGCTCCAAACTCCTGTAAAATATAAAAACAGACCTGTTATGTCAGGCAATAAAAACCACTATATGACCAACGTCTTTTGGCAGCACGTCGTATTGGGTGATCAATTAAAAAAATTGGAAAAAAAGGGTGATCAATTCAAATTTTTTTCCTTAAGAGTCTGAATCGAAAAAACAAAGCAAAAAGCAATCTTGAATGCTGTCGGGCACAAAGAAGGAACCAGTTTAGGATAAACACATATTGTAAACTTAACCCCCCACAAAAAAAACATTTTTGGGGAAATTTAAAAAAACAATCAGGAAAAACGTTTTTATGAACATAATAAGGTGCAAGTGTTTAATTTTTCAGCCCTCTAGCTCCATCGGTGCTACTTGTGCCTGCGATACATATTTACATCGCCAACAAGCCAGATTATTCAACTTGGAATATGAAGAAACGTGTGTTGATGTTTACCGTGTTGATGATGACATTTTTGGTTGCCTGGTTCTAATAAATAAGATAATACTGTATTATGCACCGAAGTTCAGGTTGCTTAGGGCACTGGGAAACCTTGTACAAGCACTGCATACAGTATCTGATTACGAAACAAGTCTTGGTAGACATTGTTAATTTTTAGTTATTCATTTCTATCGTTCTCAGAATAGTACGTTAAAGTATCAAGCCAATCAATATCGACGAACAAGAACCATTAGGTCAACAGTGGGTCCACCATCCTTATGTCCATATCTATTCACGTAGTTGCCTCATTTACTAGCAACATACGATTGATGACGAACTTTCAAGCAAGGGAGCTCTTAGCGATACCCAGTAATTAGCAACTATGAAAGTGATGACTTCTGTTACTAGATATGAAAATAGAGACAAAGAACAAAAAAAAACAAAACAAAAAAAACAAACACTTACGAATAAACAAATGCAGCGGTAAACAAGTGTGAAAATCTTCATCATTCGTTTTTTTTTTTGGCGACGGGTGGAGAGATGGAGATAAAGAGAAGGGGGTTAGCCTTCAAATTATTAAGTCCTATGTCCTTGATTGTAGATTTCCCTCAGCAACCCAAGAAGAGACGGAAGAAAATGAGAAAAAATGGTATACCCGATCGACCCGAAGGTCTGACTTCGACGTCAAATCAATCTAATCTGGAACCGTCTGTAAAGTCGCGAATTTTTCCTCACACTGCAAGAAGAGAAAAAGGAGAGGAGGAGGAGAAGAATGAGAAGGAAAGGCTGACTTTCAGAACAAAGGAGTCGTGCGTGATTGAATTTCCATATGAAAATGATTTCCAATCAGGTATTCTAAAGGTAGTAGCTGTAGTAGAAGTAGCATTACTGGTTGAGGTAGTAGTAGTAGTAGCAGAAGCAGTAAGAGGAGGAGGAAGAAGATGAGGACGGTTATCTCAAAGGTTTGGATCAAGTTCCATATCAATCTAACATCATAAGACTGAGAGTATTGATACTTAGCATTACTAGTTGCAGTATTGGTGGCAGGAGTAGGAGATGAAGATAGTTCAACCCAAGGTCTGGACCAAGTTTCATATCAATCCAACATGATTCGGCTGAGGAAATTGATATTTCATATATTAGGGACCAACAGACAGTTCGACCGATCAAAAAGTGTGTGATAGGAATACGTAGACGCATATGTAAAAAAAACTAGTATCTAAGGCCGTGGCAGCCTAGTTTCTTTCAAAGTTCACTCTATGGATCTAACATATGCCATCTCAATGCTGGCTGAGTAACCCCACAGGTGAGTCTCCATTCATGCATACGTAGTAAGGTCGGCTTTGATTGGTCAGTAAATTACATCAAGAAAGCACAACTGGTCCTTGAAATATTCAAAATGGCTGAATGCTTCTGGCATTATAAACGGAAGGAACATTTACCACTTTACAGACTCTTCAAAAAGGCAAAACGTGGCTGGAAGAGAATGGTGTTTGATCATCACTGCTGGATTGCCATGTTAAAATGGCTGTTTTGTTTTTAAATCCCCGAAACAGTTACATCGTAAACAAATAAAGATCCCAACGAGAAAAAATTTACACATTTTACCATGATATCTGGTATATGAGAAATATATAGATAAGGCGCTAATTACATAAATTACATTAACATGTATCGGGGGATAAGAAACTGAAGCCCCACGAAAAGAACTTAGAAAAAAGGTTTTGAATGTGTTCAGTGTTTAAAACTGTAAAGCTTTCTGGTTTCTCTCCCTCTCTCCCTCCCTCTCTCTGTCTGTCTGTCTGTCTCTCTCTCTCTCTCTCTATATATATATATATATACGAGAGAGTATCTGATTATTCAATATTAACGAGAAAATGGCCAAACTAGGGAAAGCTAGCCCCTTTGGAACCTCAGACAATTATCTCAACGTCAAATAGAAACGGTTCTCTGTAGTGAAGTAAACCCATGGAACTGTCTCCCAGCTTCAGTGGTAGAGTCCAAGACACTCCAAAGTTTTAAGAGCACATTCGACCAGTATTGGGTTAGTACAATATTTCAGCCATGCTAGTATTTTACCAATATCGTCCGTGACTATAAAGTATTTTAAAAGTAATCAGCATAGACACAGTCAAACAACCAGATCAAAGGCCTTCAGTCTAATCTAATCTAAAAATGTATCGTGCAGTAGATTCCTGTTGAGATGCTGGAGGCTCTCCCGCATCAAGCCAACAATTTTGACGTTTTGAAATCTCGTAATAAAACCATTAATCACCACCTTTGCTTATCTTGTCGAAAAATGACTTTTTTTCTCCTATGTCGAGCAAAAAGATTTGTACAAATGTTTAAACACTGGCAGATGTTCGTTTCCCAAACTTCATATGGAACCCATTTTCGTAACTTCTGAATTTTTCCTAAGGTTTGTAAATGATGTGATACAGTTGAGTGATTGCACAAGTAATAAAGAGCAGAACAAAACTTCAAAGACATTTCTAGGGTTGCTTGGGCATTGTGCAAAGGATTGTGCTGGAATCTTTTGCTTATCTTTGATATATATCAATT